>CM054821.1:24026274-24400177 GCA_028984105.1 Lavandula angustifolia | reverse complement strand
TATATACGAATGGATTCAAATTTTTGAGAATATTTAATTCTTCATATTTGAATGGATAACAAATATGACAATTTCGTATAAAAGCTAATTAAATATGCCGTGCTCTTGAGATTGAAATGGATCTGTGCGTATATACAAATCTCCTACCATGAAAGTAAATCATAAAGCATACTAATAGTAAGATTTTGATTTATGACCTTAGAGAATATATTCTCTAACCTACAAAAAGAGAAGGTATATGCACAAAAGGGACGAGCCCATGCGTAGAGAGAGAGAGAGAGAGAGAGAGAGAGAGACCCCCCGAGCGAAAGGGAGCGATTTATAGAGACGGCGAGAGAGCCAGAGGAGCTTCGGCAGAGAGAGAGAGAGGGGGACTCGGCGAGAGAGAGAGTGAGAAAGAGATAACGATCTCTTCATCACCGGCAGAGAGAGACAACGAGATGGAGTTTCACATGCATATAGTTTTCAAGTTTAATAACGTTAATAATTTAGAGAATGAATGCGGTACAATGGTTTAATACTTTGGATAAACAAGATAGTCTCACGGTTCGATTCCTATTGGCGCTTATGTTCATTTTTGTTTTTGTTTATTCTCCTGATTATCTTACACCAAATGAAAAGGTTATAATTTGTTTGAGAATTTGAAATAATATATTGATGGGTTTCTTTAAACATCTGCACACTGGCAGTGTGAATGCTGCTTTTGCATTTATGCATTTTTGAAAATCCATGTATATTTTTGCATTTATTTGAAATGTATAGGCTGACGTTAGCTACGTTTGTATTTATAACTTTTGGTCATAAGAAAAACACTCGAAGAGCGGCACAATATTATCTTTTACCTTCATTGCAAACATCACTGGTATTATCCATCTATTACCTTATTACAACCCCAGCGGTCTCTCAAGGGACCAGAGCGAGTAATAATTCTGACACATACATGTTATTCTATATTCGACTATAGTATGTCAAGAGTTCAAGTCTTCGGAATTCGATAAATGTATCAGCCAAAATGATTGCAGCGCCCAGTATTTGATATTGATAGAGATATGTGGGTTGCCACACATTTGACTTTGGATGGAGGTAATAATATGTTACAGTTAAAACCAATCAAAGCTTTCAACGCCTCCATAATGGAGGGTATGGACAGTAGTCTGAAAGTTATTCATTACTATATTCGTACGGGTACGCAACTTAGTTTTTATTATTAAAAAAAAGTTTTAGGATAATATATAGTGAGAATTTATCTAGGTCATTTAACTATTTTACTACTAAGTACATGAAAAAATTGACGATGCCAGATCTGACAAGTGACAATATTCCCGGGCCACAGGAAACATTACATAAATCCATTATATTCGACTAACTGTAGATATAGTGTTATGTCTCTACAATTTGTATGTAGAGGGAAACAGAGGATATAATAGCGTGCAAAATATATAATATTCATTTGAGATGACGCAGTAGCGGTTAAGGTGGATAGGCGCATCGCTTTTATGGGTGATACAGTGTGTTGAGCGAACCCTCTTTTATTGTTTACATACTAGAACCACGAGAAAGCAGAGATTTATCAATAACGATGGCGAGTTGCGGGTTACCCTCACCATTCAAAAAAAAATAATGTAAATAATTATGGTTACACGTCTTATACTTCTATCATCTATGTACATATTTTGCCTTTATTATGCTAAACAAAAACTATCACATTACAGACAGCCACTTCCATCCATGTATTAAATGTAAACTAGCTAGCCAATTATGCTGTCTCAAGTTAATTTTGTTTCAGTTTCGGGACACAAATTCTTAAAAACACTCAATTTATTGTCAAGTACGCCCCTGATATTAAATGCTACTAACTATATCTATCTAATGGTAATGTACACCACTAAGTATCGCATCTTACAAAAAACATATGTCGCTTAGTTTATATAGTTATAATATTAAAATTCATAGTGTAATGGTTTTCCAAATAACTCGTGTTCATTTTTCAGATCAATATAAACACATAAAAGTGTATATTAATTATTTAGACAAAAAATCCTGGTACGTATGCACGTCACCGCCAATATAATCACTTCCTTTTCCTAACAGATTCTAGTAGTTTATTCTGCAAAGTCAAATTGAGGGAGAGTTACTAATTAATGGAGTATGGGATGAATTATTTGACAATTTCACAGGCCAACTTTCAAAACTTGGACTAGGTAGATGAGGCACAAAATGTTGAACCCTAAATCGCCCATCTCATTGGAAATCAAATGGACCCTACACCACCCCAAAACTCCATCACGAAATCCGAAGACTCAAGAAAAACTCACAATAAAGTTTATTCCTACTATATTTTATATCATCCTTTTCTTTTATTTATTACATAAAAAAGAAAAAGGAAGAAATTGGACCATAAAATACCAGCAGCAAGCTCACACCTATATAATAACAAAAGTAAAATTAAACTAATAATGAATATTGAATCAAAAACATTTAAATTTTAAAACACACAAATACATGTTTCATGGGTAATAAATGCATTATTAAATACATGAATGCTCGACTTAAGTAGATTGAGACATAATTGTGTATAGATTTATAGAATATCTTTTTAATTATACTTAATCTCGTATTATATTTCATTTATAACCTATCACACATGATGATCAACACTGGGAGTATCATATATATGTAAAATATTAGAAAATCCCCTATTAAGTACTATAGTAACTGATATTTCTTCATTCTTTCTCTAACAACAATTTGCATGGCAACTAATCCCATATCTTGTCTTTATTTCTGCATTCTCTCTATCTCTCTCTCTCTCTCTCTCTCATGTCAAGCACAATAAATGAATAAATCCAGTCAGATAAACACAGCTACATGTGCCTCATAAAATTCACACACACACACACACGTATGTATAAAGACTTATATCTCTATACTCTTTCAGCCTAAACTTATTTGGATTAATTCTGGGCAACCCCTACAATTGGTGTTTAGCCACTATTAATAGATTTTCTTCTCAAATCTTCGTACCAAAAATCAACAAACTCGCATAAATAGACTTGTTCAACATTCTTCTTTCAAACACTGCGACTATTTTAGTTTTCTCCCACAAGAAATATATTCCCTGCCCCCAACTCTTCATCATCATTCATCACCTTTAACCTTGATTCCCCTACCTCCTCCGATTCCTCTCAATCTCCAACCCTCTCATCACTTGCACATTGCTCAATTTGTATCAACCATGTTTGATTTATGGAACCTCGCCCTACTTGATTTTCTCTGTGATTTTTGTTGGTGTGGTTTCTAGATTCTTGTCAAGAACAACTTTAATCCATTCATCGAAGAAGATATGGCGTTTTCTGCAGGAAAAGTGCTATGTCTACCAGTTCTACAAAGGTGCCGAAATTCAACGAAAACAGGCAGGAAAATCAACTGTACCGAAAAGTTCACGCGTACCTTAATTCTCTACCGTCGGTTGAAGAATTCAGCATTTCGCGAACCTCTTTGCAGGATCCAAGCCGGCTAATCAATCTAGTTCTGGACGAGAACCAAATCGTCGACGACCAGTTCCTCGGCGCGAGAGTTTTTCTGGAGGAAACGAGAGCGGCGAGGAGGGACAGCGTGAAGGCTCTGGTTCTGAAGATTAGGAAGAACGACAAACGGAGGATTTTGGTACAGTATATGCAGCACATCCATCAGACGTTTGATGAGATTGAGCAGAAGCTGAAAGAGTGAGATTGTTCGTCAACGTCGACGACGGAACGCAGAGGAACGGACGGTGGAGATCGACTGCGTTCACGCATCCAGCGACCATGGAAACCACCGTGGTGATGGACGCGGATCTGAAAACCAAAGTCAAATCGATTTAGAGAATTTTTTGAAGTCCAGGCAGTATTACCACCGATTAGGCCGCGTTTGGAAGAGAAGCTACCTGTTGTACGGGCCGGCCGGGACGGGCAAATCCACATATGTAGCTGCCATGGCGAAGTTTCTGAGCTACGATATTTACGAGATCAATCTCCACAAGCAACCAAAACGACGCCGATTTGAAGTACCTCCTCCTCCAAACGACGAAGAAGTCGGTCCTCGTGATCGAGGATCTCGACCGCTATTTGGAAGGAAATCAACGGCGGTGAGCTTGTCCGGGAATCCTGAACTTCATGGACGGAATATTCTCCTGCTGCGGCGATGAGAGAGTGATGATTTTTACCATGAACAGTAAAGAAAACGTCTCGCGTCGATCCTACGCCCCGGGAGAATCGACGTCCACATCAACTTCCCCCTTTGCGATTTTACCGTGTTCAAAAATTTAGCCAACAGTCATTTAGGTTAAAGATCACAAATTATTCCCGCAGGTGGAAGAAATCTTCCAAACCGGAGCCACGTTGAGTCCGGCCGAGATCGGCGAGATTATGATATCGAACCGGGGTTCGCCAGCCGGGCGCTGAAAACCGTAATCACAGCGCTGCAGGGTAATCTTGCGGCCCGGGTCGGGAAGATGTTGAGCGGGTCGGCATCGGGTCGGACCCAGGATGAACCGGAAGAACAGATGAAGGAAGGGCAAATAGGATTCACCCAATGAAGGATATCAAGAATTTGTATGGGCTTTTGAGGGCAAGGAGTAGTAGAAAGGCTTCTATGGTGGATAAATTCGAGATCGACCCGAATGATCAGGAAAATTCGGGTTTTCATCCATGTCGCTGGATAATTGATTCAATTGGGTTTATTAGGTTGCATTTGGGTTCTGCAAATTTGAACCTCATTACATTTACTTTTTTTTGTAAGTATTATAATTTCTTTATGCTATGCTTTAGGTTTTAGCATCTTGAAATAGACAAAAAGCTTCTTCTTTTCTTTTTCTATAATGTTATATTTTTTTATGTATATCGGACCTTTGTTATATGTTTTTGCTCGTCTTATTGAGCATTATAGTCTATCAATGTGGGACCACCAAATACGTGATTATTTTAAAATGTTTAATATATGATATAGCTAAGTAAAACTTATAATAAATAACACGATCAATTTATACATGTTAGGTAAAATCAATTTATATAATGACTATGAATTTGTCCGGTCGATATTAAAAAAACCTAGTGCAAACAATAAAAAGTGGCTCCAATATAAAAACTTGGGACTTCAATTTTTTATTTATATCACATGTATAAAAAATGTAAGAAGACGTTTTAGGCATGTGGGAATTATAGTTGGATATTATATTGAATTTGAATGTTTGTGGTTATTTTTTAAATTTTTTTAGTATTTATTTAAATTTTATATGAATAAGTGGAAATTTCACGGGTATATCCGTTCCCGTTTCATTCTCATATGGGTATCCGCTTTATGCGGGTATAGATTCAGTAGGAAAATTTGTTTCCAACAGGCGCGGGTACCGACCCGCGCCCACCCCTGCTAAGAGCATCTATCGCCCTCGAACTAGGTCATTGTAATCCGATCTTCCATCAGTATATCTTATGAAGATCACACGTATGATCTCACGTAAGGTTTTTTCTATTTGTATTTTTTTACAAGTGTAGCTCATACTTAGGTTTTGGTTGTGGGAATTTTAACGCGTACAATTTACGCCGCCCGATGCATCACATTTTAAAGCTTTGGAGTTTTTGATTGCGGGTTTTTTATTTGATCTTCCTTAGTTGTTCGAATTCAGTATAATTGGGTTTTAGACTGTGCAGGTGCTGTGATTAAGGGTTTGTTTTAAAACCGAGTCAAGATTTTTGCAATGAGTGAATACAAATGCTTTCGCTGAGGATATAATTAATTATTATTTTTGTCAATTCCTGTTTTGCTCTGAGTTTCTAGTTTTGATGTGAATTTCTGCTTCTGCTTTCAGAATTATATAATTGGAGCTTTTAAGCCGGCATGCAGCATTGTAGTTTCATTTGCCTGATGGGAAGTCTCGGAAGCAGGTTTATTTACTCGACTATGATTTTGCTAGACTTTTTGTATATGTTGTCCTCCTTCAACTTTCGTGTATCTGCACAAGTTGATAACAAAAATTGTGACCGGCCCTCTTTAGCTCTAGCTTGTACCTGTGGTTAGTTCCGGTGATCACTTAAAAAAAATGTGGAAGGATGTTGTATTTTTTGCATTCAAGAAGTGTTCTACATGCAAAATCAGTTGGTCTTGTCTAATAATTTTGTTATGTTCCAGTTTAAATTATCTGGGTAATTAATGGTGCATAGTGGGTTGTGTTGGTAAATGCAACTGACCTATTTCTTGTGCAAAGTTGGTATATGGAGTGATCAACTTCAGTCTTTTGTTTGTATAATTTAACTATATAGGTGGGACTGAAGGAGAATGGCAAAACAGTACTCGTCCCCATATTTCATAATCAAGACACCATATCTGGGAAGGTAATCTTTAGCTTATTTGCCTTTACAGATTTAATTCGATTCTTGGATTTAACATGGTGATGCACTCTATGTTTCATATTTTCAGATCTCTGTCGAACCAATTTCAGGGAAGAAGGTGGAACACAATGGAATCAAGGTTGAGCTGCTTGGTCAGATTGGTATATTTCTTTTTATGTTGGATATAATTCCGATCCTGCACGTTCAGTATTTATATCTACATTGTATTAGGAACTATGAATTGGATTATGTTGTCAGTTCTTTATCATGAGTCAAATCTGCGGATGATGATCTCTTTCACCAATGAAAAGAGAATGATGTCAATAAGAAGTGTTCAGAAACCAAAAAAAAAGTATCAACATTGACCTCCTAAATTTCTGACTGTGCTGTCCTTCTCACCATTAGCTCCTGTTTTACAGAAATGTACTTTGACAGAGGCAGTTTTTATGACTTTACTTCCCTAGGTAAGCACATAATTTATACTGTGGTTTTCATCTTGGAAGCATTATCCTTATTGCTTGGTGCATCATCTCCAGATTATCTATATATTCCAGCTTGCCATACGTGTATGGGTTAAATTTTAAGTCAAGATTTTCATGCAACATTATGCCATGATATCAAAAATCTTGTAAGTATGATCAGTTCGTTTTAATATCTTGTACATGTAGTTCGGGAGCTGGATGTTCCTGGAGAATTATATGAGAAGAAAACATTTCCGTTTGAATTTTCAACTGTGGAGATGCCATACGAAACATACAATGGGGCAAATGTCCGGCTTAGGTGAGTCCACAGCTGAGAATTAATTGTTCCATGCAACTTGCTTGTAATTTGTGCCATACAAATACTTTAGAAAAATACCAGTGCTTTCGTGTTTTGCTCTGCATTCGTAATAAGTATACGATTAAGCTAGGGGAAGTGAATCTTTTCTTTAAATATATTATTTTCTTTTGATAATGTTTCATACTATGCTACTTGCTTTAGCTGACTGATGATCATATAACTTAGCTGAAAACATTTTGGATTACTTGTCAAATAAATCATGTTTATTTCAGATTGTGTGCGGCCTTTTGGGGTTTTAAGTTGTTAATTTTTTGAGATTATGGGAGTGTCATCATAACAAGTTAGTGAAACTTTTACTTCTCAATGCTCTCAAAGAAACTCTGTTGGCAACTTTCCAAACCACATCATAAAGATCAGATTATGGTGTTTGATTTCTATATGGTCTTTTCCCTATTTGATATCTTATGTATTAAGTTTCATATGTTAGATATCTGCCAAAATTATTGGACCTTCTGTGTGTATTTCAGGTATGTCCTAAAAGTGACAATAAGTCGTGGCTATGGTGGGAGCATAGTGGAATACCATGATTTCGTGGTAAAACCATCTCCTACTTGCCTAGTAAAATGTCGTACCATTATGGGATGTCTTGAAATTTTAATGGCATTAGCAGCTGTCCATATTTTCTCTTATGATTTTATTAAGTTCAATAATGATTCTTAGTATAGAATTTATCTGATTAAGTCGTCGTTTTAGTATCTTGAACTGAGAAGATGTATCCTTAGAAGTGAATCTTAATGCAATCACCAAAATCTTATTGAAGATCATGTTTTCTTGCATTGCATCTCTTAATAGGGCCATTGTTGCAGGAAGCAGACACATTTTTGTATTTTTTTCTTGCCATGATATGTCTTTTGTCACGCGTTCTTAATTGCGGTAATATAGTCTGGCTGATTACGTAATCACTTAACATTGTTCAGGTTCGGAATTATAGCCCCTCTCCATCTATCAACAACAGCATTAAGGTATTCTTCATTTGACCTTTTTACATTATTTGATCTGGTACTTAATGGGTATGCAACTTTCCTAGTGAACTCCGGAGACCTGTTTGAATCCATGATTCCATCACTTTTATGAACACTTAATGTAACATCTCAGAAAGTCGGGTTTGGTATCTGTTTTCTGCTTGTAGACGACATATTATTAAATATTTTCTCTCACTTCTAGATGGAAGTTGGGATTGAGGACTGCCTTCATATTGAGTTTGAATACAACAAGAGCAAGTAAGTTCTGTAGTAATTTATTTGACTCTGGCTTATGTGTCTCTGTTTTGGCAAAGTTTAAAAAATGATATCTGTGTTTTAGTTTTTAGTCAATGCTGGATCCTGCTCTATTCTACTGTATGAGTACGACTTGCCCTTAATTGTAGTCTTTTATGGTCGATTTGTTTGTTCTTTTTTCTTTTTTTCTATTTTTGTTGGCTCAACGAAAATCCCATCTTCCACCAAATTATCTTTGTTCAAATCTGTGTCCTACATTCAAGGCAGCCCTGCTGACTTGGGATTTTGAATATCCATCCAGGTATCATCTGAAAGATGTCATCGTAGGCAAAATATATTTTCTTCTTGTAAGAATCAAGATAAAAAACATGGATCTCGAGATTAGACGCAGGGAATCAACAGGATCAGGGCAGAACACTCATGTCGAGACGGAGACACTTGCAAAGTTTGAACTGATGGATGGTGCTCCAGTAAGAGGTATCTTAGTTATATTCTTTATTCTTAGATCCTCTGCGATATCTTTTTCTCACCCCCTTTCACCAAATGTGTTCCTTAAGATTTAACCTCTGACTGCCAGTAAACGAGATTTACTTGGTTTGGCAGGTGAATCTATTCCAATCAGATTGTTCCTTAGCCCATATGAGCTAGCTCCCACATATTCAAACATCAACAACAAATTTGAGTGTGAAATACTATCTGAACCTTGTCCTTGTTGATGAAGAGGACCGTCGATATTTCAAGCAACAGGAGATCACAATGTACCGGCTCGGTGAAACCTCCTGATCTAGCTCTTGAAATCACAGGAGCTTCAGATTCTTGCTTCTTCTAAAGGAAGGGAACAACCTTGCCTTAGTCTTCTTCTTTTAGTTTATCTGGTAGTTGATCTTTTAATAAAATGTTTGTAGTTGTTATATAGAGCAAGAATTCTGTACATTGGAGTTTGCCAGGATAGATTCTTCTGCTTACTTGTTGAGGTTTATTTCGACTCCCTTTAGATTTTCCAGCTAGATTATAATAAGATTTAATTTAATATTTGTATGCTATGTGCATCCATATTCAAAAAAATTTGAGAGATTTGCACTTTTATTGCCAAATTCAAAAGCCGACTCTATTCTATTTTCTTCAGTATTTATTAAATAAATGTGTTCAAATTCGCTCAACCTACCTAGACTGCATATCAATTGGATCAAAATAATAAAAAAGTACTTCATCCAGTCATGCTATTACTCGTCTCTTTGATTTCGACACGGAGATTAAGAAAACTTTATTTAAGTGTATATTATATGAGTTTTAATTATATTAAGAAATGAACCCGATTTTCGAGGAATGGTTGGTGGAATAAATGAGAATTTATCCAAATTTTTGCAAGGCGATATTTGAGACAATCGGGTTTTTTTTCAGTTTTTTTCATATTGTAGTTTTCAAAAAGTTAAAAATCATAAATTTTCGAGTACGGAGTGGAACGAAAATCGTGTAAGAGATAAATTTTTGGAGAGAGATAATATGATAATGTGGGGAAAAGTATTAAGTAGGAGGGCCCACTTCGTTTTTTATTTAAAAGTAGTTTTTTCTATTTTAGGAAGAAAACTAATAAGCGGAGACAACCCGATTAGGAAATTAAAACGATAATAGCGGGACGGAGGGAGTATGAATTATTATTATTATCTATTTCTTCTATAAATATAGTCTACACCCACTAATAATTAATGAGAGGAATGCCATGAGTGTACATATCAAATTTAAAAAATACAAAATTATACATAAAATTCCATAATGGCAAAAATATACCTACTTCACATATACGTGTGTGCATTTGTATGTGTGCAGCCCACTTTCGAGAAAAGTGCGGGTGTTTGTTGGGTTGAATGCATCGGGAATGTAAGAAATAATACTCCTAAATAATTTTGCATGTGCATGTGTGTGCAAGCTCTTCTAATTCTTCAAAAAAATGTTTTGAGTTGTGGTTAATGAGGTTGAACCCTAGACCTTAAATACTAAACCAAAAAAAAAAAAACAAACGTATGGAGCTGGTTATTTGAGGCAAACGGGGTTTGAACTCAAGACCCACAAAACTTTCTAGACTATAAAACCATTGTACCACTAGCCATTCTCGTGAATTTACATAACTAATATCGTGTTTATAATGTAAATCCGCCTCAGCTAAGGTTCTTAAGTATTTACAAGTATCCATTCTCTCTCTCTCTCTCTCTCGCGCGCGCGCTAAATACCTCTTTCTGTCTCAGTCGCTGAATCTCTATCTCTCTCCTCTTTTTTTGCGCTTTTTGAAGAGTACCATCGGGTTTTATTTTTTCGGGAATTAGAATATATTCCCTACTTTTGCAACATTCACGTGATATTGAATGGTTATGCACTGTAAGCTTGTATCAGATATTTGTTTGCTTTGAAGGAAATTTTAGAATTAGTTGTAACAAAAAAGTTTGAAAATATATCTGATAGGAAATTTTAGAATTAGTTGTAACAAAAAAGTTTGAAAATCAGTTCCTCTGCTTGCTAGACAATTACTCATTGTCTTTCGGCCTTTTACTTTGTGTTTACACGGCGATCACTAAGTGATCGACACACACTCACATCGGTTTCTACGATTATGCCGTTCTCTCGCCCTTTGAAGTTCGTTTATGATTATCGGTTTTTCCTCGGACGTTTGAAGGGGGAAATTGTTGTCGGTAGGGACAAGTATCTTTGATAGATATTAGAGTATAGAGGTTTTGGCATCATCAATTAGGGGAAATTGTTGGATATGAGTCGATAGATTGATACTCTGGTGTTCTAGGGTTAAAAGAAATTGGGGGAAATCATAGTAGTACTATGGAATTGAAGATCTCAAAATCGGGCGATATCGGTAGATTAGTGTGTCGATAGGATTAGGTGATGTATAGGTTAGACTTGATGTAATGCTTATTATTTTGTCACAAGTCCTGTACGGGGTAGTTGTTGAGCGATCTTCTTTGAAGATACTTTTCGAAGGCCCAGCGTCATCGGTGTAATCGCTCGCATTCTTCGTCGGCGGTGATATCAAACTCGAGTTAAAGATCCCGCATCAGGTGGCCCGGACCTCGAGAGAAGCATTCTCTACAAGGCGATGGTCTTCGGTAGAAGAACCGGTCCAGCGATATACCTTCGCCATGATCCAAGCCACCGACTATCGAAGCTCACTTTATCGGTCGGACGACTCGGCTAGAAGAAGACAGGACTTTCGAGAAATGTCATATCCAGGCCGAAAGCGACCCAGACACTTAAAGTCCCTTCAAATGTTCGGCGAGAAGACATACGAGGTAGTTTGAATGGTCAACTCGACACTCACCAACTACAAACCTCGACCCGATGGAAGCCGAGCAACGCTTACCTACTCACACGGTAAAGGTTTGCTCTCATGAACGGTCATTAAGCGCCTGGCTTGCAACAAAGTTGAATAGTGGCCGTTTTCTTTGGACGCTTGTGACACGTGGCATCGTCGTCTCCAACGGACATATGCCACAACTCACAACTATAAATAGAGAAGAATTTGAAGATTTCAAAGAGAGAGGAATATACGCGAAATCAAGGGAAATCATTCCAAGCTCACAACGCTCTAGAATCTTCAAGCTTATCCCGGGAGACGAACTAGTTTTCATAGAACACTTCTTGTAGTTCATCTCTCTAGAGCACTTTGATCCCTTTCTTCTCTAGACTAAGCTCATTGCTAGATTCATAGCTTAGATCCGAAGGAGTTCACATTTAGTGAATTGTTCTTGTTGTAAGAACTCCTTCTCGGTTGGAGAATATTCCCTCCGCTTCCCAAACTTAGGTTTGGATTGTAAAGTCGCTAAGGACTATAACTTAGAGGGGCGTCCGGTCACGAGTATCCTATTTGAGGCTTGCTCGGAATAATCAACAAGTTCTCCTGCGCTTGTTCGGGGACCAGTGGACGTAGGATCTTGCGTATCCGAACCACGTTAAATCGCTTGTGTTCATTCTTGTTTTGTGCATAGCATTCAATGACTTGAAAATCATAAGTTTACATAAAACGTATTTTATAAAGTGCACGACCAAAAGATTTAACTTGCAAAACGCGTTTTCAAAGAGGCGACTCGGGCTCAACACTTATCCGCACTACGGTCTCGGACTGGTTTCATAATCACGACATCGGTCGGTAGAAGAGCTCGGAAGTGACTCACTTTGATCCCAGTGATCGAAGACTTACCAGCCTAGCTGTTCATCGGTTGCAAACATCGGCTTATGGTGACCTTCAGCGAGAAAAAGAAACGAGCTCGGGTGTATTCACCCCCCTTCTCTACACCCGACTTTTCGTCTCGGACCAACAATCTCAATCAATTCCAATAATTCGAAAAAATCAAGAATATCGAGGATAAGATTTTACCTATAATTAGAAGATCTTGATCAATATACTCGAAAATATCTTGGAAATAATTCAAAAATAATGCAATAGTATTATCCTAATATCCATTATTTAATACTATCCTAATATTCGAATTAAAAGAGATAAAGAATATTATAGTTCATAAAAGAATTGAGATTAGAGTTGAATATTTTCACGTTTCCATCCTATATATTCTTACTTAAAACCTTGATAAATATTATCCTATATATATATTATATATAAAATCATAGATTCTAAAATATCATGACACATTATCGTATATATACAATATTGTGACACAACATACTATATGTACAATATATATATTCAAAAAATAGATTAAAAAATAGTCAAGATTATCATATATATTATCCAATATTCAAGATTATCCTATATACAATCATTCTAAGCAATATATTAGACTTTATATTATCAACCCTAATAAACCCAATACTTGAGTACCATAAATAGTGTTTCTACATTTTCAAACCCTATTAAAAGTAGTTAACAAATCGGAATCATTGGGCGAAAGCGTCTTGAAAGGAATATATTGGGAAATTGGTTTATTGACTCACAGTACACGACAACAAGTTTTGAAATTCTTCACACCCCTTCTCTTCTTCTTCACACCTCTTCTATTCTTTTTCACACTCCTCCTTCACATTCATTCTCCCGTCCTTCACACCATAGCCACTCCTTGAAGAACCAGAGATTAGCTTCATCTCCCTCTCTCGCTAAAAAGGCGGCAATGGATTTCGATCCTAACAATGGACATGTTAGTTGTAGTTTTTGTTTGTATATTTTGGTGTAGGATCTTTGTAGAGCACGCTTATTGTAAACGCGTTAAGTATATGAGTTTTATAAATTACGTGGTTAATTGTAATATTTTTTGGAATTTTTTGAAGATATAATTGTGGAATTTCGTAAATTTAATTATAATATTTTCATAAATTTAATTTAGGGAATTTCGTTAATTTAATTTATGGAATTTTATGAATTTAATTTATGGAATGTCGTAAATTTAATTTAGGGGATTTTGCTATTTTAATTTAGGGAATTTTGTTAATTTGATTTAGGGAATTTCGTTAATTTAATTTAGGGTATTTTTAATATAATTTAGGGAATTTCGTAATATTTAGGGACATAATATGTAGAATATTTTTAGGAACATAATATTTCTTATGTCCTTTGTAGGATATTTATAGGAACATAATAATTAGAATCTTGATAAAGTCTAGTTTTGCTTATAGACATAGAAAAAATTAAAATGAGATGTAGTCATTAAAAAAATTAAGAAGTTAAAGTAAAAAAAAATATATATAAAAAAACCGGAGATTGCTAGAATTATTTCAGTAAGTGTGGGTTTGCTATAATTATTATTATTAGAGAGATTGGAATTCCTAATAGAGATGGGTATTTGACAAATAGTTTATTAATAATTAATTATTACTATATACTTTCATTAGAGATTTATATATAAGTATAAATTAGCTTATTTTATATGTGAAGTCACGTAAATAACATAAGATAGTTAACTCACGGTATAACTATGAGTATATTATAGTTCTTTATTTTTTTTTATAAAAGCAGAGTAGTAAGATTTATTTGGGTAGTGCTAAGATAATTTTAAAAACAAGAATATGTATGAACAAGTCATTTACTAGATAATAGTATTATTACATTGTGTGTTTCATGTTCATATCGGCATTCTAGGGTTTGATTTCAAAAAACTAGGTTATTCATATGACAATTGTAATACTAGTATGTGGTTCATGAATAATCATGTCCTATAACTCCGACCGAACTTGGTTTGAAATGGTATATTGTGCGATACTAAATATTATATATATATATATATATATATATATATATATATATATATATATTTTGTTGAATTAGGTTCCAAGTTTTTTCTTTTCTTCGCATAATACGTCGCAATATAATGTTATGGTTTAGACAGAAGTGTGAAGATGTATTATGTAGTACTAACGTGTGTTGAAGTCTTAACTTCTCTATCTCATTATTTTTTAACTACTGCAGGGTAATTGGAAGTGGGTTAGGTACTACTGCAGGTCAGTCTATCGAACCTTGAACACACATTGGAAGGATTTCATCATAGGGAATATTAGAGCAATGTTGCTTGCAGTAGGTGGGTATGAACTAGTTGATGAGTTTTGTAGGACGAGTCCGTTTGGACACATCATGTCATGGAAGGGTGGATGTATTGCTAGTAAGGTTTTCCATCGATTGATGTGCCGCGAGGTGGCCGTAGACGGTGCGGTTGGCGACCGCATTTGGTTCTAAATTAGTGGTGGGTGATTTCATTTGGTCCCTTCGAGTTTGCACTAGTGCTGGCTTGTGCATGGATTCTTCATCCTTCGACCTACCGGCGACCATGATTCATCGTGCATTACGGTGCGGTCTCTCTTCTATGGTGAGAAAAGACCTAGTGTAGAGGAGCTACATGCCGTGTTCAAGAACCGTATGGCAGAAAATGCGTTACCTTTAGACTACATCAAGGTGACTAATATTCTAATGCTTTACTTGATGATCATGGGCGTCCAGAGGCGAGGTTGGTGGATGAGTTCGTGCCGGGTGTTGGTGGATGACCTGGAAAGATGGAGTAGATTTCTCCGGGGTGCATAAGCATACCAAACATTAATGCACTATAAACATCACATACCGTTGAGTAGAAGGTCGTGCGGAGCGGCTACCATTTGGCGGGCCGATATTGGCGGGGTAATTCTAAGCGAATTTTGTTTTATTAGGGAAGTATACACTAATTCTCGACACACTCTGTTGGAGGTTTGGGCATTTGAAATTATCCCTTCACTTGGGGCCCCTGCATGGGAGAATTGTCAATCCGAAATGCTATCCCCGTTTGTTAAGGTGGTATTTTTACGCTTACGGAATGATCAATTTTGTGACTTCTTTGACGAGGAGGTTGAATGTTTTCGGTTCGTACTTAGTGGACTTGAAGTGGATTCACATTGGGTTATGAGCACCAAACCGGACAACCACTTGGGGTGCATTACCGTCGGCCTCGAGACGGTATTATTTGGTTTTGAGTGTTAGGGACATGAGTATCCTAAGGCCACGTGGTAGTGCGCGTGAAGTGTCGCCTCCATGTTCTGCTGGCCGGTACCCAGACGATCTACCTATTTTCAAGGAAAAACGGTGGTGGAAGATAATGACTCAAATTCCTCTCCTAAGAGGCGGCCCAAAGGTAGATGGAGTACCTCACATTATCCTACAGTTTCAATGAAGCCGAATTTAGGAAGAAATGTGCGAAAGAGGTGGAGAAAAGTGTCATACTCAAATTGAAGAGTTATATAAATGGAATGTTGAAGAGTATGGAGTTTGTCAAATCAACCACTTCTCATAGAGCCACGCTTGAGGTCCCCCATCGCTCCCCCTCACATAGAGGCGGAGTCGGGGAGACTTTCAGTCGCTCCTCTTCGCATCGACCCGAGCCTTAGAGTTCCCGGCACTCCACATCGTATCGACCCGAGCCCGAGGCTTCTAGTCGCTCCTCTTCGCATCGAGTAGAGACCGAGGCTTCCCGTTGCTCCTCTTTGCATCTAGTAGAGTCCCGGGGTTCCCGCCACTCGAATGCCTTTGGGACATGGTGTCGGTTCAATAGCCGTGTGGTTTGACACAAAGATTCCAGTTCACGAGGATGAGGTATATTTGTATTTAGTCCTCCGTTGTATTACCTTTACACTTGCGTATGTTGTAAGTTTGCTCTCACGCAAGAGTGGAGAAATAAGCTGCTTTGCAATCCGAAAGCTGGAAGGTTTGATCCATATGCGAACTTTACACGGTGGACTCCCCCAGAGGAAATGGTTGACACCGCCATGCGGTGGAGATGGGCAAGCTATGTAAGTTTTGGGAACCTCGTCCTTCATTACAAACTACGTTGTCTTATAATTTGCCTTGTGGTGTTCGGATAATAACGGTTTGCCTCGTACAGTGGACTACTTGGTAACAATCCGCATTTGCCTTGATGATTGGAATGTTGAGTTATATATGACTCGATGTTGAGCGGGTGGGGTGCAAGATTACACGGCACTTCGAATTGGTACTCTTACACCGTTGACCAAGTTCTTGTACAAGCTTCTAGAGCATGCGGGTGTGTGGGAGCACAAATATGGACAACTTCAATGTCCTTTTAGCCCACGCTTGTCCTATTATGATAGGCTCTAACCCCCACTATACTCGGCTTGACTAGATTAAGCTGCAGAGTGTACACATGTATGTACGTGGAGAAGTTTGTTGTTCGCATATCCGACATCCGCGATGATGTCTCGGCGCACCGCGTTGATACGGTACCGAAGAAGGATGGCGGCAATGATGTGGGACACTTGTACCCCTTAGCATTTGTGTTTGATTTTGAAGACGTTGCAATTGTGTTTGCTTTCATTGACACTCTATGTGGATTTGCTTTCATGTGTTTCATGGATTGTGTTTGATTAGGATTTGAAAGTCGTCGGCTTGTATCGAATTATTTACTACATGTGTTTGATTACTACTTGCATTTTGATATTTTTACTGGACTACCATAAACTAGTCAAGGCCGCCAACAATTTAATAGAATTTAGCATTTGAATTAATCTTCGTCTTTCGATAATTAAACTTCATACTCCAAATAAAACATAAATAAAACAGTAGAAATACAATGTGACAAATTCAATCTTGTGTCTCTCTCCCTGAACATGTCCTCCTTGTATGGCCTCTTTCGTGATAAACACCACACTTTCTGCTACCACTTAGTCTTGAGCTTGTGGATGCCTATGTCCCCCATCGGTAACGTCATTATTTTGGCCGACCAGCTTGACGCTTCGCCAAAGGGGGTAACAGTGGTTCTGCATCTCGAATGTGGTTAGGAATGGTCCAAAGCTCCAATTCAGGAATCGAATTAAACTGGTGTTCGTATATGTCCTTATGATTGCTTGTGGTGTACATAGTGTGAACATACTCGTAAAATTGTTCCCCGCTTTCCCTATCGGTGAAAAAAACACTATGTTAGATACATAATAAATGTGAATAGGTGTGAAAGAACTCATATAAAATAGCCGCGGCGGCGTGGGAGCATGGTATTAGATCCATCTCAAATTCGTGACAAGTGCATTGTTGGGTGATGATTCTATCCTCAGCAGTGTCGATAAACATTGGGAAATGATTCAGTATTCTATGCCGTCATACAGTCAGTAGCCTTGTGCTCGAATGAATTTGTGAAGATTTGAAAATCCCGAAAACCCTATTACGATTGGTGAACCATTACGTTGTAAGTTGTTTTGTCTACGAGATTTCGGACTCGGCGGACCCTCCGCTCTAGTTCGGACACTCGGTAGATTATCCGCCTCGGCACCAGTAGAAGACTTCGGTAATACTAGACTCGAGCGGGAGCGATATGCGAAAGAAGTCGGTGGGCCGAACTCACGGGGAGTAGTTCATCTGTGCTCGGAGGCTGATCTTCGGTAGAACCAGGCTCGGCATGAGTATGCTGCGAATCGGAGATCGGACTTCGGCAACGGCCGAGACGGTCCTCGGGCCGTCGAATCTTTGAAGTCACTTTTCGGCGAGTCGAAATACGAGGAAGAGAGAAGTCGGCTTCGGATCTCCTTGAAGTACGTTACGTCTTCGGTAGAACAGGACTCGGCATGAGCATCTTCTTGAATCGGAGATCGGACTCGGCAACGGCCGGGCAGGTCCCTCGGCGTCGAATCTTTGAAGTCACTTTTCGGCGAGTCGAAATACGAGGAAGAGAGAAGTCGGCTTCGGATCTCCTTGAAGTCACGTTCTGTCTCAACCACTTTACGAACCTCGCCGATGACAATCGGCCACGTATCCTATATCTACTAAAGTCCGCAAGTCAACAACTTTCCGAGAAAAGGAGGGAAATGACATTGCCACCAAACTTCAAAAGAGCCGTTAGCTACCCAAAAAAAGAGAGACAAAGGATCGTCGTCTCCAACGGATCTATTCTAATCTCTTCTCTATAAATAGAAGGATAAATCGAAATTTGAAACTCACGGGAAGAACACGAGAGGACATACGAGCATTCAAGCGAGCAAAATTCAAAAAGCCTAAGTCTTCCGCAAGAAGTTCAAAGAATCTATCTTCGGCGAAAGACTTCATTCCGGCTCTTAGGGAACCAAGCGGGGCCGGTTAATACGGCCTCCAGTATCCAAACGACGATACACGAACCCCAAAACTATATTCGGTTGTTCGTCGTTCTAGAAGCCACTTCCTTGTTCCCTATCCCTCTAACCTAAGCTCAATAGAATATATCCATAGCTTAGACGAAGGAGTTCACCTTTGAACTAATCACTTATTGTAAAGGACTCCTTCACGGTTGGAGAGTTTTTCAAACACTCGGTTTGATAACCGTGTAAGCGAGACTTGCTCGGTATAAATCTCAAGACCGAGTGTTTGTCCGCGCCCAAACCGACTAAGACTATCTCGGTATAATAAATAGCTTCCTGATCTTTCGGGGACGGTGAACGTAGGATTTTGTGTCCAGAACCACTTTAAAAACCTCACGTGTCTTGTGTTACTGTTTTTAAGCTGTTGCATTGATTTCATTGTTCATACGAAAACCTTCTTTAAATCATTCAAGCGAGTTTCGGCAAACTTAACATTGCATTAATCAAGCGAAACTATTTTAATAAAAACGTTTTCCTAACTTTCAATTGAATTGGGCTACACTATTCCGCACCACCTGAACTCTATACGCAAGATGCGGAATTCGACTCTCGGTCGGCTAGCGAGGTCTCGGTAGAGTCGGTCACTCTGCCAACACGATTCGGAACGGCTTATACGGTCTGCGAACCTGTTCGATGCGACATCATCCTGAAAAGATTGCGTTCGTGTTTAAGTTGAGAAAATCGGTTTTCGAGTGTATTCACCCCCCCTCTACACACGAACGTGCTCTCGGGACCAACATGCACGCTCGGTTCTCCAAGTCGACCTTAAAGTTGTGATTTTTCTCATCGTTCACGTTGAACCTTCTTCTTGCGGTTGTGGTCACAGTATATGAGCGTGCTAGCTCAATCTGGGCGTGCTAGCTCAATCTGTGCGGATAACTTTTTCTTTTCAACATCCACTAATAGATGGTTATTCTCACTCGACCATTTTTTCCTTTGGTCTCCATGATTGCTCTAATAGTATCTACTAGGGAGCAAGCGTCAATCGACGAGCCCACAAAAGTCGTCCGGTTGAAAGATGCAACACTGATTTGATGATAGAAAAGCGTAGTAATGACGCGCACATTGTGACCTTGCCCACCGTTCGGGACCAACCTCAATGAGTTTGTTGTAAGCTTCTTCACTCGCCACAAGGATTGATGTCATGTACTTCCTAAACTCTGACTCACGACATGCATTGGCTACCGTCGAACATGTAGGGTACTTCATTCCCCGTAAGAAGTGAGCTTGTTACGAATGGACGTTGCAAAGACAGTGAGGAACTCAGGAAAAGCGCCTTGACAAATATTTTTATGCTTTGACGTGTTGGTCAGACACTATCAATAGGTCATCGCTCGATCCGTACACCCGCTTAAGATTCTGCAAAAACTACGCCCAAGAGTCATTGTTCTCAATTGGACCAATGCCAATGACGAGCGGTATAAGCTGTTCGTTGCAGTCTTTAGTAACTACATCAAAAAGGATGTTGGTATTCTTTCCCTTCAAGTGGGTCACATCCTCTACAATCACCTTTCTCAAATGCCACATAAATGTGGGGATGCACTGGCCCCATGCAACAAACACATACTCGAGCCTCCCGTTGTCGTCGGCACGAAGATTAGTTACCATTCCCAGGTTTGCCTGCTTCAACATGTGCAAGTATCGATGGAGCATCTTGTACGATTTTTCGTAACTCCCATAAATCAACTCATTCGCTTTGTTTCTAGCACGTAGGACTTTATAATACTCCACCTTCACACCAAATTTCAGACGCATCTCATCGATCATGTCTCAAGGTCGCAACATCGTGCCCTCCATACACATTCTTTGCCCAAAATAGGCTCTGATAGTCTTCGCATTAACAATTATTGGCCGACATTATCAAAGTCGATCTCGACATCTCGTGCTCCGACATAAAATCGTACATTGTCAATACATATCATTATGTCGTGCACGTACTCTAATATTATTTCGATCGCCTGACAAATATTCAAACCACTAATACTGAGGACTTGCCCTTTTCACCGTATAAGATTGTCGACACTCTAAATGCTAGAGACCAACGGTTGTTTTTAGGGCGTCATTCTTCCAAAAGATGTCATTTTCGAGAATGTCCTCATCAATCTTCTCTATATCCGTACAACCAATGACTCCTACTTGACCTGACGAAATAACGAATTAAAATTACAATGAGTGCATGGGAATTTTTTTTAATATCTTCAAATATTATTTCAGGCATGCATGAAAAAAGACTTCGTCATTTCCGAGGCAACACCAAAAACCAAGGAAGGACAAAGCACCCGACACACACCTGCACACACTCTGTACACATATATGCACGCACAGTAAAAGTGAAGTAGACTATTTTGTAGTAAATTTTTGCAATTATGGTACATCATGTATATTTTTGCATTTTTCAAGTTTGAAATTTATATTATTGACATTCCTCTCTAATTTTAATTGGCCGGAAGAACGTGAAAGGCACTTTGTTTGCGACATTTCTTAACATAATGTCTCCTTGGTTATTTTTAACCACGATTTTCCATTATACAATTATCGCCCTAAAAATTAACGTTTTTAGCCTTATCTATCATGCCCCACTTGCCGTATTGCATTGTTTAGGCGTGAAGTGAAAACAATCCTCCATATCAACGTCGGCCGGTTCCATCTCTTCTCTTTGACATTTTCACCTTTTCCGAATTAAATAGTCAACTAGTTGGGTTACACTTTGGTAGTAAATTTACAACATTACAATATTACAAGTAGGATTGCCAAACTGTAAATCAAATAGTAATATATTTGAGCTTGACTAATTCGATCTTTATTTGATTTGAGTTTTTACTGTTAAGACTCGAGTTTGTCTAATTTAAATTTAACAACTAACGAGCTATCATAATACAAGCTCTTGGTTTATTTGACATGTTAAACGAGTCTATTATTTCATCTAAGTTAATCAACGAATTATGTAATACACAAACATAAATTACCTCCAAGACCTTTTCTTCTTTAACTTAAAAATTATAGTACTACTATTTTCTTTTTAACAATAAAAAAAAAAAAAACAAATTGAGCATATGACCATTTTCTAAACCCGGTTTAACCATCGACCGACGAGAGCGTGCCGCGTGTCACACCAGCAGTTGGAGGCCCACTATAAATCAAAACCGCGTCTTCCGATTTCGCTTAGTGCTTACTTGGCTGGCTACCTGCTTGCATTCGCAAACACGCTCTACTGCGACTGTGTGCGTGTTTATGTGCAGTGTTGCAAACACGCTCCACCGATATATCTGTTCTGAGAGAAGGAAGCAAGTTCAGTTCAATTTTGTGGAGTTGTTGGAGAAATGGAGTTGTTTTTCTACCTCGTTTTTGGGGGGTTGGCTGCGGTGGTGGCGGCATTGGAGCTCAGTAAAAGTAACAAAGACCGGATTAATACCTCTTCAGCTTTCAATTCGTTCAAGAACAATTACTTGCTCGTTTACTCTCTCATGATGGGTAGGTTGCGTCAATCCCAGATCTAGTTGATGCGATCTCACAAAGTGTTCAATTTGAATTGATCTAGTTAAATTTGTGCGAGGAAAATGCGTGTTGTTTGCTGTTTAGTTCCGATCCAGCATACCAGTGGATTTGTGCTATAATAATTGTGTGAATTGCGAAGTATATAGTTCAGATACCTTTTTGTGAAAGTGGCTTGCTGCTATATAATGTTGGTTACTTAATTGGAAGCCTAGTTGGGACTGAATTGCTCTTATATGGATCTGAATCATCTGATTTTTCTGATATTTTACATGAGATGTGGCTTGGGTTAATGTTTACGGTGGATCTATATATTTATTGTGTATTTCTTGAGGATATGCATGTTTCTAACAGTGACTGTGTTCTGATCTAATGGATTGGTGCAATCAAAACATAATTTATTTTTGAATGGGTCGGGGACTAGGTAAATTAATTTGTTATAAGTTATAACAGCCACTATGAACTGCAGCTGCTTCTATTAGGAATTAGAAGAATATATGGTCCTGAGACTTACTTATCTTCTGTAATGTATAAAGCATTACTTGTTTCTGTTCCAAGACTGTTATTGAGCTTCAAGATTCTGGTTGCTGGTACATTTGCACTCTTCTTGCATAATATGCTATAACATGACTTGTGCCTATCAGAAGTGCATTTTAGTTATAAGGCCCACGTCACTGTGCCATATGATTCCCATCTTATTGAAATTATACTGTTATTGCAATCTGAGTTTCGCCAATGGTGGAGCTGAGGAGCTCATTCTCCCATGTCACTGTGCCATATGATTCCCATCTTATTGAAATTATACTGTTGAAATATTGCAATCTGAGTTTCGCCAATGGTGGAGCTTAGGAGCTCATTCTCTTATTTAATTTCATCGGTTTAATACATCCAAATGGAGATTTTGCTAGCAATTGGGGAAGGCATTCAGGCTAATGTGATGGGCATCGTCTTGAAAAATTATTATTAATCACATATCAGTGTTAGATTTTGTACTGCTTGGTAAGTGATATTGATAAATCATTTTTCATGCCTCCTATTATTGGCTTAAGAGCACGCAGTGAGAAAGCTCAACTAATGTGGACAGTTCCATGTTGCTCTTTCTTTCACTTAGTTTTTGCAACTGTTTCCTCAATTTCAACTGATAACAACAAATTTGTGGCTTCTCTGATCATTGCTTTCTATGGTGGCAAACAGCTGGTGACTGGTTGCAAGGGCCATATGTTTACTACCTTTATAGTACTTATGGTTTTGGAAAAGGTGACATTGGACAGCTTTTTATAGCTGGGTTTGGATCGTCCATGTTATTTGGAACAATTGTTGGATCTCTAGCAGATAAACAGTGAGATATCCTCCTCAAATAATCTAAACTTGATTTTTAGTCTTCAAAAATACCCTGTTTGAGTTATATTTATAATTGTAGGGGACGGAGGAGAGCATGTGTTACTTACTGCATTACCTATATACTAAGCTGCATCACCAAGCATTCTCCCCAATACAAGATTCTGATGATTGGGCGTATTTTGGGTGGTATTTCCACATCTCTCTTGTTTTCCGCATTTGAGTCCTGGCTTGTAGCAGAACACTTCAAGGTGGGCTGTCCTTGCTTACCCATGCGATGCGTATATGTTGGTTTAGACTGCTAGTTGTTTGATCTCATTAGAATATTGTTCATATTCTTTGCGAAAGATGTTATGGTATAATGGTATATGACATTTCAATGTTGTTTCCAATTTTCTATGACTGAGGTAGGGACCAAAACAACTTATGGTTTCAGTCGCCTCTCTTTTTGCATTGTGATATTTAGTTTGCTTATGTCAGTCTAGAAAAGGTTGGCTAGTTCGCAATATTCGATCTTTTCTTAATAATAAATGAATGCAGTCGTTCAGTTTGACTATTTTAAAAAATAAGGATGTGTACCTATGGTAGTTATTAATTGAAGATTCTATCTTATACATGCTTGCAGAGGGGTTTTGATCAGCAATGGCTCTCATTAACTTTCTCCAAGGCAGTATTCCTAGGGAATGGCCTTATAGCTATTATAGCGGGGTTGTTTGGAAATTTGCTAGTTGATACCTTGAACCTTGGACCTGTATCACCCTTTGATGCTGCTGCTGTATTTCTAGCCATTGGGATGGCCGTAATATTATCATCTTGGACAGAGAACTATGGAGATGCTTCAGAGAACAAGGACTTACTTACTCAATTCAAGGGTGCAGCTATAGCAATTGCATCAGGTACTACCTAATCACTTATTGCAAACAATAATAATTTTAGAATCACTGGCTCAAGATCTGTAAGAAAATCTTCCAGCTGTGTAAAAACAAGTTTTTGCAGTTATAAATTACTTGTGTGCGTTTAACACCTTGAAATGTAAAGGAAGATAAAGCATGCACTATCCTAGTCTATACTTTAAGCTGCGTGTCAACTTGGGATTTTTATTTATTGGGTTGCAATGCTTTTCCTGATAGTTCAACGTCCTTGTTATGGAACTTAAACACTAGTTTTATTGGTCAGATGAGAAGATTGCATTGCTTGGGGCTATACAGTCTTTGTTTGAAGGCTCGATGTACACATTTGTTTTCTTGTGGACTCCTGCTCTCAGTCCGAACAATGAAGATATTCCCCATGGTTTTATTTTTGCTACTTTTATGCTGGCATCCATGTTGGGAAGCTCAATAGCAGCTCGCTTATTGGCCCGGAATTCAGTTAAAGTGGAGAGCTACATGCAGATTGTATTTGTCATTTCTTCTGCCTCTCTTTTGCTTCCCTTATTGACAAGTGTATGGGCTCGTTCATCCTTTTTAGTTTCCCTTGATTTTATTCTTGATGAAGTGCGTCTGACTTTGCTCTGCTTATGGCAGTTCTTTGTAACACCTTCAAATGAGAAATTGCCTGGCATGTCCACTTCAGGCTGTCTGCAGCTTCTCGGCTTCTGCACTTTCGAAGCTTGTGTAGGGATTTTCTGGCCATCCATTATGAAGATGAGATCCCAATACATCCCAGAGGAAGCCCGAAGCACCATCATGAATTTCTTCCGCATACCCCTGAACATCTTTGTTTGTGTCGTGCTATACAATGTATGTTTGCTAAATTGCATTTATTTCTTTAAGTGTCTTTTGTCATTAAATTTCTACTCAGCTCGATTTATTGTTTGTCCATTCTCTCTGTGCATTGACTTCTCCTGAACTCCTCTCAATTCTGTTTGCTACATGCATTAAAAGTATCTTGCACTCTTTCAAAATCTTTTGTCCACATTTTTCTGCTACGCTTTGAAGTAAAGCGCCCGTGTTGGTGTAGCAGTATCAGATTGAAGATTTACGTTTTTCAAGTATTGGGCGAATTGTTTATGACACAAGTTTTTTTAATGTTTACAGGTTAATGCATTCCCCATCTCAGTTATGTTTGGAATGTGTTCCATCTTCCTCTTTGTTGCTTCCATTCTCCAGAGACGACTATCAGCTATTGGAGATGCCCCAAGTGAGTCCATATTGCCGATACTTCAAATATAGACAAGTATAATGCATGTAAATCTTGTTCTAATTGTTAAAGAGGGTCATATTCCAAGTACCAATATGGTTGCATCTCCCTCTCTATCTTCTCGTAAAACCAGTGATTTGGCATCGAAAAGAAAAGATTCCCCCAATGTTCTGATATATATTATGCTTTCCTACCTTTTTCCCAGAGACAGCAGAATGGACTATGTTGAAGGAGAAAAATGGGGCGGGTGATGCATTCAATGATGCTTGATCTGCAAGCTTCTGCAATATTATCTGTTGGAGGTGGAATATTCTATCAATGGCTTTCATTTGAGACAGCATCATCTTGTGAAGTTGAGGATACAGAATCTTGTTTTTGATTCTCACCCAAAGTTGAGAGTAGATTTAGTGATTGATGCAGCAATGATAAAGGCTAAACAAGTTGAAAATGCTGCTCTGCTCTAAGATGGCATTTTTTATTACAACTTTGAAATCCCCCTATGTCCTAAACTGGGTTCATGCTAAACATTGGCCCTAGTTTTGTATGACCTTTTTTCACTTTGTTGTTACTGTAGTATTGAAATGGCACAAACAATCATTTCCATGATACTGTTATGCAACCAAGCAAGAATATATCCCTAGATTTAACACGTGACATTTAGGGTTGATTTCCTTTTATCAATTATTCAACTTTTATGCAGATTGGATTGTGACTTTGGAATTACTTTGACATTCTGAATGGCCCCAACACAAGTTGAAGGATAGACTATGAGATTCTTTGTTGATGAGGATAAAACATTATTGGTTCCATATGCTAATTCTATTGTTTCCGCGATCAATCTCCCCCATGTATGCTTCTCCCGAGTCTATCAGCATTGCCCTTCTTTGTCTTGCAGTAGCTAAAGGTCACTGGAAAAGTCTGACTTATATCTCTCATTAACATTCTTGTTTCTGCATGGATATATCAGTGGCTGCAGATGAAATTTAAGCATGTATGCAGTGATTAACAATCTATCTTTCAAGAAATCTATATCATGAAATCTCAATCCATTTTGTCAGAAAATGGAAGCGTTCGATGTTGCCAGGGTACTTCTTTAATCTCTGAAGAACAAATTTAAATACCCGGCCTGATCACTAGAGAAGTTTGAGTTTGTTCAGCATGATTTTGATTATTTAAGTAGGATGTACAAACTATGGAAGTTTGAGTTAACCAACGAATGAATTGTAATTCCTTTGTCAACTTACAAAGTAAAATAAGTCATTAGAAATTTATTTTAAGTGTTAAACTGAATTTAAATCACAATACTTGAACAAGTGCTCGTTATACTTTAGGATTAAAAACAAATCAATAATTTCACGCCTGATATATTTATTTTTAATTATGTCGGCGCGTGAAGCCCACACAAGGTTATAAACCTAAAACCGGAGAACATTATTCAGGAACACGAATAACTTTTTACATATTTCCTGTTTTCCCCACTTTTTGTTATATGCTTACCCGTTTACTTGAACGTTGACTTGATGCATAAAAATAAATAAATAATTGAAGAATCAAAGACTACAAAAACCGCGTAGCATTTTCATGGATGCAATTTCCGAGAAATTCTTGGTAACCCAATCGGCTTTCCGATCGTATTGAAGCATACACGTAGAGGTACGTACCATTTCGTTCCACTTCTTGCATACAAGAATTTCTCTACTTTTTGTTCGCTGTTGATTTGTCATGATCAGCAGCATGATAAATAATGTTTGGGGATTGAGAAATTGAATCTCTTTTTCACCCAAATACTCTGCTACTATATATGGAAAACCACACTGCTTTAGAGTTTCTTGCCGATACTGTTGAATCCATGCTTCACGTAGTAAGCTTGGCCCGAGAAGTCACAGTTCAGAAGGAGAATTTCAAGAGATTCTCATCTTTACTTGAAAGAGCAGCATCTTTTCTGCAAGAGCTCGCAACATTCAAGTCGAAAAACTTAGAGAATCTTAATTTGGAAATAGAAGTTGCCAAGAGATTGACTTCAGAATGCTGCAAGGGAAACAAGATATACCTCCTCTTGAGTTGCAAGAGGATTGTGGAGAGCTTGGAGAGCAGCAGCAAGGCTATTAGTCGGGCACTGTCGACTTTGGATATCCCGTCTGAGCTTTGCAAGAATATGGAGGAAGCTCAGTATCAAGTTTCTGCAGAGGAGGAAGAGATTCTACACAAGATTGAAGCTGGACTAGAAGATAGGACTACTGACCGATCATACGCAAGTAATTTGCTCCTCCTTATTGCTGAATCGGTGGGGATTCCCGGTGAGGAGTCTGAGCTGAAGATGGAGTTTGAACATCTGAAGATAGAAACCAAGCATCTTGAATCAAGAACAGAGGCGTTGCGAATGGAGCAGATCATTCTACTCCTTGGTAATGCTGAAATGGTTACCTCTCCAAAGGAGAAAAAGATGAAGTACTTCACCAAACGCAACTCGCTGGGCAGGAATCTGCTCGAGCCTCTGCAGTCATTTTACTGTCCGATAACGGGAGAAATCATGGTGGATCCGGTGGAGACATCGTCAGGTTATACTTTTGAGAGGGAAGCAATTGAGAAGTGGCTAGCATTAGGGAATAGTGTGTGTCCCTTGACTAAGACCCCCTTGAGCAAGTTGTCTTTACGGCCAAATAGAACTCTTCGACAGTCCATTGAAGAGTGGAAAAACCGCAACGTCATGATTGGTATAGCTTTGATGAAGCCTGACATTCAGTCAGGTGATGAGCAAGAAGTGCTTCATTCTTTGAAAGTGCTTGATGAATTATGTGGAAAGAGTGAATTGCATAGAGAGTGGGTGGTTATGGAGGATTACATACCAATCATCACAGGCCTCCTTCCTGCCAAAAATAGTGAGATAAGACTGCATGCTTTAGCCATTCTTTGCTCCCTTGCAAAAGATAGTAATGATAACAAGGTAATTACCATCATGACATATAGTAACTGACATGTAAGTTAAAGCTAGACTGATGTTACTGATAAGTACTCACAAAAATTGCAACTTACTTGTGTCAGGAGAGGATTGCAAAGTTCAATGATAGCATCAAGTATGTTGTTTGCTCGCTTGCACGCAAGGTAGAAGAAAGTATGTTGGCACTGCAGTTGCTCCTGGAACTATCACGAATTGTAAATCTCAGGAACACCATTGGAGGCGCGCAGGGCTGCATACTTCTTCTCGCCACTTTAGCAAACAGCGACGATGCACATGCTTCAAAATTCGCCCAAGAGCTTCTAAAGACTCTTGCTTTCCTTGACCAGAATGTTGTGCAAATGGCGAGGGCAAAATTCTTCAGGCCTCTATTGCATCGTCTTTGTGAAGGTAAAGCTTCAAAGTTGTCTTGTAACAACTCTGTTTTGACTGCCTTCAAATCGAGATATATAATCTTGATGAGCACGATGCAGGAGATGTGGAGATACAAGTAACCATGGCGGAGACATTAGCTGATCTCGAGCTAACTGATCATGACAAGCAGTGTCTGTCTAGAGACGGAGCACTTAAGCCGCTTCTTCAGATGCTGCAGCTCGATGATACGGGAGCAAAATCAGTAGCTGTTAGAGCTCTTGAGAACCTATCTGGAGTAGCAGCAAATGGCCTGCAATTGATCAGGGAAGGAGCTAAAAACCCACTGATTGAACTGCTCTTTTGTCATGCTTTATCTGAGTCGCGCCAACATGTAGCAAAGACAATTATGCATCTAGCAATGTCCATGGCATCCCCAGAAGCTTCTGAGCAACATATTAAACTTCTGGAAACTGAAGATGAGATTTACAGACTATTTTCCCTTGTTTCATACACCAGACCTGATACACAGGAAACCCTTCTCCTCACTTTCCACGCCTTGTGCAAATCGCCTAGCGGTTTTGACATCAGGAAGGGCTTGAGAGAGGTACATAGCTTTCACCTAATAATATATGATTTGTCATGAAAGTCTTAAGCCAATGTGTATCTTCTTGTTACGTTTCCATTCAACAGATCTCTGCTGTTAAAGTACTGATCCAATTATGCGAGCTGGACGACCTTGGCGTGAGGGAGAATGCTGTGAAGCTGTTCCACTACTTGATAGAAGATGGTGATTATCCGACTTTAGAGGAACATGTGAGCATGAGGTGCATTACAACACTGGTTAATATCATCAAAACTTCCAAGAGTGAAGATGAGAAAGCTGCTGCCATGGGTGTAATCTCTCGCCTCCCACACAATCCTCAGATGTCTCAGAACCTTCTAGAGTGTGGTGCACTTGAAGTCATATTCAACTGCCTCAAGAACACACATGCTTCTCATGCAAAAGAGGTGGTCGGGAACGCTGCTGAAGCCCTCTGCCGCTTCACACTCCCATCAAATCTCGAATGGCAGAAGAGAGTGGCTGAAGGTGGACTCATTCCTGTGTTGGTGAAACTTCTTGCTTCTGGAACCCCTTTTACAAAAAGAAATGCAGCCATCTCATTAAAGCAGCTATCACAAAGTTCGAGCATTTTGAGCGTACCAGTGAAGACTAACCGTCTTTTAAGCTGTTGCTTTGCACCTTCGGAAGGCGTATGTGTTGTTCACAATGGCATATGCAGTGTGGAAGCATCATTCTGTCTCTTGGAGGGTGGAGCTGTGAGGCCACTCATGATGCTGCTTGGGGAACCAGATGACCGGGCTTGTGAGGCTTCGTTGGACGCAATCTTGACCTTGATTGAAGGCGTGCAACTGCAGAACGGCTGCAAGGTGCTGGAGGAGGCTGGTGCAGTAGCTCCAATCATCAAGCTGCTAAACTCATCTTGCAGCAGCCTGCAGGAGAAAACATTAGGGGCGTTGCAACGGATATTTAGACTTGTCGAATTCAAAACGAAATACGGGAAATCAGCACAAATGTCTCTGGTGGATATCACTCAGAGAGGAAGCAGCAACACTAAATCTATGGCGGCTAGTATACTTGCTCAACTGAATGTATTGAATGAGCAATCTTCCTTTTTGATGGAAATGCATGAAACGCAGCAGCTGAAGGGGGATCTCAGAAATAACCAGAGCACACTATTGTAGTGTGAATATATTTCATCATTTCATTTTGTTTTGTATCATGTAATTTATTTTTATTTTAGCTATATAATAATTTCGAGATCTGCATTCTCCATGTTCATTTTTTCCCCAAGTCGTCGCATATTTTATGTGAAGTATTAATAATTAAATGATGCATAAATTGGTCGGGAATTGTCGTAAGCTTGTCATAAATTGGTCGAGAATTCGTAGCATTATTTATAACTAGAAAGACAGTAGTGATTGATTTTACGTACAAATGCATAATTGACACATTCCCGGTTACAATTTATCCATATATTCTCATACATACGAGAAACACCAATCAATATTCCGTTTTTAAAATACATATATACACACCCCTAATTCATAGTCAAAAGGAAGTTTCTGCAGATTTTCAATATTAAAACGTTAGCAATTCTGCAGAAATCGACAAGAACTTGTATGCTCATTTGCACCACCAGTAGTAACTAAGAAAATATGGAAAATAAAAGCGAGGCCTCCAACGAATTATGAGCTTATACCATCATGACAAACGCTGGTGTCAAAAGTACAAAAGAAAACTATCGTAATCAACAGACTGTTCAAAGTGCATACAGTGAAACATCTACGTAATATCTTACGACGTTTACATGGAGACGGGAATAGCATAAGAAGACAAGAACGCAAGAATCAATATAACATAAGCAGAATACTACAGGCTTACAAGGGGAGGACTTATCTACGACAAACCTAAACCTAAACTCCGATCGTGAGAAAGAAGAAGATATCAATGTCAACAGGAGAAGGAAAATTAAAGGTATCTGAAACGCTGATTTTGCAGCAAAACCACTACCAGAAAGAAAAGAAGAGGATGGGACATGAACAGAAAGAAACGAGCAGATGATGTATGATCATAATCCATACTAAATGCTCTTCAACTTAGCAAAAACATGATCAGATATTATGAATAAAACAAGACTCAGATGAACAAAAATAGGGGAAGCCATTTACAAAGTCTCAAAGCTAAAACAGGATATTTAAGCATCTCTAGCCCTAAAATAGTTAGATCTCCAACAAACTAGATATATCCAGATATTCAAATAAGAAAATTCCATAACCACAAAAAGAAATTGAAACGCTTGAACGCAGGCTAGCAGCTATTCCTACTATTCTAACAAAATGGAACTGGGTGGGAAGTAACCACTACCATATTTTGAAAAGCAATGTACATGTAGGGCTCCCAAAATGATAATTTTACATCGGCAAACTCTTAAATTAGCAGTCCTCCTAGGAGGTAGCCTTCAAAATTACTAGCAGTTCGTACAAAGTAGTTAAATTTAGCAACAACATCGCACTCTATTAAAGACGGGGAACAGGAAATTAAAGTAAAAGGGAAATTCTAAGGCGAAGAGCCTCAAACGCAATATGTCTGGATTGTCGCAAACCCACTGGTCCTAAGCAAACCATCTGCACGTATCTCATGAAACTCCAAAGCTGTGATACAAACTACGCGTAAATCTTCTCACGAAGCGGGGTCCTACACAAAAGCGTTATATTTTCACGTTTAGAGTGTTTTACTAATTATCGACTTTCAGTGGAACCCTGATGGCCACTAACAATAAACGGTCAAGCGCGTATAAATAGTCACCTGTTCAGACACAATCTCAACGTTTCCCGCGGTTCCCTCCCGCAGACCTTGCACCAGCATGGCGAGCAAATTGAAGCCTTAAGTGGGCTGTGTCCCGGTCGTGTTCATCAAATTTGTAACCTGCAAATTTAGCGCGATATTTTATGGTGCCCACCAGCGTTGCTTCGAATTACAATTTTAAACCCGGAACATCAGAGTACAAGTGGTTCGCAGATCCTATATTCCTTAAAAACCACGGCTCAAAAAACGTTGAATCGAGTACGTTACGGAAAACAGAACAGTATTTCTGCTCAAAAGGTATAGTGAGCATTAAAATTGAGACCACAATATCGTAACGAGTCCACATTTATTCTTACAAAATCAATGTATCACTTCAATTAGTTGATAAACCATGTTGAATCCCGTATGGTTAGTTTCAGGTGAAATCTGTTACTACTTGGATAATGAATAATTCTTTGACTACTACTACTACTCGCCGCAAAGATTAATAAGAATTTAGTACACCAGAAGTGGAAAATTCAATCAAGGGTTTCCTACCATTCATCAGGTAGTTTTTACTTATTTAGCTAAATAGAATCCTAACTATTAAAATCTAAAAAAGTTCGAACTGATAAAAACTAGTTTAAGTAGCACTAGAAATTAATTGAAGTCTAAAAAGTTTCTTTTGGTAAAATAAAAGGGACGGATGACGTCAGCATTCAAAGATAAACAAGCCAATTAAGTGATCAGGTCATTATAATCTCCGTATAGTAACCACATCAAGACCACGAAATACGCAACAGCAAGAGTCCCCTAAATCAAGACAATTTGCAGAATGACTCGCAAACAATGATAACACATTCTACTGAAGAAGCGGTTCCTTGCAAAACCAAATGTAACCAACTCTTCATTGTTTTCGTGCAGAAACACGAAGTTCCAAAAAATGCTTACAGCTGGATTCAACAAAACCACCATAATCTTAATCCTCATCTTAAATCCCGTAACCACCTTGGAGAGGTGATCTAAATGCCCAGGTGCATTATCTAGAGCCAGGCAGGAGCATTGATGCTATATAGAGGCTAGATCATTGAATACTTCAATTGAAGATTACCCTTCCAATCTCAGTATTATACTCCAATTCCATAGTATACAGACCTCAAACTCCAGTCAATCCCATAGTCTAAACAATCTATGAAAACTCCGTGGCTATGTGGAATCCAACTATTTAACATTTTCACTTTGGCCAGACTAGGGATTGTAAGTGCATATAGAAAACTAAAATATCTCCAGTATAGTAGAAGTAATAACCTGTTAATAGCAATTATAAAACAGAGCATTTAGAGAACTCGAATCTCTATGTTCATGCACAAAGGATTAGATGGCTACTTAATTGGGGAAGAATCGACCCATCACACTTTTTAGGGAATGTCCCAAGGGAGTATCAAGAAGTCCTGTGAATTATGCTTCCCTGTGATTACGAGCTTTGTGTTGGTCGATGTGAAGAGAAATTATCGTCTGGTCAAAAACCGATTATTTTGCAAAGTTGATCAAGCCAAACACAATGTCCCCAGGTTCGCATCAAATTTTATTCCAATAAAGATGGAAGAATCCTATTTTTGTTAGTTAGAATGATCATTTAGTCACACCCATGGTAAAAAAATTCAAGATTGGACTCCCTCTCCTTAACGTTCACACTCTCATGGACTACGACTAAGATGCATCCAAATGAATTATACTTTTATATAGAGGAACTAATGAGCCAATCATACCTTGTAAAGCATCCATTGCAGTGGCTGCATGAGCTGGACTCTCAAAATCAACAAAACAAAGCACCAGAGGATCACCACCAGACTGCAGAAGTCCAATTTTAACAATAGCATTAGACTAAAAGACAATAAGGGGAATACAGGTGATACAACATTCTAGTATAAAATATGCATACTTACATGTCTTGATTCTTTTGTTACAAGCCTTACTTCCTTATAGCCTACAAATGGGCGAAATATATCTACGACGAGAGTAAAGGACCAAACCACTACCGCATAATATTAATAAGTGAACATAGAATACAACAGAAAGGATACGAGAAACTTCCCTGCGAGTGCAATTCGCAGGCAAGCCCTCCACAAACAAAGTGCTGCTAGCATCAGGAGGAAGAGGAATTCCAAGATGTCCTCCGAGAGATCGGATTTTTGCAGCTGCTGCTTGGTCTGATGCTCCCATTCCTAGGACATGTGGGTTGTCAACATGATGATGTCCACCGAGTCCACTGCCCAAAGATCGTCCGGACTCACTGTTGTATGACGACATCTGCTGGTATATTGAACAAGAGTTTATACATTCAATGCAGTAATTGACAAATTGTAGCTTAAAAGTCGAACATCTTCAACTGCAGAAATATTGAAACTAAAAAGGAATAGAAGTGGATACCGCACTGCGAAGGTAGCGATCATACGAGGCATTAATCGAGTCGGTATCTCTAATTACACGCAGACCAGCCCGGTCCTCATCACGGGCATAGTAGCTGGACATGTCAGGTCCACTAGGCATTTCTAAATAATTAAGGTACATCAATCAGAAAACAAACAAAAAGAAAATCTGAAGACATTGTATAGGCCAAAATCATCGACTGAAAATATAATAAATCGATTGGCTGTTTTATTAACCAATATAATGATAAAGTGACCAAAGATTATAACTTGTGAATTGAGTTAATGCATCTTTCTCATATTCCCAAACCCAATTCTACAAATGCCCATAAAACGAAGAAGAATGTGTAGAAACATACATACAATAACAAAAAGAAGCCCTAGCTCTGCCACCACAAAAGAAATAAGAGATCGATTTGCGTGGCGCACACAGCTTGAAAGGAATAAAGCACTAAATAGAGACATACCGAAGTCAGTACGGGGTCTTTTCACTGCGTGAGGAGGAAGCCCAGCCGGTTGCTGCCTGCCGTCGCCGTACCTCCAATACGCATCCGCCATTATTTTCGCTTACTCAACTGAATCGGCAGACTATAGATCAAAATCTTTGCAATTGATTGGAAATAGGGTTTTGGTTCTGAATTTCCTATTGAACGTAGAACAAATAACCCTTTTTGGAGAGAGTTCAGTTCGTAAATCGTAATGAATTGAGATAGAAATTTGTACGCTTCGGCCGATTCTAATTTTATATTTTCTTTTTTCCTTTTACCTTTTACTGAAATTTTAATTAACAAAAAAACTTAATTAACTATTTTTAATTGAAATTTTTAATTAACTACAAATTTAAATTAAAAATTTAATTAAAAAAAAAGAACTTAGTTAATTAAATTTGGCAAATTAGATTTTATAGTGCTCAAAGCCGCAAGAGATCTTCTGGACCAATTTTGCAAAGACCACTCAGTGGCCCATCAATTACACGGTGCCACGTGACATGACACTACCTAATTGGTGGGTCATGTAGTGTTCCTCATAAATTGGACCAGACAATCCGGATTGGCTCAAAGCATGATGCTTGGCCGAATTGATATCTTATCTTTTACTCTCCAAAATTAATTTTTTTGATCTCATCTTTTTAGTTAATTTAATTTTTCCAGTAAAAAAAAAGTTGATTTTGGAAACATAAATTAGTTAATTAATTCTCCAGTAAAAAAAATTCTTCAAAATATTTAATTTTGAAACTAATTTTTTTAGTTGTTAAATCTTCGTTATAAGGAAATTGGTTAAAAAGGCCTCTAAACTTTCGAACTAGTTTGGTGAATGGATCCTTGATAAATTTATACAAAGATTTTTTTTCCATATTTTTATTTAAGTATTGTTGACTAATAAAAGATTTAACAGAATGACTTATTTAAAAAAAAATTCAATAATTTGAGAATCTATTAACTAAAAATAAAAAATAATGGACTAATTCGGTAAGGGTATATTAGTGTGCACTTGTTGCATGTGCAATTGGATTTGTCAGATCCAATTTTGACATTGCTGATCCAATTTTGACCCGTTGACTATTATTAAAAAAATAAATAAATAAACCATATGCTCGGCCTCCCATCTCTCATTCTATGCGCTCCGCTCTCTTTCGCTCTCCGCCTCATATCCTCTCTCTCTCTCTCCTCTCCGCCTCCGCCCTCTGCCTCCACTCTCTGCTTCCACCTCTGCCTTCGCCTCCTTCTGCCTCTGTTCTCTCCGCCTCCGCTCTCTCTCGCGTCTCTCTCTCTCTCCTATCCCTCCACTCTCTACCTCCGCTCTTCGCCTGCCTCCACTCTCTGCTACTATCTCTGCCTCCGCCTCCTTCTGCCTCTGCTCTCTCTCTCTCTCTCTCGCGTCTCTCTCTCTCCTATCCACCTCCACTCTCTACCTCCGCTCTTCGCCTCCCTCTCTCGCCTCTCTGCTTCCGCTCTCCACCTCCCTTTGCCTCCTCTCTCCGCCAACATTTTGTTTGTTCCAATGAGATTAGTGCATAAAATGAATCAATGGTGATGATATGACTAGATTGTCAGGTGATGATATGATAGTAGATTGTCAGGTGATGATATGAATAGATTGTTCGATGGTGTTTTGTATTTGTTGTCAATTTGCTATTTTTATGCTTGATTATTTAATCTCCAAAATTGAAATTGGAGATTGAATAACTATTCATTTTCAACTTTTTTATATTTTCTATTGTTGTAAATCGAGGTTCTAAATCGTTTTGGTTTTCATTGAAGTTTAATTTGATTTTGTTTGGAGTATTGAGATCATTGCGTTTGTTATGGACTTATTGGTTAACTAATTTATTGAAGTGACATTTCTTGTAGCATAAAGTGTCATTTATTGTGAACAATTGTGTAATTTGTTTAAAACAACTCATATTGAAAAAAATGACACTTTTATTAAAAACAAATGACACTTTTGTTCACAAAAAATGATACTTTTGTTCATAACAATTAACACTTCTTTCCTAAAATGATTTAACTCTTTTACGAAAAATAGTTGATACTTGATAAATGGCACTTTAAAAAAAATAAATGGCAAATTGGAAATGTTAGTCCCCAAACTACTGTTGTTTGGCCAATTTGGTCCCATATATATCTTTTTTAGTTAATTGGTCTCCAAACTATAGATTTTTGGATGAATTGATCATTCAGTTATTTTTTTGGTTAGTCAACCGTTAGTCAACATTTTTTGGAAGCATTTTCGGAATAATTTTATTGAGGACCAAAACATGCAAATACTGAAAGATTAAGGACCAATTTGACCATTTTTTTAACTTAAAAAATTAATTTGCCAAAAATTAAATAATATTTTAGTTATTCTGATTTTTTTAAGAACCAAATACGCCAATTTTAAATAGGTTGAGGACAATCCCACCAATTAAAATATATTTGGGGATCATACTCGTCAAATTTTATAGCTCCGTGACCAATTTTTCGAACACATTACTATGAAAATAACAGATTAAAACGTAGAATATTTGTAAATTAAGGAATAATACAATATTGGAATGGAAATATGTTTTGAATGGAATTCTAGTATGATTTTATTCATTGATTTTCATATATTCTACGTTTTAATCCATCATTTTTTAGTAATATATTCGAAAAATTTGGTCGCTGAGCTATAAAATTTGGCGATTATGATAAATATATTATAATTGGCGGGATTGGTTCTCAACTTATTTAAAATTAGAGCATTTGGTCCGTAAAAAATCAAAATGACTAAAATATCCTTGGATTTTTTGCAAATTAGATTTTTTTAAGTAAAAAGAAAATTGGTCAAATTGGTCATCAACCTTTCAGTATTTGGATGTTTTAGTCCTGAACAAAATTATACCGAAAATGCCCTTCGAAAATGTTGATTAATAGTTGACTTACCAAGAATTTAACGTAAGGACCAATTTATCCAAAATGCTATAGTTTGGGGACCAATTAACTAAAATAAATAAATAAGAGATCAAATTGGCCAAAACCTCATAGTTTGGGGAGTAAAAAATTTAATTTGCCAAAATAAATGACACATATGTTTATAACAATTAACACTTCTTTTCTCAACAAATGACACTTTTATGAAAAATAATTGATACTTGATAAATGACACTTTTGTTAAAAATAAATGACACTTTCGTTCGAAATAAATGACACTTTTCTAAATATATGAGACTTTGTTAAGAATAAATGAAACTTTTTTTTCAAAACAAATGACACTTTTGCTCATAACAAACGACACATTTATTCATTAGAAATGACACGCATTTCCTTTCAATAAAAAAATATAAATAAGAACTTTTGTTTACAACAAACGATTCTCTTGTTCACAACGAATTACACGTCCGTCCTTACAATAAGTGGAACAAAATTTTAAAAAACGTGAAAAAAATAAATAATTTAAAAATAATTAATTATAAAAAGAAAATAAAAATAATTAAAAAATCAATCAATATTTTCGCTAAATAAAAAACTAAAAAAAATGAATGAAACAAAAAATGCAACTAAGAAGTCTTGAACCTAAGAGACTTCTTGGTTGAAACGCAGAGCACATTACTGCTGGGCTACAAAATTTTAGTGTAATAATGTTAACACATATATATATATATATATATATATATATATATATATATATATATTATACTCTCTCCGTTCATTTGACTTGTCTCATTTCTTTTCGGTACGGAGATTAAGAAGAGTGGTTGATTGTATGTAGAAGAGTGGTCCTTTTTAGGAATTGGGACAAGTCTCACAATTTTATTATATAAAATCAACCCGTATTAATAATCGCGTCGAAAAGAAACCAAACAAATTGGCTGGAATGGAGAGAGTAATAAATTTAAAATTAGTGTTTCAACCCTTAAAGGGAAATTACAAATTTGAACCCCTAAGTTTATAAATTTATCCCATATTCCAATCGGGTATCGCCCCTGTATTAAGTAAACTCTCTCGTGTATTATTATAAATAATAAGATAAGATATACATGCTCAAATATAATGATATTGTGGGTTGAGGTATTTAGCTTGTAACCGAATGTCATGAGTTGAAAACTTACTAAAGTCGCTATGGTTGAGTGCACAACTATACATTGACTAGTTCATTCATAGTATGTGGGCATGCCCAGTTTTGTTTTGCTTTTTTTTTTTTTTCAGTTTTGTTCTATAGCTTATTCTTGGTGACCAAGCAAGCATCAGAAGTAGTAACAATTTATATATTTGGTGAAGAAAATGATTTCTACAATTCTTAGTCAACAAAGACTGCCTTTCTCTCTCTCCACCAATCAATCTTGGCTTCAGTCTATAAAAAGCAACTCTGCACCCAATCTCCATACTCACACAGAACACAAAAACTTGAGTTCAATGGCAGAAACGGCAGGGCATCCGCTCTACAGCTGCAGAGAGTGCAGGAATCCTATTGCACTAAACGCCGATCTCATGTCCAAATCCTTCAAGGTGATTATGGTCTCAATTTCATTTTAGTTGAAGGCGAAGGAGCTTGAACACTCTGTTCGTGCCCTAATCATAAAAATCAACATACATTTTTGCTAGATCCGACTCTGTTATCTTGATCAAAACTTCTGATCGATTGTCTCCATAACTTAATTATCGCCGTAGTTGACTTAATCTAGGTCGTCTAACTCAGACTGTTTGAATGAGTTGTTCTTTTTGAATCGAAGCATAACTGCAAATCTGATTAGCAATTGAATGTGTGTTTTGATCATGTGAATATAGGCAAGGTCTGGGCAAGCGTATATGTTTAGGCACGCTATGAATATTGTGGTTGGGGCGAAGGAGGAGAAGCAGCTTATGACCGGTAAATACACGATTGCTCAAATATTCTGCAGCAGATGTGGGGAGGGAATGGGGTGGACTTATGTTACTGCTTTTGATGCGCGGGAGAGATACAAGGAGGGCAAATACATTGTCGAGAAGGCTAAGATTTTGAAAGAATATTGACACTCAAAAATCAAATTAAGAGAAAAAAATCAATCGCTTCTATTATGTATATATATATATATATATATATATATATGTGTGTGTGTGTGTGTGTGTGCGTGTAATATCATAATTCTGGATCGTATGTCATGTATTCGCAGTTCGCTTGTAAGATAATATTATGGATTTTGAATAAAAGTAATTTGCACATTGGACAGTTAAATACTCCATTCGTCACATAAATAATGTCTCTTATCTTTCCGGCATGGGATTTAAGGAGAGTGATTGGTTGTGAGTAAATGTGGTGGCCCCTTAAAAAAGAGTGGTTTATTGTGTTTAATAATTTGCTATTTTCGGAAAGAGGACATTATTTATGGGACGTCCCAAAAAGAAAGGATGAAGATTATTTGTGGGATGGAGGGAGTATGAGAGAAGAAGTTTGGATAAGCCAGAATTAGGTAATGTTTGGAACAAGTTAAATAAGTTGCTTCTAAGGTTTTTTACCGCAAAAATACTTTTTTTAGTCCCGTTTGGGAAAATAACCTAATTAAGGACTTATGACAAAAAAACTTATTCTATAAGGACTTATGACAAAAGAACTTAAATTTAATAAGTTAGTTGTGTTTTGATGAATTCAATAATAATAACTTATATAAGCAAAAAATAAAATTGAAAAAATGTAGTTTCTCAGATTTGATACGTGAACCTCCTTAAAAGTTACTTATAAGTTTCTATAAGTTAATAATATTAACTTATGAAAATAAGTTAAAGGTAACTTATTATTTAGATTAAGTTATTTCTATAAGTTCTAACAAATGCGTGTAAAATAACTTATTATTTAGAACAAGTTAAAATAAGTTTTTTTAAGCTCTTCCAAACGGGGTCTTAATGTTTAGAATGTGTACTTCTGCTTTTTGGTGCTTAAAATAAATCAGAATAAACAAAAACCCATAAGCTGGTCAGGGGTGTTTTTTAAAAGCAAATCCAAAAAAGACTAAAAAACAACTTATATGAGTGCTTGGAAAACCGTTTTCTCTAAAATTAAGCTGTTTTTTTTCAACTATTGCAAACATTAACAACTTTTATTTAAAAATAACTTTAAGCAACTTTAAACATAAGCAACTAAAAAGTGCTTATAAAAGTTCTTCCAAACACTACCTTAGACAGAGTTTGTAATAACTTTTATAAGTAGCTTTTATCTACTTATGCTAAGTAAAAAGTTATTAATATTAGAAAAAAAAAACAATTTAATTTTAGAAAATATCAATTGTGTGGTGAAAATAAAAGTTTTGGCTGAAATGGTCATTGAAAATATCAATCCCGAAAATGCCCTTCAAATGTTTTATTAATTAATTCAAAATATCGTTGACTAACGGTTGATCGACGGAAAATTTAACGAAATGACCAATTTCGCCAAATTTTAATAATTTGAGGACCGAAAACTTAAAAAATAAAATTAGGGACCAATTTAACAAAAATGTAAAGATTGGAAATTATTTAGGCTAATTTGCCTAAAGTAATTTGGACATTGGACAGTTAAATATGATTTTGGACAAGCCAGAATTAACGTATAAGTGAATTTCACTTCTTCAGCTCAGTTTAATTTGAACGTCTTGTTCGATTATGGGTTTGGGCAGTAAGTTTTACGAGCAGACCCAAATATAAAGCATATACTAGTAAAACTAATGTATTTCATACAAAAGGAAATGTCCAAATATGAGATCGAGATATGCTGGCCAATTTTTCATGTTTTGATGTTTGATTTTTGTAGCCAATATATCATGGCACATGTTAACAAATTTCAAATAATGTATGTAATTATTATTCCATTAAATATTTGTTAACACAAATATAATTAGACATGTAAAAAATGCCAGAAGATCATCTGACCCAAAAATGGTGGCCCATTCGGTGGGCCACCAATCACGCCCACCACGCGTGCATTGGTGGCCCACCTTTTTAAAACTAAAATATTTTTTTATTGCTAACATGGCCCACCAATGCACGCGTGACATGATGTGATTGGTGGGCCACCGAATGTGACACCAATTTTGGGCCAGAAGATCCGGATTGGTAAAAAATAGACAGGTGGTAGTACTGGTCCACTGTTACATTTTGGTTCTGCTCTTGAATCATCGACCTTGAACTTTTCATTTGGTTAAACTGTCTTTAAACTTTTTGCAATGAAATACTCTCTCTGTCCTATAGATATTGTCCTATAACTTTAATTAATGGAGAGTTATTAATTGTGTGTATAGATGTTGATTCTTTAAATTGTGAATAAATTATAGCCACACAATATTGACTTTTAAATAAATGAGATTTGATTTATGGAATAACTCAAAAAAGGAAAATATAACAAGATTTATATCCTGAAAAACTGCCGATAGTTTAATTAAAAAAAAGTAAAAGTGTAATCGTTATTTGAGCTGCGCATTCAATAAACTTTATTACTAGTAATATAATTTTCAATTGTATTTTTTTACTTGAAAAGGTTTCTCCAAAAGTTTGCAAAACAATCAATACCGTAAAATTACAAGTTCGATTTTTCAATTTGAAGTTTCTAACTCTCAAACTAAACTAATATATTATATTATATATATATAAATAAATCCGTGAAAAAAAATGGTAGTGGGAGAGACACGAAGAGGATTTAATTGCGTGGGGAAATATAATTGTGAGCACAGCACGCTTGCCGGAGGGAATGTTTGTGGGCCCACACCACTTTCTCTTCTCCAAATTAAACACTAATATTTCATTGCTACATGTTTTCTTAAGCTTTTCATCACATGCACCGGTACCACACCTGTCCACACTAATTTTAAACCACAATATAATAAAGAAAAGTAACTGGCTTTAGCAAAAATTGAATCAAGCTTAATAATTCCTAAGAAGAGGTTTAACCACTGGACCAAAGGTAAAATACTCCCTCCGTCCCATAGAAAGTGTCTCCTTTCTATGGGGCACGGAGTTTTAGGTGAGTTATTTTAGTTGGTAAAGATGTGGGGTCCATATAATTAATAAATTATTTAGAATGAGTTTGTGAGGTAGATAAGTGGGATCCATGCAATTAATTAATTGTTTTGAATTGATTTGAGTATGTAAAGGTGTAGCGCCCACTTCCTTTTTAGGAAAGGAGACATTTTCTATGGGACACCCCGAAAAGGAAAGGGAGACACTTTCTATGGGACGGAGGGAGTATATTAAATGAAAATCTTTCAACGTTTACGAAAGCCACGGTCACTCTTGCCCCACCTCTCTCTTCCTCCCTAACTATCAGGTACATCGAATAGCGGCTGCGAGTTGCCATGTACCAAAAACTTTTATAATACATAGTTAACTCATGCACATGGTTTACCAATCAAATTCAACCCCTCATCACTGTCGAATAGTCATTTCATGTTCTAGGGGACATGCTATTTCTATGAATAGCTTAATCTAAAATAGTTATTTTCTTATTGCAATTCTGTTTTTATGGTTGATATACAGAGAGTTATTTTCTAATCAGATTTTTGTCAACTTTCCTACCATAGATTTTGGTCAGTCTTCACGAAAGCATTATTAAGAAAAAAGTTCTTTATTGAGGAGGCAATTCTTCTTAACGTCCAAGTGTCAAACTTGTTGGAAAATCGTTTAAATATATATTATATATATATATATATATATTTATATTATTAATTATAATGGAAAGTTAATTAGCATTTATTGCTAATTTGACTTGGACAAATTTCAGCCCGTTCGATCGTATTTTCGAGCCTCGATATTTATCCGATTAATGTTTTAAGATATATGACGTCGATCTACGTTTCGAGTAGATAATTATAGTGTGCTTAATTTCTCGATTCCGATTTTCGGTGAGTGAGAAATAGTGGCTTGAAGTTTGGGGGGACAAAACTAATATGTTACCTAAAGTGGAGGAACTTACCTTATTCGGGTGTTGGAGAGTATTACATTTATCAATGTCCCACATTGATAAACGAAATAACTTTAATGTGGTATTTAAGTCTCTACCACATTGTAAGAGATAACAAAGTAACATGTGGTGGGCTTGGGCCACACATGCTCATGCTTGCGAGCACTTTTCGCCGACCGCCTCACACGCGGGCGCGGCGCGCGCCGCACCGCGCCCGGGCCTGGGCCGGCCCGGTTCGTGTCCGTGGACTTGGACTTGGACTTGGACTTGGACTTGGATCTTGGCATTGGTCCGTCGGGTTGGGTCGGGTCGGGTTGCCGCCGGTCGGAGCGGTGCGATGGGCCGGACCTGCTTGGATTCCTCTCAGTGGTGCGGTGCACACCGCCACACCCAAGCAAGTACTTTTGGATGGAAGTCTCCGGAAGAGGCCGTTCAGGTGTCCACCTCTCCACTTACCATACCCACGTCCTCTTGTATTGATGGCTCCAGCAATCAACACCTAGTGGAAGCTGCCTATAAATAGGAAGCTGGTTTTCATTCCAAAACACACCAACAAGAATTATCTGCATTTTCTTAGCTCATCCTAGCTGCTTCTTAGCTCCTCTTAGCTCATAGTTTCAAGCGACTGTCCTCGCCGGAAAAGTCCGAGTTCGCCGGAGCTCGACGATCTTGCGGTCTTTGCAATCTTCGAGACGTTCGTCGTTTCATCTTTGGAGACGATACACCTACAACCGAGAGCACTACCGGGGCGTATTTCGTCTTGCGGAGAGAGGACTCCTCGACTCGACGGTTCTTTTGTCTGTTTTATTATTTCGGCTTATTGTATTTCGTTTTGTAATAGCAGCTTTTGTTACCAACAATCGCAAGACGAAATAATTACCTACTTAAGCTGCTTCAAACATGTCGTCATCATCTGCTGTCATCTCCGACGCTGCCGCCGCCGCTTCTGCCGCCACCAACCCCGCTATATCTGACGTCGTTGCCTCCTCCGGCAACACTGTTCCACCGACGTCTGTTCCTACTCCAACTCATGCATTTACAAATCCAACTCTTGCCGCCATGTCCGCCGCCACCGATGCAAGGATATCACTTAATCGTGCTAATGCCGCTAACACGGCATTCAACTTCAACGCTATATCCTCTGCCTTGCAGAGCAATGTCCCTTTTGGGAGTGTGAACCACCATGGAGTAGTGGGGGGTTCAAACTCAACCCTGACGGCACCTCTGCACTCGTCTAGAGTGTTGCCCGCTGCCGAGAAGCCGGCCAAGTTTGGTGGAGCCGACTTCAAAAGGTGGCAGCAAAAGATGTTGTTCTACCTGACAACATTGGGGTTCACCACTGTGTTGATGGAGAATGCACCTGCCCCTCCAAGTGAAGACGAAGAGAACTTGGAAGTCCGCATAGCCTATGATAATTGGCTAACTTCCGACTACTTTTGTAAAAACTTCTTGCTTAGTGGACTAGATGATAGTCTGTACAGTGTATATGCAAATGTAAAGACCTCCAAGGCAATTTGGGAGGCACTTGAAAGAAAATGCGTGCGACGATGCAGGTACCAAGAAGTTTGTAGTCGCCAAGTTCCTGGACTACAAAATGGTGGACTCTCGACCGGTCATGGAGCAAGTGCAAGAGTTCCAACTCATTGTTCATGACGTCCATGCCGAAGGTATGTTTTTGCCAGATGCTTTTATCGTGGCAACTGTAATTGAGAAGCTTCCCCCGAGCTGAAAGGACTTCAATAGCTACTTGAAGCACAAGCGAAAGGAAATGACGCTTGAGGACCTTGTGGTCAAGCTTCGCATAGAGACCGACATGAGGACTCGAGATGGGAAGGGCAAAGCACCCGTGGAGCCAAGAGTCAACCTCTTTGCGAAAGGTGGCAACTCCAACAATGCAAAGAGAGGGCGTCCAAATAGCAACCCCAAAGGGAAGGGCAAGGTGCAATCCCGCAAGTTTGAAGGGGATCGCTACAACCGTGGCAAATCCGACCACATGTCCAAGGATCGCCGAAAGCCGAAGAAGAAGAGGGCTCGTCAAGCCAATATGTTGGAGATTGACCTCACGAAGCCGACCTTGCGGCCGTTGTCATTGAAGAAGCAAACGTCGTGGAGAATGAGGGGAAGTGGTATATTGATACCGCTGCCACGACACATGTTTGTGGTGACCGAAGCCGCTTCACCAAGTACAAGAGTTGCCAAGGAAGGAAGCTCAATATGGGGAATCAAGCCTCATCTGAGGTAGTTGGCTATGGTACTGTGGTGTTAAGGTTGAGCTCCGGCAAAAACCTTACTCTTGGAGAGGTGCTGCATGTCCCCGATATCCGGAAGAATTTGGTGTCCGGCTCTGTACTAGTTAAGAGAGGTTTTAGACTAGTATTTGAGTCTGACAAGTTTATTTTGACAAAATTTGGAATGTTTTTAGGAAAAGGTTACCTCTTTGAGGGCCTTTTCAAACTGTCTGTAATGGCATTACGCCAGGAGCCTGTTGAGGCAAATGATAATGAAAACAAAGCTGCTTCCTCTTACTTGATTGAGTGTTCCGATTTATGGCATTCTAGATTATAACATGTTAATCTAAATACGATCAAAAGATTAGTTAATCTCGATCTACTTAAAGTAAATGAGTTTAACAAAACCAAGTGTGAAGTTTGTGTTGAAGCAAAATTGGCTAAGCAGCCATTTCATTCTGTAGAAAGGAACACAAAACCTCTAGAACTCATTCACACTGACGTATGTGATTTGAAGTTTATACAAACTAGAGGTGGGAAAAAGTATTTTATTACTTTTATTGATGACTGCACTAAGTATTGTACTCTTTATCTTTTAAGGAGTAAAGATGAGGCGATTGAAGCTTTTACTAACTTCAAAGCAGAAGCCGAAAACCAACTTGACTGTAAAATCAAAATGGTACGAAGTGATAGAGGTGGAGAATATGTAGCTCCTTTTGAAGAGTTGTGTAAGACAAGTGGTATTATTCATCAAACCACTGCCCCCTATTCGCCTCAATCAAATGGTGTAGCTGAAAGGAAGAATCGAACTCTAAAGGAGATGATGAATGCTTTGTTGATAAGTTCTGGACTGCCCCAGAACATGTGGGGGGAAACCGTTTTGACGGCTAACTTCTTATTGAACAAAATACCTCTAAAAGGTAGAGATGTAACTCCTTACGAGTTGTGGAAAGGAAGGAAACCTTCCTATAAATACCTCAAAGTGTGGGGGTGTTTGGCTAAGGTAGAAGTGCCTTTGCCGAAGCAAGTTACAATCGGACCTAAGACCGTCGATTGTATCTTTATAGGATATGCACTGAATAGTAGTGCATATCGGTTTATCATTCATAAGTCGGCCGTGCCCGATATGAATGTTGGAACTACTATTGAGTCAAGGAATGCTATATTCTTCGAACATATCTATCCGTGTAAAAAGGATGATAAAGTTGAGTCAAGCTCTAGTGGTGGAGCAAGAGAAGTTGCTAGTAGTTCTAGAAATGTGGGGGTAGAACCCGATACACGTAAAAGGCAAGCTGTCGATCTTGAAACTTTAGAAGCAAGACGTAGCACTAGAGCAAGAGTTGCTAAGGACTTTGGTCCTGATTATGTTGTCTTTCTTTTGGATGAAGAGTCGCGGTCTATAAAAGAAGCTCTTTCTAGACCCGATGGCCCACTTTGGCAAGAAGCTGTCCAAAGTGAAATTGATTCGATTATGCAGAATCACACTTGGGTCTTAGCAGACTTACCCGAAGGTTGCAAGCCCTTAGGATGTAAATGGATCCTAAAAAGAAAGTATAAGGCAGATGAGTCAATTGATAAATATAAAGCTCGTTTAGTGGTTAAAGGCTTTAAGCAAATTGAAGGATATGACTTCTTCAATACTTATTCGCCTGTAACGAGGATTACGTCTATCCGTGTGCTTCTCGCGATTGCTGCTTTGCACAATCTTGAGATTCACCAAATGGACGTGAAAACTGCCTTTCTAAATGGAGATTTAGAAGAGGAAATTTATATGGAACAACCTGAAGGGTTCGTTGTACCTGGTCAAGAGCGAAAGGTATGTAAGTTGGTGAAATCCCTATATGGGTTGAAACAAGCACCATTACAATGGCACTTGAAATTCGACGAGGCTATGTTGTCGAATGGTTTTAAGATTAATGAATGTGACAAGTGTGTTTACATAAAGAATACAATTAATGACTTTGTAATTGTTTGTCTTTATGTAGACGACATGTTAATTATGGGACAAAACCTTCAAGTCATAAATGACACCAAGCGTATGCTTAAAAGAACTTTCGATATGAAAGATATGGGAGCTGCTGATGTTATTCTTGGAGTAAAGATACAAAGAACTCCCAAAGGGATTGTTCTGTCTCAATCTCATTATATTGAGAAAGTGCTTAAGAGGTTTAATGCCTTTGATAGTGTGCCGGCTAAGACTCCTTTAGAAGTTAATGTTCACTTGAGCAAGAATAGGGGTGATCCTGTTGCTCAAGAGGATTATGCTAGAGTCATTGGTTGTCTTATGTACATCACGAATTGTACTAGGCCTGATCTAGCTTGTCCAGGTGAACAACCGAGTCGCTATACTAGTAATCCTAGTAGAGAGCATTGGAAATCTCTTGTAAGAGTTATGAGGTATTTGAAATACACTCTTAACTTTGGGCTGCACTACTCGAGACGTCCCCCAGTACTTGAAGGGTACTGTGATGCAAATTGGATATCCGACACTAAAGACTCGTTGTCTACTAGTAGTTATGTGTTCACTATAGGGGGAGGAGCTGTGTCGTGGAGATCCACGAAAGCAGACGTGCATAGCCCCGGTCCACCATGGAATCCGAATTTATTGCTTTAGAAAAAGCCGGTGAGGAGGCCGAATGGCTCCGTAATTTTCTTGAAGATATTCCATGTTGGACGAAACCCGTGCCACCTGTGATGATTCACTGTGATAGCCAAGCGGCTATTGGTAGGGCCAAGAGTGGGTTGTATAATGGTAAGTCGAGACATATTCGTCGTCGACATAATACCGTAAGACATTTGATCACGAGTGGGGTTATCTCTGTAGACTATGTCAAGTCTATAGATAACCTAGCGGATCCGCTTACTAAGAGTTTGATTCGAGATCAAATGTACAAGCTCATAGAGGGAATGGGAGTTAAATCCACAAGTTAAAGACGATTATAGTGGATACCCAACCTTGTAGATTGGAGATCCCATGAACTTGGTTCAATGGGAAAACTAAGCTATATGAGTCTGTTGATACCACACTCAAATAGTCTATTCCCTAAAAGAGCTCGAGAGTGTTGGTGACCTGTCAAGTGGTGAGGTTAAGTCTTTGACTTTTAATGATTCTTGGATGCCTTGAGAAGGTGGAGTATGACAGGAGACTCGAGTAAGAATCAACTATGTAACTGTGAAGAGAGGGCCGCTTCTATGTAAACACTTATGAATCCAAAGAGGTTGTCAATGGCCAGTAAAGGACACAAACGTGAGAACGGACGAGGTTGAGACTTTATAGTGTTGGTGCTATTGTCTAAGTATACACTATGGTGGAATAGTTCAAGGCCACGTGTCCACTAGTCCGCCGGTATGCTCGATAGCACTGACTAAGGAAGGTTCAAGGTCACAAGCCACCTATCCTGATGCTTTATTGTCTCTTGAGGACGTACGTGTGTGCGCATGCATGCATTTGGCTATTTCCACTCATGTGGGGGATTGTTGGAAAATCGTTTAAATATATATATATATATATATATATATATTATATATATATATATATTTATATTATTAATTATAATGGAAAGTTAATTAGCATTTATTGCTAATTTGACTTGGGCAAATTTCAGCCCGTTCGATCGCATTTTCGAGCCTCGATATTTATCCGATTAATGTTTTGAGATATATGACGTCGATCTACGTTTCGAGTAGATAATTATAGTGTGCTTAATTTCTCGATTCCGATTTTCGGTGAGTGAGAAATAGTGGCTCGAAGTTTGGGGGGACAAAACTAATATGTTACCTAAAGTGGAGGAACTTACCTTATTCGGGTGTTGGAGAGTATTACATTGATCAATGTCCCACATTGATAAATGAAATAACTTTAATGTGGTATTTAAGTCTCTATCACATTGTAAGAGATAACAAAGTGACATGTGGTGGGTTTGAGCCACACATGCTCATGCGCGCGAGCCTTTTTGCCGACCGCCTCACACGCGTCGCGGGCGCGCGCCGCACCGCGCCCGTGCCCGGCCCCGGCCCGGCTCCGGCTCCGGCTCCGGTTTCGGTTTCGGTTCCGGTTCCGGTCCGTGTCCGTGGACTTGGACTTGGACTTGGACTTGATCTTGGATCTTGGCAATTGGTCCTTTGGGTGGTCCGTCGGGTTGGCTGCCGGGTCGGGCGGTGCAGTGGACCGGCTGCACTGGATTCCTCTCCGTGGTGCAGTGCACCTGCCACACCCAAGCAATACTTTTGGATGGAAGTCTCTGCAGGTGTCCACCTCTCCACTTACCATACCCACGTCCTCTTGCATTGATAGCTCCAGCAATCAATACCTAGTGGAAGCTGCCTATAAATAGGAAGCTGGTTTTCATTCCAAAACACACCAACAAGAATCATCTGCATTTTCTTAGCTCATCCTAGCTGCTTCTTAGCTCTTCTTAGCTCATAGTTTCAGCAGCCTGTCCTCGCCGGAAAAGTCCAGTTCGCCGGAGCTCGACGATCTTGCGGTGCTGCAATCTTCGAGACGTTCGTCGTTTCATCTTTGGAGACGATACACCTACAACCGAGAGCACTACCGGGGCGTATTTCGTCTTGCGGAGAGAGGACTCCTCGACTCGACGGTTCTTTTGTCTGTTTTATTATTTCGGCTTATTGTATTTCGTTCTATAATAGCAGCTTTTGTTACCAACAAAACTTCCTCAATCACAATCATAATGGAAGAGACCAGTCTCTCTCTCTTATACAGTGGAGCGACTTATATGTACCACTTTCGTATACCCGTATGTACCATGCCATAAGAGTATTGACATGTGACATTTCTCATTAAATTAAGTAGGTCATATTTAACACATGTTAATATCTTATGGTGTAGTACACACAAGTGTATATGAAAGTGGTACACACAAGCTTTTGTGATGATTATCACATCGTTCTATCATATAGTACATGATAATCAAAGATTCTTAATTACGTCAATCCTAGTAGTGCCCTACCATCAGCCATGTGACGTAAAGCTAATATGAATGATGGGGCCAATCTTATAGATATAAGTAAACAGACACACTTATACAATACAATCTAAATTTCTATTTTCCCCATTATTTTCAGAGCCATATATAGATCTGACAGTCCTCAACTGCTCCTATAGAGAGAAGAAACATATGTATAAAGAAAAAGAAATACAAGATCACCAGCCATTAATAGTAGACCGATGAAGACTAAACTAGCAGAGAACAAAGAATATATAGATCATGACATCAATTGGAAAAACAAAGATTAAACAATATATTATATACAGAATACAAATTAAGGTAGATGATAGTAGAAAAGTGGTGGGATTTACACTGTGACATGACAGAAGCAACCAAGAATCAAGTAGGAGTTTTTGATGAACGCATGCAGATCTCTATCTATTTCTACTAGCACTTCATCTCTCCAAACAAGTATTAACTATTTCAATCGAATTATCTTCATGAATATTTAAAACTTACGAAAATAAGTAATTTCACCAAGAACTCCCAAAGAGCATACTCCAGTAACCATTCGAGTTACATTGATCATCATTTGCATCCGCCCTCGATCCCAACGCAATTGAATCATCTGAGACCGTTGATTGCAAATTCTCCAACCGATTCCCAACCCCATCTAGCGAGAAACTCAAGCTCGGCTTGATATCATGCATCGCAAAACTGGATGAGGTCACCGAGTTGGAAACGAGTGAACTCAGCCCACCTGCTGTCTCGAAAAGTGAAGAATTAGGGTTTTGAGGATTGAGGTTCTGCCGTTCGAGCGCGAAGGGTGACGCGATGAGTTCAGATATCCCATAGTAGATCGGTGGATCGTTGTCGTGGATCTTAGGGTTTTGAGGTGGGAGTCTTGGAGGTTTGAAATGTGGGATCAACTTCTTTGTGGAGATCGAAGAACAAGATGATGATGATGATGATGATGATGATCGTCTGTTCTTTCTTGAGCTGCCGCCAACAGGAACACTTCTGAGAGTTCCACCTGCAGTCCAGTATCTTCTACAAGTCTTACAAAAGTACCTGGGCTGAGAAAGGCTGTAGTTGTTGTAATAACAGAACTTCGTCTTGGTAGAATGGCATCTTGGGCAATTCAGAGCTTGTTCTTGTTCTGCTTTTGGCTTCTTCTCCACATTTCTTGAGTACTTAACTGGCCTCACAACTCCAATTCCCTAATTTAAAAGAAGAATCTGAAGTTAATTAAATGGAAGAAGGGGGACAAGAAAACCTAACTACTGCATGATGTGATCAAAAGTTTGGAAATCAAGAAAGTATGCATATATCACTGAAATCCTTGCAATTGGGGGAATCAAAGAACCAAGAAAACAAGCAAAAGCAAACAAGGAAGATAGCTTTTGCTTTTGTCTGATCAATCCCTTTTGATGATGATGGGGAAAAAGATAAAGAGAGGTGGGTAGTCACTTTAGTGATGAAAACTATAAGCAAACCCTACCATTAATTGAACTCAAAAGTAGAAGAAAAAAGTGGCACTCTGCTGGTAAAGTTATCAGCTTTAAAAGGTCTTCAAGAAAGACAGGAAAAGAACAAGAAAATATTTTCTCAAGTAAAGGCTACATGCTAAAAATTAGCCTAAAAAACCTAGGAAGATGTTGATTTTTTCTTGAGATTGCAAGAGAGACCTTTTTTTTCTTTCTTTTTTTTTTACCTGAGAAAACTGAGAAGCATCCATGAGAGAGAGAGAGAGAGAGCTCTACTTTTGGGCAGGTGGTCTTAAAGCAAAGGAAGAAACTGGGGAGGTTGTGTTTGGCGGATGCTTATGTTGGGTTGCGGTAGCAATGTGCCTGCTTGTGTGGGCGAAAAGCTGGGGTGTTGCTTTCTCCACTAGCCAAAAATTTAGCACTGTCCATAATACTAGAAATAAAACGTTGACGCATGTTTTTTAAAATAGACTACATTTAACTACTAAAAAAATCAAACAATCTAAACCACATAACACTATTTTTTTAATTCTTACGCTTGAAAGAAACTTGACGTTTCTTGTGAGACGACTCAGATGAGGGAGTATCATATTACTATAATAATAATAATAATAATATTATTATTATTATTATTATTATTATTATTATTATTATTATTATTATGTAGATTCAGATTTTTAGTTAAAGGATGCATGTTCATTGTATCTTTCAAATTAGAACTAGCAAGGAACAACGCTCAATTAACTCTTTTTTGAATGAATTGATATTATAATTAATTACAATATGGCTTACAAATTAAATTCAAAATTACAAAGATAAGTGAAAGGAAAATATCCAAGTGTAGGAAATGTAGTCTTATTATAAATTTATAATAATAAATTCTTGAGTACCAGAGTTGATCTATAATGAATTTTTTATTTAATTTAATTTAATAACGGAAAGTAAGTAAATTAACCAAATTATGATAGTTATTTATGACTATAAGTGAGTGTTTGAAACAGCTTTTAGCAGTACATCAAATGTTTGGAATACACAGCTTTCAACAAAAACTCTCTACCAAATGTATTCAAGATAATATAGAAGCTGCTTAACCAACTATGACCCAAGTTTTAACTGAAGCTTACAACTTATCTAATTTATTGAACTATTTTGTCATCTAAACATTTATATAATTCCAAAAAAATCATTAGCTCTAAAATTAATATTTTTTATTAGTTATAAATTTAATGATGATTATATTTTAATATATTAGTTAGCAATATAGTAATAATTATTTCTTATTTATTATTTTTAAACTCTTCAAGTTTAATGAAATAATTTCTTTTTTAAAATTAAATATAAATTAGTTGAAATGGTTAGTTTTGAGAATCTCGACATTTAAATTAATATTTTACCATTTTCAATTAATGGTAATTATTTTTTAGCTGCATAATCATTAAAACTATATAGAAATATTATTACTATGAATTTATGAAAATACGTAATATTTAAAATATAACAGTATGATATGTTTATGTTAATATGATATAATAGAAATTTATGTAACATATAAATTAAATTAATTTAATATTTTGTAATATTGAAATCAAAATTATAATGCAAAAAAACTTCTCAATTTTATTTATTTATTATAAATTATAATTGTTTAATAACACTGTGGGTAAGATAAACAATTTATTTAAAATGTTAAAATAAGCTATTGGTATCCGCACTATTTCCAAACATTATTTTTCCACTTTCAGCAGCTTTCAACACTTATCAATAAGCTTCAACTACTCCAAACACCCACTTAGAACACTAGAATGAAATAGAAGTACATGAGAATGAACTTAGGCATCGGGCTATGACTAAAAATCCAATTAATTTATTAATTATTGTTGGGAAATAATATAAATTTTGAATGATCCCAAACCCCATTTGATTGATGAACCAGTCTGATGTAACTGATAGATTGCTTCAGCCCGTGTCTGTATAATCAGGCTGAATCTTTGTCTTCAGATTCGGTTGTTAGTTTTATCAACTCTTTTTATATTCCGAGTCCTGCTTATGAAGCTGATACTTGTCATGTTGCATCAGCTATCAGATCATGTCTTTACCAGACCGCATTGAAGATTCAAATGTGAAGAAAGTACAAGGTAATGCACTCTATTCAAAGTTGATGGTCAATGGAGCAAGACGACAACATCAGAATCAACATTGACCAATCTCAGGCTGCCATGTCAGCCTACTCTATTCAAAGTTGATGGTCAATGGAGCAAGACGACAACATCAGAATCAACATTGACCAATCTCAGGCTGCCATGTCAGCCTTAGTCAAAAGGTGATAGAATAGTACCTCGTACACAATCTGTAGAACCAAGTGGAACACGACACGTGTCCATGCATTCAATGCATGAGAAGACCTCTCACAACGAGGTTACGAAATTTCAAGAAGCTTAAGTCATATCTCAAGCAACAGAACTTGCGCTACTTCATTCTCTTACAAGTTCTCTTGCTAGAAATTACATTTGTTTGCTTACATCCTAAGCTTGGAGTAAAGAGTGTTTTTATACTCTTATTATTGAACAAACTCTCAAACCCCACCCTTACTAGATTGTTAGAACAAAATTGATAGTTTGATAGATTGTTTGATAGTTTGTTTGTATGTGTTGATCTACACTCGTCAGTCTACGAGTAACCCTAGTGGATTCCTGCTGAGAAAGAAGAAGAGTGGACATATGATCTTGTGAATCTGAACCACTATAAAATTTTGAGTAATTTATTGTTGCATTGATTTCATATCAGATTATTGTTCACGTACTATCCTCTGTTTATCATCTCTTCTCAAAAGCACTACATAAGGCCTATCATATTTCCGCATACATATTCTGACTGACTCACTACTAGTTAGCTTCTGATTTGAAAAACAACAAAGTTAGGAATTAGGTGTATTCCCCCCCCATACACCTAAATCTATGCCGGGACCAACAATTAGTATTAGAGCAGTGGTTAGACCGACTACTAATTATGTTTACTTGGTCGACTTGATCAGATCCGTTCTTTTCTAAATTCATTTTATATCTGCACCTCTAATTCTCACTATTTGTAACTATGGCAGAACAACTCGCTAAGTCCGGAAGGCCCATATTCTCTATTGCTACCTATGACATTTGGAGTCTAAGGATGGAGTCACATCTATCTTCAATCCACGACTGCATGTGGGATATCATCACAGGTGGACCTATTGTTATCATAGTTCCTAGCATCAGGACAGTGCAGTTTGAATCTTCAGATGACAAATCGACGGTTACTGGCGATGAGATGACAAAACCTAAGGTTCAGCTTGATGTAGAAGAAATGAAGATCAATATTTCACGGTCATCGCACAACATCTCAGGCTGCATGCATGTAATTATCAATATGTGAACATAATTTGATTTCATAAAGTATTAAACGAATCTAAATATGACTTACATGTTCATCAACAAAATTTGCATATCCTTTTCGAGAAAAACGATAAGGATAACTGTATTGAGTTCTTTAGTCTTTTTGCTTCTCACTATTTTTCTAGAGAAAATTATTTGGCAAAAAAATTATATTAGTTAGTGCATATCAACATATATAAGATATTGTAAATTGAGTGAAGATATTTTGAAACTTTCAGACAAGCGGCTGAGAACAAAAGCACTCCAATCAGAAGCTGTAATACACGGATAATCAATTGGTGGTGTCTTCAATTCAGGTTTGTCTACCCTATCATAGATATAATTAGTGAGTTTTGTCTTCCATTGTCGCCACTTGTCATTAGCAGAACTGAGACATCCCCTCTTCCAGTTTTTGTCCACATTGAAAGATAACTAAAAACGCATGCATGGCACAATGTTAAAAATAAGTAACAACAAAAATACCAGTTATAAGAAAAATAAATAAGTACTTACACTTATAGATTCCCAAATCTGATCCTTAACATCTGCCGGGACAATTTTCAAAGAATCATATGTGATTTTCACCATTTCTCTAGCGAGCACACCAATGTAACTTTGCATCTGAGTGGCAGCATCTCCAACTGGCTGTCCTAACTCATTAAACTTCACATCTTGCTTAACCCCCTGTACCCTTTGCATTACCAGATAATGCATATGTGTTTTCCCTCTTTTAGATCTTGAACTTTGGGTACTCGCCGAACCTGATGTCAATGTATCAGAATCCAATCTGTCCTCATCCTCATTAAGGGTTCTGCTTCTTTGTTCTGTAAAGATTGTTTTCTCCGTGTTGCCATGTATATCCTGTAACCAAGTAAAAGAAAATAACATTAGCTTAGTATGTTAAATTAGACTACAATAGAATCTATAATATTTTGTCAAATTTATACAATTATTTGAAGTTCCCTCGCAATTTATTTGTGATCAATCCACATCCCATCACAGTCATCACGTACGTTTGGAGGTTCATCATCATCAATTGCATCATCATAATGTGTGGGCAACTCCTTTGAAAAATATGGGTGGTGGATTATAGTCTCATTAAGTTCAGTTTCACTTATGTGTTCAAAAAACTCTCTACTAGGTGTTGTAAGAACAACATACCATTCATGATCCATATGATCTTTAACATAGAAAATTTGTTTTGCTTGAGACGCCAAAATAAATGGTTCGGCTCCAAATCCAAGTTTCTTTATGTTTACCAATGTGAACCCAAGCTCATCAACTCTAATACCACCACTTTGTTCCCACTTACATTTGAACATTGGAATTTGGAACATTTGATAATCTAGTTCCCATATTTCCTCAATAACTCCATAAAAAGTCATGTCAGACACAACAGGTTTTTTATCCTTCGCACTAGCAACCTGCATTGTCTTTGCAACTAAGCTTACTCCTGAGTTTTGAACAGTTCTCTTATCATCAAGCTTTTTTATGTAGAAAGTAACGCCTTCAACTAAGTAACTGTGATACTTCAACACATGATTGTTAGGCTCCTTCGCAATCCACTTGAACCTTTCTGACACCTCATTTTCACTTGCAACCTAGATTAAACGATTTTGGGGGTAAAAACTCTAGTTATACATATAACTAACTTACTATATTTGTGCAACAATTAAATAATAATTTTTACTGGACTTACTCACTGACGCAACTAACTAGAAAATAATTTATGATGCTGATCTTGTAACCATCTTTGGTTCTTAGACTTCAACTTTGATGTTGACTTTAAATAGGTTATATGATCTCTGACAATGAGAATGTCAATTTATTAGTAACAAGATAGTGGAAGAATTGAATTGAAATAGAATTATTAAAATAGTTACTCGATGTAAGGATCGGTATCGACATCATTTGCAAGTACGTAACAATGTGCTTCTGCCAACTCCTCCTCGTTAATTGCAAGCCCTTCTGCACTTGATAAAGGTTTTGTGGGGTTTTGACAACTCCTCTTCGGGATACCACATGTTTGCACATGAGGTAGTCTGAGCAAAACTCAATAGCCTCTTCAATAATATAACACTCGGCAATGCACCCTTCCGGTCGATTTCGATTTCTCACATAACCCTTCAATACTCGCATGTACCTTTCAAATGGGTACATCCATCTATACCATATTGTGCCACACAATTTCACCTCAAGTACTAGGTGCACCGTTAAATGAATCATGATATCAAAAAATGCAGGAGGAAAGTATTTCTCTAGCAAAAATAAAGTCGTCACAATCTCTCGTTGAATATCATCTAACTTCGACACATCTATCACTTTGCTACATACCACTTTGAAGAAGAAACACAATCGTGTGATAACATTTCTGACATTATCTAGCAGGACTCCGCGGATTGCCACAAGCAGTAGTTGCTGAATCAACGTATGACAGTCGTGTGACTTAAGCCCGACAAGTTGCAAATCCGTTAGTGACACCAACTTCGTGACGATCGATGAATAACCTGTTGGAACCTTAATACCCGACAAAGATTCACATGCGCTTTGTCTCTCACTCTTGCTTAAGGTATAGCATGCAGGTGGCAATTCTGTTTCCCCCCACAATTGGTGCGAGTTGAGGCCTCACATTCATCTCAACAAGGTATTATCTAGAGGCTACCCATACTTTATTTTTCCAGGGATATTGAGTAATGTCCCGATAAGGCTTTCACAAATATTCTTCTCAATGTGCATCACATCAAGATTATGCCGAACATGTAGATGTTGGTCCCGATATAAACGTTCAGGTGTAGAGGAAGGGGGGGGGAATACACCTGAAAAATTTCTCAACTTAAAATGCGAACAGTCCTTTTAAGGAAAGTGCCTTGCTGAACAAGTTCAGTAGACCAAATAAGCTGTTCTGAATCGCGTGGCAGAGTGACTGACTATACTGAGGCCTGCTAGCTGACTGAAGTTCGGTACCGTTCAGTTCAGTAGAGTGCGGAAATGTGTAGGCCCAATTCAGTTGAGTTAGAAAACGTTTTTATTAAAACTGTTTCAATATATTAGTGCAATCTTTTAAACTTTACTGAAACACAGTTGAATGATTTTGAAAGATATTTTCACTATGAACAGAAATCAATGCAACAGTAAACAGAGCACACAGAACACAACGATTTTTAAAGTGGTTCGAATATCAAACAATCCTACGTCCACTGTCCCGAAAAGATCAGGAGGCTATTTTATTATACTATGTTAATCTCAGTCGGTTTGTGCACTGGACAAACACTGGTCTTGAAGATTATACTGAGCAAGTCTCAGTTTACAAGGATCAAACTAAAGCGTTTGACAAACTCTCCAACTATGAAGGAGTTCTTTACAATAAAGAATAGTTCAGGGATGAACTCCTTCGATCTAAGCTATAGATATGGTCAGCTAAGCTTAGGTTAGAGGGAAGGGAACAAAGAAGTGGCTTCTAGAGCGACGAATAGAGGGATAATCTCTCTGGGTTCGTGTTCAATAGCTTGAATACTAGAGGCTTTGAATCTAATTCAACTTGGTTCCCTCTGAGCAAGAATGTTGCCTTTCGCTTGAAGGTTTTCTCTGAAGATCTTGCGGAAAGCTTAAGTCGGTTGGTCGTTGCTCGTAATCGCTCGTGTGTTCTTTGTATGTGTCTAGGTGAGCTTTGATTTGAATTCTTCCCTCTATTTATAGAGATGTGTCATGGAAAGATCCGTTGGAGACGATGATCCATGTGTCACTCTCTTTTGGGTAGCTAACGGCTCTTTCAAAGAGATCTTGCAGAGTCTTTTCTCTCAATTTCTGGAAATATGTTGACTTGCAGCTTTAATAAAAAAGTAGACAGCTGGCTGCTCATCATTGGTCGAGGCTTAGAAAGTAGTTGAGACAAACAAACTTCAAGGCAGATCTGAAGCTGAATTCTCTGAACCTCGTATGACTCTACTGATTTGTTAAGTAAGATCATCTGACAGTTGACTGTTGGGCCGTTGCTGAGTCTGACCTTGGTTCAGTAGTATACTCCTGCCGAGTCCAACTCTACTGAAGGTCAACTCTGAGTTCAGTGAACTGCTCCTGCGAGTTCGGTTCACCGACTCCTTTCGATATCTTGCTCCTGTTGAGTCCAAAGCCTATGCGAGTAAGAAAGACTCTCATTATGCTGCTCATGCTGAGTCTAGCACTACTGAGTCTTCACTCCATGGTACTGAGGCTGATAGTCTACTAAAGAGTCAGCAGACAAAACTGAGCGCCTGAACCATGCTGAAAGAATGTCTACTGAGTCTGAAACTCTCAGAGACAGAGGCAAAACAATTACAACTCAATGGTTCACCGATCAAATTAGGGTTTGGGATCATTCAAATCTACTAACAATGTGCTTACTGAATCATCTCCCAACAGTAGATGTTCCCAATATTCGAGGTCGAAAAATATTGACTTCTTCTTTCAAACTGATTTATCTCCATCCTCGTTTGCTTTACTTAACTTTCCCCATCTACAATCAATTGTTGCAACTCTCTTCAGAACATCTTTGTCACTCAATGGTTTTGGGGCGGGAGCGAGCTCTTGTGTCCCATCAAAAGCTTTCTTTTGTCTTCTGTAAAGATGGCTATCCACTAGAAACCTTCTGTGACATGTGAATGACATCTTTCTACTGTGCTTCAACCTTTTTGCATAAGTGTCTTCATTACATATAGGACATGCATGATACCCCTTCACCTTGCATCCAACTAAGTTTCCATAAGCTGGAAAATCATTTGTTGTCCATAAAGACAGCCCTTAAAAGGAATCCTTCCTTTCGATAACCATCGTATGATGGAACGCCTACTGACCATAAATTTACTAAATCATCGATTAAAGGAGCTAAGTACACATCAATATCATTCCCCGGCTGCTTAGGTCCAACAACTAATAAAGTAAGCATGATAAATTTTCTTTTAAAATAAAGCCACGACGGAAGATTGTAAGTAATCAATAAAATTGACCAACAACTGTATGTCGAGTTCATGAGTTTGTTTGGATTGATGCCATCAGCTGATAAAGCTAGTATGAGATTTCTTGATTCGGCTGCAAAATCTGGCCATCGACGATCCACAATCCTCCAAGAGTGTGAATCGGCTGGATGTCAAAGAAAATCATATTTAATCCTCTCATCAGCATGCCATGTTAATCCTTAGATGTGTCATTATTTCGAAACATTCTTTGAAATCTTGGAATCGGTGGAAAGTACCATAACACTTTGGCAGGAATTGATTTTTTTAAGCTAGTCTTTTGTTTCCATCTTGATACACCACAAGTTGGGCAACTAGTATGATTTTCATACTCCTTCATGTACAGGATACAATCATTGGGGCATGCATGAATTTTCTCGTAGTCCATTCCTAAAGAAACTAGGCATTTCTTTGCAGAGTATGTGGAAAGCGGCAATTCATTAGAGGGAGGCAACATATCTTTTAACATATTAAGAAGCTCGGTGAAACTACTATCACTCCAACTATGTTTTGCTTTCAAGTTATACAATTTCACAAGTGCAGATAACTTGTCTCTCACATCCTGAATATAATGGTTTCTCTCCATCTTCGAACAATTTTATGAAATCACTTGGATCGTCGGACTCATCGTATGCAGCTTGCACCATATCAACTGGATCTTCTGACAGATTCTCTCGTGGTTGATCAGAGCGACTCACTAAATCACCACATATATATCTTTCCCCATGCCATATCCATATATGATGTGTTAAGTCCATACCATATTGTATCAAATGCATTCTTACAAGGTTAACATTTTTCCTTCGTAGATTTCCACAAGTCGTGCCGGACATGCCATAGTTTCAAGATTAGTTGTACTTTGCAGAACAAATTGCATGAAAGACTCTACTCCTACCCTATACTCTTCTGAAAACCTATCATTTATCATCCATGATTTGTCCATTATAAGCCTATTAACACAGAACACCACAATAATTCTTTGATATATGACATAAGTCAGACATTTACTATACAAGATATAAAATGTAATATTCTGCTTCTTGTTTGTTTTTAACACATTTCCAACGTTTCCTAAGATGTGTTATATGTTAGTTTGTTCTTATGGTGTAGAATAAGTGTGTCATGTTATCTATTTTCCTTCTTATATCTAATATAAACTAAAATCGAAAAGCAAACACAAAAATAATATTATATATTGGAGAAGTTCATCGAGACAAACCTGTAACAATGTTAGTTATGCAAAAAGAGTAGTTGCTTTAGTTTGAAAAGGGTATATTTGTCACAAGGATTTGCTGCAAAATGATAGAACCATTAAATCATTAATACCTCAAATTATCAATCAAGCATGAAGCATAGAAATTAACTAGAACCCCATTGGACATTAACATCAAAAAAGTAAACATCACATTCTAGAAAATGAAAATTTGGTGGTAGATGAAAAAACTATAAAATCAATCTATAACATGGATAGACTGAAAATGTCCAGGTATTGTGGCATGCATGGAAATCACCTTCACTATAACAAACCAAATCAAATACATATTCCAAAGCTTCATAAGATGCGGTCAGTGATGACACTATGCAATCCCTGCAGAATATGCTCTTTCTACTTTAACTTAAAAACCTTAAAGGCAGACATAATTATATTATTTTCATCTAGTGTGTTATTAAGATATTGTTCTTCAAACTATTTCATCTTATTACATTCCTACACTTTCACAAGTTAGGCTATCATATCATAAAGATTCTATGCATTTACAAATGTGAACAGGATAAACCTATATTCACCTTAATGGATACCTTGCTCTTCAACAACATATGTCTTGTCCTCCTTCCAATACTTCCCGAAAGCCTGTGCCAGATAAAAACTTCATAAAAAATGGATTATGATCTCGAACAAGCAGGCAAGAAATGACACAAACACAACACCAATAATTAGAAAATCGATCAAAATTCTACAAATCTATTATAGAAGTGAAAAGTCCAACTCTTCCTACATTTTTTACAATTATAAGCATATCCTGTCCATCAGCCCATACAATTTTGAAATTCCTATTGATGTTTTTTGTCAACTCTTCAACAAAATAATGTTATTCCAATTCATCTGATTAAAGTCACTAACAAACAAGAAAATCCCCTATTTTTATTTACCCCCAAATAAAAAGAAAGCGACCCTGACTTAACCCCACCCCCACCCACCCCCAACCAAAAAAAGAAAGAGTGAGAATAGAAGAAGAAGAAGATTACTACGAATATTGTAGCCTTACACCATAAATTTTTGAAAAATTGCTCACCATTCACCAACCCTCGACAAATTCGCACACACGTCACATCATGAAACGAGGAAAATCACAAAATACAGAATATTACTAAACTACATCCTAAATCATGAATTGAAAACTACAATAATCCAACAAGTAAACCATAAACTCCAGCTACCAGAGGACGAGGGATTGGCGAGTCGCGGAGTCGGTTGGGCTAGCGGTGGCGGTGGCGGAGCCGCAGAGTTATTTTTGATTAGGGTGCCGTCGTCTGGGGCCTGGGTTGGGCAGAGGATGAGGTGGAGTGATTAGGGTGGCGGCGGCGGAGCCGTGGAGTCGCGAACGGTTGGGCTGGGGCCACTGAGCATAGGATAACGGAGCTTTTTCGGTTCTTTCGTTCTTCTCTTAAGCTTTTCAAACGAAGAATGGAAAAATTATGTATTCTTCTCAGGCCTCGGTTCCCTAGTATGTATTAATAAAAAAATAAGCTTTAGATCTTCAAATTTAATTTAAAATTATATAAGTTATACATAAGTGTAGTATTAATTAAAATTTAAGTTATAATTAATCATTTAAATTTATGTATTAATAAAAAAAATATCTAAAACTTATGTATTAATAAAAAAAATATCTAAAACTTATTTAATTTTATAAATTATTTTAAATCATATATTAAAGTATATAATTATTATTATTATTATTTTATTTAATTTAATTATTTTATTATATTTAAAAAATATATACAATTTTTAATTAATATATACAAAATTTCGGTAAAAGAGAATAGATAAACGACAACGGTTGATGAAACCGTTGTCTATGAGTGAAATTTTAAACTACAACAACGGTTAAACGACAACGGTTACAAATATCGTTGTCTAAACACGCATTGCATAACCTACAACAACACATCAACATCAACGGTTAGGCGAAACTGTTGTCTATTAGCGCATCCTTCACCTACGACAACACATATACGACAACGGTTGTTTCAACCATTGTCTATTAGCAATTTCCACCAAACGACAACGCAACAACGACAACGCTAGTCGAAATGCGTTGTCTATTAGCGCACTTTTGGTATAAAAGACAACGGTTTTATCTACGACAACGGTTTTTTGAGCTACGACAACGGTTTTTTTGTCAAAAACGTTGTCTTTTTAGTGTTGTTGTAGGTCAAATTTGTAGTAGTGACAAGAAGAAAGATGACGATCCAAAGCCATGAGAAAACTGTCAGAAGACTCGATATTATCAGTACGACTGTCCACAACTTAGCACCAAATAAAAAGTTGAGCGTAGAGCCACGAGAGACAAGTTCCTTAAGGAATGAAAAGCTTTCATTGTTGAAAATGACACTACCCGCTCATCATCCTCTGAGACTGAATCTGATGAAGAAAAGAAGAGTGAAGGAATCTTCAGCGAGTCTGACGCTGATGAAGGCTACTTGGCCATGCATGCTGAAACCGAACCTGAGTCTGATTCAGCATTAGCTGAAGACATTTGTCTCATGGAAAAAGGTGAAGTCGAGGTAAACTCTCATTGTTCATTTATTCATTCTTCCACATTGCACACACAAGAATATAGTTCTGTAGCAGACAACTTTGAGCTCCAAGATGCTTATGACGAATTGCTCGAAAGCCATAAAAGTCTGGAGAGACTTTTCACAATTCTGAGCAAACAAAACAAGATGCTATATGATAAGGTCAAGAAAAACTCAACTTCATATCAAACTTAGAAAGATCAGCTTATCAAGAAGCTGACAGAAGATCTGAATCAACAACAGTCTGAGTCCAAGACTCTGAAAGTCAAGTTACTAAAACTTACCGATGAAAAGAAACTGAATGATCGCAAGTTGTTAGAAGTCAGAGTGAACTACACCAACCTCCAAAAGGATTATGACATCATTCTGAAATCAACACGCAACCATTGGACAATAACAGACAAATATGATGCTGCTCAAAAGATGTTTGATCAGATGGATCGCCTGAAACCGTAAGGGTTGTCAGACAAATTTGGGTTCGCAAGAACTGACTAACCTGTTAGGACCCAAACAAAAATAAAGGGTACCTGAACCTGTTCTCTTTGCAGGTGCAGAAGATTCCCCAACAAGCAATCAATACTCTGAAGAGGACTGCGTGGTACATGGACAGTGGATGCTCCAAATACATGACATACATGAAGGACATCCTGACTGACCATGAAGAAAATAATGGATCATAAGTCATCTTCGGAGACAATTCATTTGGACAAACAGAGGATACGATACACTTACTTTTGGGACTATTTCAGTACTAAAGTTCTCTTATGTTGAATGACTTAGTCATAATTTACTTTATGTTAGCCAGTTTTATGATAATAACCACCAAGTTCTATTTGATGCTGGCTATGCTAATGTTTTGGACAAGTCCACTGTAAATGTTGTTTTATCAGGTTACAAGAAAAGGGACATCTATGTTGCAGACGGGTCTAACTGTCAACCTGATACCTGTCTGATTGCTAGAAACATCTCAAATATAAGCTGACTACGGCACAAAATATTGAACCTCCTGAACTTTAAGGCACCAAACAAACTTGCTAGAAAGTCCTTCGTCTGAGGAATGCCAGATGAAATATACAACAAAGAAAAGGAGTGCGAAGTATGCCTCAAAGGAAAACAAACTAGATCCACCAAAAAGGACAAGGAAGATCTCTCTACAGAAGGAATACTGGAACTTCTACATATAGATCTATTTGGACCTGTCAATCCCATCAGCTTTAGAGGCAACAAATACACTATGGTGGTAATTGATGATTACTCAAGATACACATGGGTTGTATTTTTGCGCAAGAAGAAATATGTCAGAACTAAACTTCCAGAATTCCTCATCAAGCTGAGTACTGAAAAGGACATCAACATTAAGAAAATCAGATCTAACAGAGGAACTGAATTCATCAACTCACATGTCAGTGGTTATCTTAAGGAGCATGGAATCAAACATGAAACCTCAGCTCCAAGGACACCTGAGCAAAATGGACTAGTTGAAAGATGGAATCGGACACTAAAGGAAGCAGTCAGGTCCATGCTGGCTGAATCAAATATTCCTCAAAAATTCTGGGCTGAAGCTACTGCAACAACATGCTACACTTAGAACAGATCTATTCTGACTCACCTCCATCAATGCACTCCATATGAACTATGGAATGGGAGAAAACCTTCTATCTCTTATTTTCATATATTTGGTTGTTAATGTTTCATTCATAACAATGGGAAAGACCAGCTTAAAGCATTTGAAAGCAAGTTGGTGATCGCTGTATTGCACCAAATAATCCTGCAAAAATAGAGAATTATATCAGTATAGTTCACAGGGAACGGAGGACTAGACATATTATTTTTCTACTTATCTTGGTTTTGGTTAGCAACCACGCAAGTTTTGGGTTTTATTCTAAACTAAGAACTTGTAAAAACTGAATTAAATATAAAAACTGAGAACTGAGATAAAACTGTTTAAACTAGACAGATAAGAGATGGGTCCAGCAGAATATTCACACACACGTATTTTCAATCCTTGGCACATAAAATGAATTAATCTTAAGAATCAACTAGTTATAGACTACCGTAACTTAAACTGCGTAATCCTTACTCCCACTTACTTAGTCGGTAACCGCCATGTTGGGCATCGAAACGGCTACTTCCCTAATTTAGCTACAACCTACGTTGTTGGGCAATCAATAGATTTAATAGCTAAACAGCTTTATCGAACTAAGGGAGCCTAGTATAGGAGCCTACTCGTATGTTGGGCATCTAATAGTCTCCTACCGGTTTAATCCAACTACTCTTTCGAATAATTTCGCTACTTACCTAGCCTTGTTCCACGAGAAACGATGGAAGTACTAAGTTAGCTACAGACTGAATAACCTAGGGTGATCAAGCCTAAATTACTAGCCAGATTAAATAATTCAGAATTAACCCGAAACCCTTTGATTAATTATAAGAATCTAAGCCTCATGTACTATTCACGTGTGTATTTACATCCTGCCGGACCACTAGAAATTTAGCTACTCATGGACCTATCCTGACTGCACAGATAAAACACCATGCGAAACAGAACATGCACCATTTGTAACCCTAACCCTAGCATGCACGTAAACTAAATTAAAGTAAAATTAACGAACAAAAAACTGGAAACGAATATTAACTGAATTTTAAACTAAACATAAACTGAATTAAAAAGGAGAATTGCAACTAGAATTAAGTATCAAAACCTACGGTCTTTAAAGCGGAAATAACAAGAGCGAAGTAAATGACAAGAACGAAACTTAAGCTAATATTCGAACATAAGAAAACTGAAATATGAAATACGAAAGTGTTTGTTTCAATCTTAAACTACTGTAGCATGAAGTAATTGGAATGGTTCGGTCGGTGGTGCGGTGGCTTGGCTTTGGCGGCGTGATCGGCGATGGCTCGGTAGCTTTAGCGGCGATGGTGGTTTGTCGGATCGGAAAGGATGAGTCTCCGAGGTGGAAAGGTATGCACGGCGCTGTATACGTGTGTAAAAGGCTCTGATTTTCGTGCTTCAATCCTCCTTTTATAATACCCTAGATCATATCTAGGGTTTCTTCTTGGATAAGGAAAGGATTTTGATAGATATGGAAATATCTAATCCTTCCTTATCTTCTTCTTTCCTTCCTCTCTCTTTCCTTTCTTGATCCTTTTCTTTCCTTCTTTCTTCCTTCGACCAAAACCGCTCAAAATATCCTCATTCCAGCTGTAATTCGCGTCGCCACCTCATCTCCACTTGTCGTGCCAAATCAGCTCCTTTTCTGCATAACTGCCAACAAATACGTCTCACCTGCACAGTTAAGAGACCTTTCTGGACAGAAATAATTAGGTACGAAATTGACTCATCAAATCTCCTTACACTTGAGCTATACTCGCCCTCGAGTATAAGAAGAGAAAAAGATAAGTACCTAATTATTTTTGGTCTTCCCCAAGACCCAAGACTCAAAAGAAAAGACTCAAAACTCGAACAAGAACAAAAACAAGACTCGACACGAACGAAGAAAAAGAAAATAACAACGGACTCACAAAACAAAGACAAGAAGCCATACCAATCAATTCGAAATTCTCCACACCAATTCACTAGCCAAGCAATGTCAAACCATGCAATCATAATCTCATCCAACAAGTAGACAATGCAAATTTTGAAACTAAGCACACATATATCAACTTGGTCAAAATCTAAACAATGTGGATCTCCTCAAGTTTCACTCAACACTCAACTAATCTAGGTCCGGTTCAAGCCACTCAAAGAAAAACAGTCCACGCAATCACGATAAGAGATCATCACAATAGCAATATCAAGGAGGTCTTTCTCATTCGGTTGTAATGGGGCTTAGGACTTAGACAAAATGATGTTGGTAAGGGTCCTAGGGGTACTAAGCTCCATTAAAATTCATATTCAATGCTATGCATGTAAAACTCTCTCACCTGTGCAGTCAAGTCAGCAAAACTCCTACCACTTAGAAAATTTACTTTAATGTTGCAACATCAATACAATGTACCCATGCTCTTTCTTTTCGGCCACTTTTCAAATTCAGAATTTTTTTTTTTTTTTCGTGGCACATACTCTTTTTTAGCAACCGGGCACAAACCTGTCTCAATTGTACGAGACATGACACTTTGAATTCTCGCTTATATTGAGCGGTCTTTATACTTAAGACTTTTTTATCCAATCGTTTTTCGCAAGCATGTCTGAGACCGGGCAGTAGGAAACATATGTAATACACTTCAGATTTTACAATCATGCACAAGAGAGTTCGTAAAACATGCAATAACATGGGTCAAGAGAAAGTTTAAAAAGGCCTTGGCTAAAATTTTACTAACTCAAATCAAGGAAACGGTCAAGGCTCAAATTGGTTCACTAAGGGATAATGTAAGGTCGGAAATATTTTGTCGCGGCCGTGTGGCTAAAAATCCCTAGTGCCTCCTATCATTTATCACAAGTGATTCAAACATATTGTGACTTTGTGGATAAACACTCTCAAAAGAATAGTAGGAAGTGTCCTACTTTAAGGCTCAAATCTAATTTAAGTGAGTGGTTGTAAATTGCGATCCAACAAGGTTTATTTTTCGTCATCCCAAGTTACATGCATATAAGTGCCTAGATCTACTCTTCACAAAGTTTACAAGCTAGCATATTGAAAATAAAAGCATGAATAAGACAAGCTTGATCATAGAAAACGGCACTTCGAAAATCAAAAATTTTGGCATGCTTCGACATAAAATACCCCCCCTCCTTACACTTAAACCTTGCTCGCCCTCGAGCAAGAGAGAAAAGACAAAACAAGAGAGAAGGCATGACAAAATAAACACACAAACACCCTCCTTACACTTGGTCCCTACCAAGTGTTAGAACAAATAAAAACGAAAGACAAAAGACAAAATAAACAAGAAAAAGAAATACCCCCCTCCTTACACTTGATCTATATCAAGTGTAAGAACATGAAAAACACACAAGAACAGACTCAAAAACATAAAACAAAAACACAAACACATAAAACGAAAAATTAAAATGGGGAAGAAAAGTCACTGGTCGCCTCGCACAGAGCGAGGCAAGCGATCTGCTCATAACTGTGCGGCGGAGGCGGTCTACTCGGCGTCCAAGGGAATCCAGATTCGTCCTTAGCGTCTGCACTGTATCCTGGCCCTGCGAAGTAAAGGCACTCGAGACACGAGGTCCCGGTGGATAAAACTGGATCTCCCGGTTAGGCAGTTGGTACAGAAGGCGAGTGTGTCTCAACAAAGACCAATCAAACAAAGTTGGTGGTTCTACCCTAGTCAAATAACCGGCATCTTATATGACAAAGTTGCGTTCAATGAATGTGGCAAGGATATGGCATAGAGTCATGTGACGCACGGTATGACTAGCAATAATGAACATGTTATGTGCAATCCACCAACCTAAGTTAATGAGGCGCCTATTAACCATGCACCATAGAAAATACAACTCATTGGCACTCACCTTTTCAAAAGACGTACTCTTTCCAGTCAAATTGTGGGCTAAGTATTGATGACACATGCGAAGGGCGGGATCCTCTATAAAACTAACATGTGAACCGGAGGTAACAAACTCATCCGGGTCGCTTGGGGCGAGAAGCCTCCACGCTGCCCGTGAACCTATATAGCTCGGATTCTTGCTTGGTATACTATGACAACCCATCTCAAAATGACCTAAGTAATAATCATCGAAAGTGCAAATACCTAATCTAGCATTCCACTCAGCAACACTCATATGATAAGTTCCACCAAACAATCTAAACTCAATACACGGAGTAACCAAATCTTTATCACCCTCAAAATGAAAAGTATTAAAGAACTCACTTGCAACCTCTTTATAGCACGGATAATGATGCGACTCAAGCAACCATGACCAACCAATATTTCGAAAATATCGAAAGAAAGGTGCGATGATACCTGCCGTGCGAAGGAACGTACGGTCAAGGAGTCGGCCACTTCGGAAATCTTTGCCCTCGCACTCTAGGAGACGCAAATTCATGTACTCGATCTCAAATTGTGAGAGAGCATGCACGGCTTCCGGTGAGTCAATACGGATAACCACTCGGTTTCCATACTCCGCCTCTCGTGGAAGGGCTGAAGAGGATTCGGAATCGGCAAGAGATAAATAATTCATGTTGAAATCGTCTTCAAAGTTGCCATCGTGATCATCGGACTTGTAGTCCAAGTCTTCTTCCTCTTGGCTCGGCTTCATCGTGATCAAAGTTGCCATCGTGATCATCGTGATCATCGGACTTGTAGTCAAAGTTGCAACCACTTTAGAGTCGTTAGTTTTTGTAGCCTTTGCCTCAACCCATTTAGAAACATAATCAACGGCAAGTAAAATGTACGTGTTACCATTTGAGCTAGGAAACGGACCCATGAAGTCCATACCCCATACATCAAATATCTCACAAAATCTCAAGGGCTGTTGGGGCATTTCATCCTTCATAGATATATTCCCGGTCATTTGGCAACGTGCACATGACTTACAGTACTTATAGGCGTCAAGGTGTAGGCTCGGCCAAAAGAAACCCGCATCCAACACTTTCCTTGCGGTTTGTTTTGGTCCGAAGTGTCCTCCATAAGCGGATGAATGACAATGGTGAAGGATGTCGCCTTGCTCTTCTTCTGGAATGCATCTTCGGATAACCTGATCAACTCCCATTTTCCAAAGGATTGGAGAGTCCCAAAAGTACTGCTTACACTCGCTCTTCAATTTTGCCTTTTGGGCATGAGTGAACTCGGGTGGAAGCTGCTTAGAAGTCAAGAAATTCACAATATTAGCAAACCAAGGTAATTTAGAAGTGTTACCCACGACTTTCAAGAATTCCGTTTCGAGTTGTCTTGGACCGGGCAAAGAGACACTTTCTGGACTCCAACTGTATAACACTGTGCTGGTAGAAGCTTGGCAAGGCTGGACACCGTCTCGCGAACAGCATATAAATGCTCTTCGGGAAAAATCTCCTTAATCGGCTCTCCATCGTCTTTTTGAATTAATCGGCTCAGGTGATCTGCCACATAGTTTTCAGCTCCTTTCTTGTCCTTAACTTCCCAATCAAATTCTTGTAAGAGAAGAATCCATCGGATGAGTCTCGGCTTTGTTTCTTTCTTGGCAAGGAGATGTTTGACGGCAGCATGATCGGTATACACTATGATTTTTTAGCCAAGTAAATAAGAACGAAACTTGTCAAAGGCAAAGACGATAGCTAACAGCTCCTTCTCTGTGGTGGAATAGTTGCTTTGAGCTGGATTTAATGTCTTGGATGCATAATATATCACATGACTCTCCTTTCCATTTTTTCGTCCCAAAGACCGCCCGATCGCGCACGATCGGAAGCATCGCACATAATCTCGAATTGCTTATTCCAGTTTGGGGCTTGCATCACAGGGGCTGTTGTAAGCTTACCCTTAAGGATAGTGAAGGCCTCCTTACACTTAGTATCGAATTCGAACTCGACATCCTTGTGAAGTAGGTTTGTTAGTGGTTGAGCGACTTTTGCGAAATCCTTTATGAAATGCCGATAGAAGCCGGCGTGTCCTAAGAAACCACGAACTTCCTTCGTATTTGTCGGATATGGCAATTTTGTGATGGCCTCCACTTTTGCCTTGTCGACTTCTATTCCTCTTTTAGAAACGACGTGACCGAGTACTATTCCTTCGGTCACCATAAAATGGCATTTCTCGTAATTCAATACCAAATTCTTCTCAACACAACGAGCTAGGACTTTGTCGAGGTTCTTCAAGCATGAAGTGTAAGAGTCACCGTAAACGGTGAAGTCGTCCATGAAGACCTCTATGCACATCTCGATGAGGTCCGAGAATATGCTCATCATGCATCGTTGAAAGGTGCCCGGCGCATTGCATAATCCAAACGGCATTCTTCGGTAAGCAAATGTTCCATATGGGCATGTGAACGTCGTCTTGTCTTGATCTTCTTCTCGCACTTGGATTTGGAAATAGCCACTGTATCCATCCAAGAAGCTAAAATAAGCTTGCCCTGCAAGTCTCTCGAGCATCTGGTCGATAAATGGAAGCGGGAAATGGTCTTTAGGCGTCGCGGCATTGAGCTTCCTATAATCGATACACATGCGCCATCCCGTCACTAAGCGTACCGGAACCAACTCGTTCTTCTCATTCTCGACAACTTGGAATCCGGACTTCTTGGGCACAACGTGTACAGGACTTACCCACTTGCTATCCGATATGGGATAGATAATACCCATGGATAAGAGCTTTAATACTTCCTTCAACACGACCTCTCTCATGTTCGGATTGAGTTTTCTTTGATGGTCTCGGAAAGGTTTGCTATCCGGCTCCATGAGGATGGAGTGTTCACATATGTCGGGACTAATGCCGGTAATGTCGGCTAGAGTCCAACCTATGGCCTTCTTGTGCTTCTTCAGAATTTCCAACAACGCCTTCTCTTGATCTTCATCAAGCTCTTTATTAATGATGACGGGCAGCGTCTCATTCTCTCCGAGATAGGCATATTTCAGATTTGTTGGAAGTGGCTTAAGCTCCAGTTTTGGTGCCTTGATGATTGATGGCAGCAGCTTTTCAAAAGCGTCCTGTATGGGCAGTTGAGACATACTGCCGACAGTTTGTAGTTCTGGAGTTGCGTACAAAGTTGAGATGCTCTCTCTGATTTCTTCGTCTCTCATACCTTCGAGGTCTGCTTCGGTCAGTCCTTGAGTCAATGTAACTTCCATTTTGTCCTGCACCACATACGTCTCAAGATATTCTTGGACAATTTCATCAATGGAGTCAGTAGAAAAAGCATTCTCATTTTCATGATCGTAGGGTTTCTTAAGTGCTTCAGATATTTTATGAACATAAGTTTCATTATGATATGCCACACTTATTGAACCTTCATCCACATTAATTATTGCCTTTACAGTCTTTAAAAACGGTCTACCTAATAACACTCATGCAGTTCCTTCAACTTGCTTATCATTTGTATCAATCACATAAAATTCAGCAGGATAGACAAAGTTGTTGATTCTGACCAAAATGTTTTCAAGTAAACCAATTGGAGCAATGCATGACCTATCCGCTAATTGAATAATCACCTTAGTGGATATTAACTCAGCTCCTACCAATTGATTATATACACATAAAGGCATAACATTTATAGATGCTCCTAGATCACACATGGCTTGTTTAATCATGACATCACCCATTAGACAGGGCAGTGTGAACATACCTGGGTCGGCACATTTAGCCGGAAGCATCTTCTGTATAATTGCTGATACTGTGTGATCGAACAAAACCTTACTAGACTTGGGAACTTTTCCAGCTATGAAGTCCTTCACAAATTTCCCGAACTTGGGAATCTTTACGGCTTCAAGGAAAGGGATATTTATTTCCAACTTCTCGAACAACTTCATGTAAGCCATGCTTTCCTTGTTTGGCGTTCTCTTCCTTTCTAAAGCTTCGGGGAAAGGTGGCGGAATCAGATTTTCATGCTCGATGCCGCCGTTTGGACGTGCTCCTCATCTCTTTCTTGTTCTGGATCTTCAGCATATTGTTCCTTTGAACTTTCTGATGGTAGAGGCTGTTCAACAGCCTTCTTCTTCTCTGCTGACTTCTCTGGGTGTCTTACCTGTACAGTCGGGCCAGGTAATTCTTTCCCTCCACGCAGCGTAATCGATTGCGGTTGTGGGCATTAGGATTCTGCAGAGTTTGAGCCGAAGTCGTCCTTGGGAAGTCTTTATTTCTTGTATTGCAGAACTTAGCTTATTCATCTGCTTAGCCAAATTCTCCATCGTAGCTTGCTGATCCTTCTTAGTCTGATTAATTTCCCGCTGCATTTGTTGTTGAAATGCGGTGGTATCTTTCTGCGAAGAAACCATCTCGGCCAAGAGTTTTTCTAAAGGGCTCATTGTTCCGACCGGGCGGTGGGCGTTCGGGCGTTTCGAAAATGGGTAGGTCGGGCGTTCGCTCTTGAAATTGCCTCACAGTGCGGGGGTCTATACGTCCGCCGATAGTTGTTATGATTAGGAGGATTGTATGGCTGCCGATATGGTTGCTTTGAAATTGGGTTTGAGGCGGATTCCTAGGCTGAAAATACTCCTCCTCGGTTGCTTCCAACGAAGATTCGGATGAACCCCCTTGTTGTCCGCTCCAATTTCGCAGCCGTTTACTTCTTCTCCCGGACATTGCAGCGACGTATGTCCCTTTTCTCCGCATGCTCCACATGCATGATCGGCATTTGATCGACTTGGGGTAGGAGCGCTCTGCTTGAGTAACAAGTCGAGCTTATCTTGTAACAAGCTAAATTTTGCCTCCACTTTATTATCAATCTCATCCATGTAATCGGAATGAGACCAATTTACAGCTCTCCTTGTTGGTCTCGGCCCTTTATATTGCGAGGTAGACTCCGCAAGCCCTTCGATTATATTCCTTGCATCTTCGTAGAGGCTTGTGTGGAAATTTCCTCTCAGACCGATATCAACCATGGCCTTTGCTTCGTCTCTGTCATCCCTTGATAGAAAATCAGCAGAAGCTCCACATCCGAATAGCCATGGTTCGGACAACTATCAACAAGTCGCCCGAATCTCTCCCAATATGCACCGAAAGTTTCATCTATTTCTTGAGCGATCCCCGAAATCGCTTCTTAAGTGCATTTGTCTTTGATCGCGGAAATACTTCTTCAAGAAAACAAGACGCATCCGGGCCCATGTTGTAATTGTATTTGGCTTTAGACTTGAGAACCATGCTTGTGCTCCATCTTGCGGTGTGAATGGAAAAGCCTTTAGCTTGAATGCATCCAGTTGCCCCGCTCGTGCAGATTGCGAGACTTGGTTGAACGAGGCCAAAAAGGAATTGGGATTCTCGTTCGTTCTTCCATAGAACTTCGGCATTGCAGCCTACCATATTCAACTTGACATCGATTTGCTCGCAGTAGTTGTGATTTGAATTGGACCAGGAAGGTTCGCTCCCATGTCAAGTGATCCGGTATTCATCCTTAAGGGTTGAGGATTGTGCACTTCGTCCTCCATCTCTTCTGATTCTAATTCTGAGCTGGTTACTGGAGTATTATGAAGTGTTTTGTCGAACCTAACAGCTTCGGTTCGGAGTCGCCGGTCCGATCACCGGCGTCCGTTGCGTCTTCCGACCGGGCGGTTAAGACGTGTTACGCCTCGGACGAGAATCCGTTGCTTTTGCAGCTTTGTCCTCTTCCTAATCCTCTTTCTTTGTTTTCTCGACCTCCGGATCAAATATGAGGTTAGGTTTGGAAGACTCGCTCATGCAACGCTAAAAAGAACAAAAGATTAGTAGAAAACAATAAAACTAGATAACACCGTTCCCCGGCAACGGCGCCAATTTGGTGATCGCTGTATTGCACCAAATAATCCTGCAAAAATAGAGAATTATATCAGTATAGTTCACAGGGTATCGAACACAGGGAACGGAGGACTAGACATATTATTTTTCTACTTATCTTGGTTTTGGTTAGCAACCACGCAAGTTTTGGGTTTTATTCTAAACTAAGAACTTGTAAAAACTGAATTAAATATAAAAACTGAGAACTGAGATAAAACTGTTTAAACTAGACAGATAAGAGATGGGTCCAGCAGAATATTCACACACACGTATTTCCAATCCTTGGCACATAAAATGAATTAATCTTAAGAATCAACTAGTTATAGACTACCGTAACTTAAACTGCGTAATCCTTACTCCCACTTACTTAGTCGGTAACCGCCATGTTGGGCATCGAAACGGCTACTTCCCTAATTTAGCTACAACCTACGTTGTTGGGAAATCAATAGATTTAATAGCTAAACAGCTTTATCGAACTAAGGGAGCCTAGTATAGGAGCCTACTCGTATGTTGGGCATCTAATAGTCTCCTACCGGTTTAATCCAACTACTCTTTCGAATAATTTCGCTACTTACCTAGCCTTGTTCCACGAGAAACGATGGAAGTACTAAGTTAGCTACAGAATGAATAACCTAGGGTGATCAAGCCTAAATTACTAGCCAGATTAAATAATTCAGAATTAACCCGAAACCCTTTGATTAATTATAAGAACCTAAGCATCATGTACTATTCACGTGTGTATTTACATCCTGCCGGACCACTAGAAATTTAGCTACTCATGGACCTATCCTGACTGCACAGATAAAACACCCTGCGAAACAGAACATGCACCATTTGTAACCCTAACCCTACCATGCACGTAAACTAAATTAAAGTAAAATTAACGAACTAAAAACTGGAAACGAATATTAACTGAATTTTAAACTAAACATAAACTGAATTAAAAAGGAGAATTGCAACTAGAATTAAGTATCAAAACCTACGGTCTTTAAAGCGAAAATAACAAGAGCGAAGTAAATGACAAGAACGAAACTTAAGCTAATATTCGAACATAAGAAAACTGAAATATGAAATACGAAAGTGTTTGTTTCAATCTTAAACTACTGTAGCATGAAGTAATTGGAATGGTTCGGTCGGTGGTGCGGTGGCTTGGCTTCGGCGGCGTGATCGGCGATGGCTCGGTAGCTTTAGCGGCGATGGTGGTTTGTCGGATCGGAAAGGATGAGTCTCCGAGGTGGAAAGGTATGCACGGTGCTGTATACGTGTGTAAAAGGCTCTGATTTTCGTGCTTCAATCCTCCTTTTATAATACCCTAGATCATATCTAGGGTTTCTTCTTGGATAAGGAAAGAATTTTGATAGATATGGAAATATCTAATCCTTCCTTATCTTCTTCTTTCCTTCCTCTCTTTTTCCTTTCTTGATCCTTTTCTTTCCTTCTTTCTTCCTTCGACCAAAACCGCTCAAAATATCCTCATTCCAGCTGTAATTCGCGTCGCCACCTCATCTCCACTTGTCGTGCCAAATCAGCTCCTTTTCTGCATAACTGCCAACAAATACGTCTCACCTGCACAGTTAAGAGACCTTTCTGGACAGAAATAATTAGGTACGAAATTGACTCATCACAAGTCTGACTCTGGAGTATTTCTAGGGTACTCCTTAGTTAGCAAAGTCTTTCGTGTCTTGAACTGTCAGACACTTTGTATTGAAGAATCACCTCACGTTGTGTTTAATGAATTTGCTAATGAGCGCAAGAAGGAACAAATATCCCAAACCCTTAGGAGCTCAGCAAAACAATGGAGAAACTGAACATGAACGAAGAAAGTAAGACTCTTCTACCCAACTTGGCTTGGGACGATGAAGATGAACAAGCTCAGATGGAACCTGAGTTTCACAGTCCAAAGGATATAATTGAATCTTCCAAATAGATTCAATATCAGGTAACCCCAATCGATGAAGAAACCTCAGTAGTAACCGAGAGTGAGAATAAAGTCACAAATTCAGGGGGAACATTGAATGATCATGAAAACAATCACCCCAGTCATTCTTAACTTTACACCTGATGATATCTCAAAGACTTTTATTCAAGCTGATAACAATGATGAACATGTCAGGAGAAAGAATAAAACTTGGAAAGACAATCATCATCAATAATATATTATTGGAGATCCTAATACATGAGTGGGGACCCTTCATCAGATTGATCATGCGATGATATCTTGCTACTTATTCATGGAAGAACCTAAAACTATTGAAGAAGCGCTAAATGATGTAAATTGGGTCAATGCTATGCAGGAAGAGCTGAATCAATTTGAGCGAAGCAAAGTATGAGAATTGGTGGACAGACCAACCCATCAGGCTGTTATTGGGACGAAATGGGTTTTAAAAAATAAGAGAGATGAAAACAGTGTAATTGTCATAATTAAAGCCAGTCTGGTTGCAAAAGGTTATTGCCAATCTGAATGCATCAATTATGATGAGACATTTGCGCCAGTTGCTCGCTTGGAAGCCGTCAGGCTGTTCTTAGCTTTTGCAGTAAATTAGAAATTTAAAGTCTATCAAATGGACGTCGAGTGCGCCTTCCTTAATGGTGATCTTAAGGAAGAGGTATACGTCGATCAACCCCCGGGTTTCGTTAGGGGTAATCAGGTTTATCGACTGAAGAAAGCTCTATATGATCTGAAATAGGCACCCCGAGCCTGGTATGACACTATATCTGCTTATCTTCTCAACAAGGGATTTCTGTAAAGGAACAGTTGACAAGACTTTATTTCGACTAATCAAGGACACTCATATATTATTAGTCCAGATCTACATGGTCGATATTATTTTTGGATCCACTAATGATAATCTCTGCATGGAATTTGAGTTTATGATGACAAGTCAATTCGCAATGTCCATGATAGGTGGAATGAAATATTTTCTTGGTCTTCAAGTTAAGCAATCACCTGGTGGAATCTTTATTAATCAAGTCAAATATGCACGAGACTTAATTGCTAAATTCGGCCTGACAAATAGCAAGTCAGTTCGGATACTTATGAACACAAACTGGAAGATTGAACCTGATGTAAACGGTACTCCTATCAATCAGACTGAATATAGAGGCATTATTGGTTCTCTCCTCTATCTTACGGCCAACATACCTGATATTATGTTTGCAGTTGGGGTCTATGCCCGTTATCAGACTGATCCCAAACTAAGCCATATGGAAGCTGCCAAACGAATAATCCGTTACATCAAGGGAACCATCAATCTTGGTCTTTGGTATCCTTCGGATGATAACCTGGAATTAACTGGATACTCAGATCCAGATATTGTCGGAAACAAGTTGATCTCTTGGTTCTCTAAGAAACAAAATTAAGTTGCGACATCAACAACTAAAACTGAATATATGGCCGTTGGCATCTGTTACTCACAAATCCTATGGTTAAAACAACAATTACGTGATTATCAAGTTTTCACTAATAATGTTCTCATTTTCTGTGACAGTTCCAGTGCCATATCCATTATTAAAAATCCAGTGCTTCATACATGGTGTAAACATGTTGATATCCGACACCATTTTATAAGAGATCATGATGAGAAGGGTGATATCAGACTCGAAAAGATTGAAACTGAACATCAACGAGCTGACATGCATATTCACCAAACCTCTACCTGAAGCAAGATTCCTACAACTCTCCATGGAACTGGGTCTGCTAGATCCGGGCGAACAAAGTTCCACGCTATAAGCAAGTGGGAACCTCACTTTTATCCAGTTCAAATTCAACCTGAATCTAACGATCACTATGTGCTATCAGTTAGATTACAATATCTGACTGAGAGGTTTTCCCATCAGACATAGCTTGTTTCAACATTTATTTCTCGTTCTCATTTAAGTCAATCATGCGGCTTGATATTCTCTTGCATTTAATGGACATCGTATCACAGTAATGCGCCACCCATTTATAACATATAATATTATTAAACTTACAAATCAACCTTGTCATCATATCTTGCTTTATCATATTTAATCCAGACCGTTCATTTCAAATCTCTAGATTAAATATGCACCGTAGGATCAGAATATGAATTGCCTCTTATATATCGTTTTTGCCATTTTCGAACAGTTACAATATCATTTCTCTCAAATCATCTCTGCATGAAATATTTCTAAGTGTTTTCATCTTTGTCCGTTTCTTCCTCGCATTTCTCTTCTACACTTTAGCGTATTACTAAGAGGTGCATGTTTATTTCATGTGGTTGAATCTCTTACGTCTTACTTGTTCTAAATTAACTTCTGATTTTGATTTGCAGGCGATATGACACCAAAACATCAAGAAGCGACTATTCGTCCTACCGTTTTCGCCCTAGAAAATGAAGATGCACTGATACCCAGCATCATCTATGACTCTCCATTCTACTTCAACATGGGACATCTGGAATCCATGGACGAAGCTTTCCAGTGCTTGACCGATTCTGGTCTCAAGCACTTCGTCACAGCGGAGCATGACATGTTGTCAGGACACGTAGTGGAATTCTACTTCTACTTAAAGAAGCAGGCATGAAAGACCCTATTGAAGTTCAACATGGTCTGTGACCAACACCCAGAGGGCAAGGTGGTTGAGTTCGATGTCATGGAGGCCATTCAGAATTATCTCTACCTCCCCAATGATGGCGTATTTCCAACGAACTACCAAATCTCGAAGGAAGATTCATATCTCCGAAGATTCACTGGAGATGAAGAGGCAATCTTCAAGACTCAGGTCAAGAAAAGTTCTCTAAAGACGAAGTACAAAGGACTTCTCTACATTCTGACGCACTGCATTCTGTGCAAGTCAGGATCTCACGATCAGCTCTCTAAAGCTGGTCTAAGAATGATGATGGCTATTGTTGATAAAGCCAAATCTGACAGGGCATCTCACTTCCTTCTGGAACTTGAGACTATCGCCGCAGGGTACAAGACATTGGATACAGGGAAGCCACTTGTCTACACGGGCGGTCTGGCCCACCGCATCTACCTTCAGTGGGGAACAAAACTCTCCCACCTGCTGATAAGAGTCGCTGAAGGAATAGGGTTTACAAACGTACAATGACAGTCGGTTCAACTCTACGAGTCCGCCAAGATGCTGAAATTTACTGACGCAAACAAGATGTTAAACGCCATCAGTGTTGCCAAGCCACGACCTGATGTGCCTGCCCAACGAAAATATAAGGCAACACAGGCAGAGAAATCCAAGGCTGCAAAACCTCGAGCTGATAAACTACAGGCTGATAAGCCATTGAAACAATCTGTTGAGAGATCGAAACGGTCTGAGGCGGCCCCTCAGCACGCAACTCAACCTGCCAGGCCAAAGCGTAAAAGAACTGATGCTGAACCTGAAGGGACTATGAAGGATCCTGCGCAGGAGCCGATCCTTTGTCCCATGGAAGGTTCTACTGAAGAAGAAGATATGTCTCTCTTCTTAACAAAGAAATCGAGGAAGACTGTCGATCTTCCTCTCCCCCAAACTCTTTCTTTAATGGTTCGCACTATTGGTTTTAGTGCCCCACTTGAAGCGGATCCTCAGCTTGCGCCTGAGATCCTCGAAGAAGGAATAGCCCAGGACACAGTTCCCACTCCTGAGGCACCTGCCAGATTTGAAGGTCCATCGAACATTATGTTTGCCGAATTAGACGTTACTCAGGTGGAGAAACTCATTGTTATCAGCTCCGAGTTTCTTCAGCATGAAGGTCTTTTTCCCTCTACCTCTGCTCCATCAACTGAGCCAGCCGAGACTGCTCCAGTACAAGCTTCTCCTCCACCTTCGACAAAGCCAGAGATCATAGAGATATATAGCTCTCCTCCTCTCTTAACCGACAAAGCTGTCGACAAACGCCCTATCTCAGAAGAGCCAGTCCTCTCCACTCAGCAAACCTCCATGCCGACAGATGAACTCAACCTAGACCTGGATGACGTTCACCCATTCCTATCTGCTGACTTCCAGCCCCTAACCGTTCCTCAATTCTAACCGTTCCTCAATTCTTACATCTAACGGATGTAGGGCCCGTAGAAGACATGCTAGAAGAGCCCTCAAATTCAGCAGATGTGGATTTTGAACCTGACACCGACACTCAATCACTCGGAAAGCAACTTCTCACACAGGTCCAAACTGGCGTGATAGCCAAGGTTCTGAAGATGGTTCCTGAAATTGAAGATAACAGGATGCTGGAGATTGTTGCACGGGCACAGATAATTTTAAACCTGAAATCACTCTGGAAGACATGCTAGGGCCCGTGGAAGACATGCTAGAAGAGCCCATGGAAGACATGCTAGAAGAGATAACGGATGTAGGGCCCGTGGGAGACATGCTAGAAGAGCCCTAAAATTCAGAGGATGTGGATTTTGAACCTGACACCGACACTCAATCACTCGAAAAGCAACTTCTCACATAGGTCCAGACTGGCGTGATAGCCAAGGTTCATGAAGATGGTTCCTGAAATTGAAGATAACAAGGATGTGCTGGAGATTGCTGCATGGGCACAGATAATTTTAAACCTGAGATCACTCTAGATTGATGAGCAGCAGACTATCTTCCAGGCCTATATTGCGGAAAGGTTCATCAAGGAAGAGCGCCTTCTCCAGACATTGCTGCTCTTCAACCATCTCGATAACCTTTGCAATAAAGAAGTGTCTGCACACTCGATCATGACTCTAATATCTAGGCAGGCTGGCGATTCATCTATTATCGCAACTGCTAAGGATGACTCAGATCCTGATGCGTTTGCTGGAGTTGATCCCTCTTAGCTTCAGCTGCCAGAGTCTGAGCCTGCACCCTCTGCACCTTCATCCTCCTCAATCTCTGACGCAACTCACCATCAGATCTCTTCCACTTATAAGAGAGTCAAGTATCTAGAGGTGCTTCAGCTTCAGAAACACTTATCCACTTCCGGTGTAGCTCTGCAACAAATGGACTTGGCCATGAGACAGTGTTATGAAAGTATGAATAGGATGCAGATTGTGGTAAAGACAAATACAGCAGCCACTGAGCACAACCTTGGCCGCCTCATTGACACTATGAACAAAGTGCCAGCCGCTCTGCTCGACATATCTGATACAACTACGAAGAAGCGGCTATCTACTCATTTCGATCAGTATCACAATCTGATCCAAGAAGGCAATAAGTTTCTCGAACTGGTCAAAAGAAATGTTGAAGTATCTATTCAGAACACTCTCAAACTTACAAGAATGATAATCGACTTGGTCTTTAGTACGCATCTTGCTCAGCTGTTTGAGCAACAAGCTCAGAGCGATGCTTAGAACAAGCTGATCGCTGAACAGCAAGAGGCCTTCAGATTGCAGACTGCAGAACTACTTATTGATAATGCCAAAAAAGGGGAAGATAGAGTTGTGGAAGAGAAACAGACTCAGACCTTTCCCTCTCCCTCTGATGATGAAGTAATGGAAGTACCTTTTGAGGGGGAATAGGTCTCTGAGAAAGAGAAAGACAAAGAAGATAGCATCAGCCTTAAGGGGATAGAGAGTGAAACTATGAAAGTAGTTGAACAACTAAAGAAGGCTAATGAGGAGGCTCATCTAAAAGAAACTGAATAAGTAGCTCGCCTCCAAGCAGATATTGAAAGAAAAGAACAAGTTGAAGGTGACACGACAACTATTCAACTCGAACCCTATCTAGAAGAGGTCTTAAATGCTCTGAACAATACCATCAGCAGAGATGAGATTGTGAGAATCCAAGCTGAAGAAGAGCTTGAAAAGAAGAAACAAGAAGAAGCCCGTCGGAGACAGATCAAAGAAGATAATCTGAAAGCAATCTTGCTTTAGAAACAAATAGATGAGGTTGAAGAAGAGAAGAGACGGAGGTTAAGATTCAAAATCTCACCTAAACAAGAAGAGGCTTAGATCGAGGAAATATGGAACCTTTGGAAATACATTGATCATCCTTTAGAACTAATCAAAGATCAAGAGATGAAACGACGCGAGGAACAACTGAGAAATCTCTTAAAGCAGAAAGAAGATGATGAGAGATTGGAAAAACTCGCTGAGAGCATGAAGAAAACTCGCCAGATCTTACATCTTAGATATAAAGAAGAGATATCTAAAGTTCTAAAGACAATCGCTGATGAGTAGAAGCCAAAGATTGAATCTCAAAATGATCTGCTCTATCCCTGGTGCGATAGATGGGTTCCTCTGGAACTATCAAATGATTGGGAGCAGATCAAGGTGGATTTTATAAAGAGATTCTTCTTTTGGCAATCATGGGGACATTACAAGACTATCAAGAACAAGGATGAGATATTCATGGAGTTCTTCAGGAGACGCACATTCAAACTTTATCTGCTGATCAAGGACTTCGTTGACAAGGCAAATCAGTACCTTCACGCTCCAGAGCCCAGATTCTTGAAGAGACCGATAGCTTGGCAAAACCTAGAATTCAATATTGACTTTGAAAAAATCGAGTCTGAATTTCATAAAGCTTGAAGTGAGAAGAAGTATAAATACACAACCTTATACCTTGAGAGGAAGGTCAAGCTGAAGAGATTGGTCTACTACTCATATGAGCTAAAGCCTGAAGATGTATTTGGCAAAAGGTTTGAACTCATTATGAAAGAGCTGAAGAAGACTCATCTAACTCATGAGGAGTTTGAGAGGAAATACAAGATCAAGCCAGAGCCTATATGATCATTTGTATTAGAATAGTTCTAGCTTGTACTTAATGACTTATCAATAAAGCTTGTACTACAGCTCAGTGCGAGGAAGTCAGGGAGCTAAAGACTGTTGTTCAAAAAATTCCTTCCACTCCCATCCCTGACTTCGGCTCAATTCTCTCAAATGCCTTATCCACACAGTGAGCTGAATTCGACACTCAGCAAGCATCAGTTTAGGAGCTTCTGAAAGCTGGCCAGTCTTCTATTCATGAATCATTCAAGGCAGCCCATACTGAGCTTCAGAACCAGATCTATCAGCACACTCTAGCTCGTGAACATAGAATTTCAACACTTCAGAATGAGTGTGAGCTGAAGATCGATACAAAGATGAAGAAGATTCAAGAACTTGTAGAACTCTCTCAGCGCAAGTGTTGGGATTTTGTATACTGGAAGCAAATTTTATGCTAGTATACAGTGTGTTTTGTCCCTACCACTATTTTATTCTCCTATCTCATAAATTTATATATTTTTGCACATGTTATCCTTTATCTTGTATAAAAGTTAGATTTGTGTGGTGTGTCGGGTATCACAGAAGACAACACAAATTGGTTGAACTGACAAGATATAAATAGTTAACACAGCTGAGACAACTTAAGGATAAGTTGTAGCTTGTCTTAGCTGCTTGTCTTTACTGGTACACTTAAGGTGGTGTATTGATGGATCACAGTGAGATGTGTTCTCCTAACTGACCTTAGTGGAGAACCAAGATCTCGGTGACTTAGCTGGTCTTAAGCTTGGTAAGACTTCAGCTGAGCGCATTTGGCTATCTATCACTTTGACCTACTATGGTGAACGTCATCGCGACCGGATCTACGTATCTTGGGTGTTAGTAGTTATTTGTGGCTCAGGTTGGTTGTCTGTATCTTGCATCCGTATCCTAGTAAAATGGGTTGATAATATCCCCTGAGGAACTCGAAAGGATTAGCACACTAAACCCGACCGGTTAATTAAGTTCAGGTGTGTTAATAAGGTCGAGTGGTACTACTCAGGAATATAAGATGTTAATTAATTTAAGCTGTCAGTGAGCTTAATTAATTAACGAATATTTCTATCTTAAATACGGTGATCGATTAAATCTAAAATACAAGCCCTTGCTCAATTTGGGATAAAGGGGTAAGTCGGCACGGATTCTCTAGTGGAATGAATCTGTGTTTATTAATTAATTTTGCTCTGGGCTGAGCATAGATAATTAATTAATTTGAGGCCCAGCTTTATTTCTTGTACTAGATCCCTGATCTGGCTCAATTAGTTGCCTAGTTATTTATTGTCTCTCAGAAATCATTATTAATGGATTAATATATTTTTACATTATTTAATAATGTTATTTATCTGGAATTAATTGGTGGGTCAATTAATTGATAAATATTAGTAAGCCCAGTGGATTAATTAATTATATTATGGGCTAATTATGTGGAAGCCCATTAGAAATATAATTAAATTAATGGGCTACAAATATATTAATATTATATTGGCTTTTGAAGCCTATATATATTAGTATTCTGTTTAAAAACAGAACACACACATGCACACAAAAATTAGAGACGTCGTGCGTGAATGTGTGGAGAGACGTAATCTTATTTTCTCCAGTTCTCTGATCACTCAGAGGGAGAAAAAGGTCGGGACACAGATAAGAAGATCTGACACACAAGCAACAATCAGAGCTGCGACAACATACGAAGGAGGAAGGTATCGTTCTTAACCTAATATTTCCTTCAGCAAGTACGCTGAAGAACTCATTACTGAGAGGAATGATCTACACCTTAAGTTCGACAGTCTTCAGAAAACCTTGGATGAGCTCACCAAATCTTATCAAACACTCAGTTCCAAGGTAGTTACTCTTCCCACCCTTCACCTATTGGATGATGCCAAAAAGGGGGAAAAGACTAAGAGCTCTAAGGCAGAAAAGAGCAAGAGTGAAAAGAAAAAGAATGATCAGTCTAAGGGGGAAGTAACTAGGGTTATTGCTCAGGGTGTCTCAGCAAGAGATGTAGTAGCTGAGACATGCCCAAGTGGCTCAAGACCCAAGAAGGCAGAGACCGACACTTCTGAATCTACTTAGAAGATCATTGAAGAAGTGGCCGCGTTTTTAGAGGAGTCTGATGCTGAAGACACTCCTCTGCCTCCACCAGTATCTGGGAAAGGAAAAGAACTTCTGAAAATTCCTCCTTGTCCCCAAAGATAAATAAGCCCAGCAGAGCAAGCTAGGATTGATGCAGATGAAAAACTTGCTCGGGAAATTGCTGAGGCTGAGGCGGCTAAGAAGCCTAAGAAGGCTCATACGAAAGCCAGAACCAAGGCACCTGCAAGAAAGCCTATTCAGAGGCAGGCTGCCAGAAAGCTTACTCTCAAACATGATGAGGACAAAGAGAAAGAAAAAGAGAGAGAAGCTGAGAAAAAGGTTGATACATCCAAGCAAACAAAGAAACAGACTAAGCCTACCATTGATGAGTTGATTGATCTCAGCATAAGAACTATTTGTTCCAGAGCTGAGTGGCATCAGCTAACAGAAGCTAGAAGAAAACAGGCAGAAGCCAAGGAGAAGGCGGCAGAAGAGGCACGAGAAGCTGAAAGACTTAAGCCTAAGCCTCTACCTCCTAAGGACAGGGACATCCCCACAACCTCCAAATTCTATAGACGAGGCAGGAAACCAAATGAGCGGAAGACTCACATATGGCCTCGTGTAGACAAGTGGATGCCCTGGGAGAAAACTCAGTTGTGGGAGACGATCAAAGCTGAATTCATCAAGAGATACTATGTTCGGAAGCTTTGGCCTGACTCCGAAAAAGCTGAGATGTTTGCTGACTGGATAGAGAAATGTGATCATGATATCTATGAGATAGTTCAGAAGGCCATCATTGATGATAATATCACTATTATGACTCCGACCTTCAGAACTCTGCCTCCACCGCTGAAGTTGGATAGATCACTTTTCACAGCAGAGATAGAAATAGAAGCAAGGGATGCATCTAGGAGAAAATGTCTTGACCCTAAAGATGCAGAAGATCTTCCGAGATATCTCCAGCTGAGGAAAGACACCTTCAAGCTCTATGGACTTCCATTTCCAGAGGACAAATCGAAAGATTTTAAGGCAAGGATTCAACGTTTTAAATCTTCTAGGAAGTAGTTTAGCTTGATAGTGTTGGTAGCTTTCCTAGTGTAGCATTGATGTAACTGTACTCAATCTCTTATCATTTAATACATCAGTTGCTACCTGGCCCGATAATTTCTCATTGTCTCTATGGCCCGGTTCTTATTTATTTAACACTCAGAATCACCTAAGTGATTACTGACTCACACACTCACTGATTATCTGTGTGTTCTGTATTTTCTTAGATTAGAAAATTGAAGATACATCTCCATAAATTCTCATTGTAACAACTGTAAGGAGTCTGTATCTGATAGTTCTTTAGAGTGTTAGATTGATAGAGAGTGATAGGTTTTGACATCATCAAATAGGGGGAAATTGTTGGGAGATGATTCAGTAGTTGATTTGGCTAATCCCAAAACCCTATTCTGATTGATGAACCATTCAATTGTAAGAGTTAACACCTTTGTTTTTTAGTATTTCGGACTCGGTAGACTTTCCTTCGGCATGGTCCGGCTCAGAAGTTCCGTCTGCTGACTCTCAGTAGACCATCTGCCGTAATGCCATGGAGTGAAGGTTCAGTATGGCTGGACTCAACAGGAGCAACATACTGAAAGGTGTTCAGGAGTCAGTAGAACTGGACTTAGTAGGAGCAGTTTACTGAACTCAGAGTTTGGCCCTTAGTAGTGTTGGACTCAGCAGGACCAACCTACTGAACCTTTCGGTCAGACTCAGCAACGGCCTGTTAGTAGCTTTAACTGACAGTGGACTTCAAGTCAATTTCAGTAGAGTTGTATGAGGTCGTATATCAGAGAATAAGTCAGCTTCAGTATCAACCTTGAAGTCTGAAAAAAGTCTCAACCACTATCTGTACCTCGACCAATGACAAGCAACCAGCTGGCAAAGTTTCCGACAAAAGATGCAAGTCAACCACTTTCCTACAAAGAAAGGGACTCTACAGAATTCAAAAAGATCCGTTTTCTACCCATAGAGTGACACGTGGACAGTTCGTCTCCAACAGATCTATTCACAACTCACGTCTATAAATAGAGGGATGGTCGAATTCGCACAAGTCGCACTACACGATCATACAAGCGACTTATCGAGGGAACCCAAACTTACACAGAACTCAAGCTCTAGAATTCATTAACGAATATTCAAGTGAAGAACACGAACCCAGAGAGATTATTCCTCATTGTTCTTCGCTCTAGAAGCCTTTCTTGTTCTCACCCTCTAACCTAAGCTCATTGTAATATCCATAGCTTAGATCAAATGAGTTCATTTATTGAACTGTTCTTAGTGTTAAGAACTCCTTCATAGTTGGAGATACATTCAAACAAACTATTTGACCCTGTAAACTTGTCCAGTGCACAAACTAACTGAGACTAACTCAGTATAATAAAATAGTTTCCTGCCTTGTTCAGGACAGTGGACGTAGGATCTTGCATATCCGAACCACTTTAAAAATTGTTGTGTCATTAACTGTTGCATTGATTAACTGTCATAACTGAAAATATATTTACAAAATCATACAATAACTTTTTCAGTACAAGCTTAAAACGTTGCAGTAATCTACTGAAACTGATTTTGATAAACAAACGTTTTCAAACAAACTTAATCGGGCCTACACTTCTGCACGCTACTAAATGCTACTGAATTCTGACAGTAAGTCACCTAACAGAGCTCAACACCTTCAGTCACTTTGTCCACGCGATCAAGAACAGCTTGCCTGGTCTGCTGAATTCATTCAGTAGACATCTCCCGTCTATCGAACTGTTCGCGTTTGAGTTTGAAAAAGGTTTTCAGGTGTATTCAGTCTCCCCTCCCCCTCTACACCTGAACGTTTGACTCGGGACCAACACAAGGTACAAGGCGCTATTCAAAGAGCAAGACAACACCATCAGAATCAACATTGACCAATCTCAGGTCGTCATGTCAACCCTAGTTAAAAGGGGACAGAACAGTACCTCGTACAGAATCCGCAGAACCAAGCGGAACACGACACGTGTCCATGCATTCAATGCATGAGACCGTTGTCATCACAGAGCCAATGGGAAATCGATCTTGTTCAACGGATCTATTCCCTAGCTCGACTATAAATAGCAGAAGACCTCTCACAACGAGGTTATGGAATTTCAAGAAGCTCAAGTCATATCTCAAGCAAAAGAACCTGCGCTACTTCATTCTCTTACAAGTTCTCTTACTAGAAATTTTGTCTATTGTTCATACTCCGTGTTCAAAAGCTTACATCCTAAGCTTGGAGTAAAGAGTGTTGTTATACTCTTATTGTTGAACAAACTGTCAAACCCCATACTTACTAGATTGTTTGAACGAAACTGATAGTTTGATAGTTTGTTAGATTGTTTGTATGTGTTGATCTGCACTCGTCGGTCTACGAGTAACCCTAGTGGATTCCTGATGAGAAAGAAGAAGAGTGGACATAGGATCTTGTGAATCCGAACCATTATAAAATTCTAAGTCATTTATTGTTGCATTGATTTCATATCAGATCACTATTCACGCACTATCCTCTGTCTATCTATCTCTTCTGAAAAGCACTACACAGGACCTATCATATTTCCGCATACATATTATGACTGACTCGCTACCAGTCATCATCTGATCTGAAAAGCAGCAAAGTTAGGAATCAGGTTCATTCCCCCCCCCCAACCTCCCCCCATACACCTGAAATCTACACCGGAACCAATAATTATATTCTTTCACTATTCTACGACATGCACTCTATTGTATTAAACTCTATAATATTTCTCATTAACAAATATGTCTGTATATATTGGCAGATACAATCTTTGGTATAAGGAAAAACTAAATCACGGGATATCAGGAAATCAATCATTACAATTAAGCAAGTTTTATCCCTGAGATTAAGATATAACTAATTCAATTCTTTAACACTCCCTCTCAAGTTGCCACGAAGATATCGTCCAAGCCCAACTTGTCTTAAGATTTAGTTAGAGACTCGACTGAGATTGCATGAGTGAGGATATCAGCTGCTCACTTAATCGAACAAACAGAATGTCCACCAATTTTTGGTTCAGTTTCTCTTTGTTGAAGTGTTGATATACTTTAATGTGTTTAGTTCGGCCATGTTGTATGGGATTATTAGCAATCTCTCTTGTTGTTTGGTTGTCACAGTACAACATCGGTTCATTTTGCTTGAAGCCTATCTCCATGAGTAAGTTCCTTAGCCACAATATTTCACATATCTCATATACCATACCCCTATATTCTGCTTCGGCTAAAGACGTTGCTACAACATTTTTGCTTCTTGCTTCGCTATGTAACAAAGGTTTCCTGCAACAAATGTATAACTGGAAACTCCAAGTAAGTTGTCATTCTTTTATTTATTTGAAACTGTATTGAGTTTCTGGTGAAAGCTTTTTATGTATTGGAGATTGGTATACAATTAAGGAACTTGAGTGGTAACGTGTGGAATTATTATAATTATTTTTAATTTTGATGATAAAACTCATACCCTCACCATGAAAAAATAATATGCAGGAGGGGGTTAGACGATGAGAACTTCTTCTTCTGCATAGAAATTAAGAAACAAATTTACACCTTCATGTTACTTATTGGATAGTTTGGATTGAAAACTATTTTATGCATATTCTGATATTCATATAGTGATATAGCACGATTGTAGTAGAAAGATGATTGATAATTTTCTTAAAAGATTTGTTTTTTATTTTCTATTTTATGTCGAGGAACTGTTTTAATTATTTTGAACAATTTCATTTAAAATGTGTGGGCTTGGAAGCAATAATGGAATATCAAACTTAGAGATCGATATTGTATCTTGGGCTTAATTTGGGCCTTCGTGAAGTGAGTCCACCTCAATGGCCTAAAAGCCCACTAACAGGTACAAAGCTTGAAAATGCGTGTCGTCTCTCTTTCTCTTGAAAAGAAAAGAAAAGAAGATGAATTAGAATTAGATTTATAAAAATATGTTGTATTAAATGTAGCTATATGGGGAGGCCGAGCAACAACTTTTACAACCCAATCAAAAGGACCACCCTATCCTCCACCACTCCTGTTCAAATATGTTCAATTCTTAGAGTGGTCCAACACACCATCAATCCATTACCAACCCTAGCTACAATTCTTGTTCCTATCTCCCTTCCTTCTACATTACTAATAAGTAATTACCATTTTCACAAAAACACAACCCAAAAATATCCATATAGGAGGATCTTGTAAGAAAAGTTGATTAATAGGATAAAACAAGACTCGTGCTTTTATGAAGGTATTATTTTCGCCGGTTCGTAGTAAAATGCAATTCACATTTAGGACCCAATACTATTCATCATATTTTTACGTGAAGAAAATGTACATATATGAAGATTTTGTGATATGATAGAGAATCTATGGGGATTACAATGTGTGACCACAAATTATCAGCGAGAAAGTTGAGTGAGCATAAGTTTTGGGTCCAGAACATACTCGGATATCATCCAAACATAACGTTGTGTTTTCATGAGAGAGAGAGAGAGAGAGAGAGCACACACTGGTGTTTTTGCATAGTTCTTAAACTACTTTATTTGGAGTAAATATTAAATTAGTAATTATACCATGTTTTTTTTCCTCTTTTTTTCTAAAACTCGTTTTCCCTTCTTTGAATCAATTCACTAGGCTGGTTCACGTTTAGAAAACCTCATTTTGGAATGCTGTTGCTATTTTGTAATAAATTTATCGTGAAATAATCTTCTGAGTTTTGAGCAATTACATAGTATGGTAGAGGTAGTTCTAATATGTATTTTCAATTTCAATTTTGTTCTCGTACATGTCAGATATGATACATAATCTATTTCGCTCCTATTAATAAATATTGTGAAATGTTGTCTAATGCATGTTCGTAACATGTATGGAACAAATAGTAGTAAATCATCGTATACTGCATAGCAATATAACATTTATGTGCTTTCTATATATTCGAATTCCTATAGAGTATTAGACTTAACTGCGGCTATATTTTATTTGATTCCATCCAACCGACATCCACTCCAACTAATCATGTGTGGGTTTTCTAAATTGCATACCCATGAATATAATGCATGCATTCAAACTCAAATTAATTGTTGCATCGACATGACTTAATTGTTGAGGTACTGGCTTAGGGTCGAAGGTCATTAGTTTAAAATCACCAAGGTCGTTATATGCATATAAGTTTATCACTTATGATTAATCTAGGGTGGTTAGCCCTTAATTAATGTGTAGCTAGCCCTTATACAATGCACTTTTCGATAGCAGTTACGAGGTACCCTCGTTATACAAGAAAAAACTCAAACTAACTCTACCTCATTCCAATTTCTAAAAGTATTAATGAAATTCAAATCCGTTGCCATTGGTAGATCCAAAGGGACGGATCACGGATGGGGGCAGTCCGTCTAAATCGTGAATTTCTGATTTTTCTCCTATTTTCTATATAATTTTGGATTATTTTTTTAAAATTCAGATCATTCTCCTCTAAAATTGTAGTTTAGCACCCCACTAATTTTTAATAGTGGATATGTCCCTGCTCGTTAATTACAAATCGATCATCAACAACTCACAATGACTCGAGTATTAGAATGTTAAGGGCGGTTATGTAGTGTAAGAGAGTGTAGAAAAATTAGATAGCAAAAAGTTTGAGGAGCATTGAGAAGGAGGTGGAGGCGATGCTTAAAGACAAGGTGGCTAGTGGGTATAATGGCGCCATCAACGGCCCACTCTCCACCAGCCTGTTGGTGGTGCCTGTCTCTATTCTATACATATCTATCTATCTATATATATATTATACTGCCACCACCTTTTTGCTCTCATAGATTGTGTACACCTCCACCCACCCGTGCGATCTTCTGTAATCCATTTGATTGATAGTCGATTTTAATCGTATTAGGCTAACTATCGTGACTTTTCATCGTGTATGTAATTCTAATTGAAGGAAAGAAAAATTAAAGTTTGAACATGATAAATGCTTTATTTCAATTATTCACCACACACCAATAAATTGAGAATGATTGAAAATCATTAGACATTATTAATGGACAACTACTTGTATCTGTTAATGGACTAATATTCACTATTCAGAATCCGGAATTTGAGGAAGAAAACAAGTAATGGTTCTATTTGGATTATAATTTCACTTGATTTTATTATTATTCTCTTATTATAATCTGTATAGTGTAATATAGACGTTTGATTTTGCACTAGCTAGTGGTATGGGTTTGGATTCAAGGTGGGACACATAGATTTAGCTTATTTTGGATTCTACAGTATTCATATTTTATTAAATAGTATCACTGCATGTACATTTATAAATATTATATATAAAAATGATTTTTCTAAGATGACAATACTAAACACGAACACATAAATATCGCCATATGAAATCTAAAGTAAAGTACAAAAATGAAATAATAAAAAAATGCATAGTAACCAAATTCCCCATACCATATTCTCAAACTTAGGAATAAGTCAACTTTGATCATTGCCAGCACTTTGCTGATCGAATGTTCAATGCATCTCATCAATGTCTTCATGAAACATGAATATAAAATATAGGGTTCGATTCATCTGATTTTGACAAAGTTTAACCTACCCCTCATCTGTTTGTTCGTCAGTTCATGAGTGCATATACGTAAATAGCAGTCACGAATTACTTTCAGTTCAAATTTAAATGTATAATTATTAATAGAGTTGGATAATAATAGTTCTGAATATAAGAGTAGGTACTATATGTTTTGATCGATTAGATGAGTTCTACTTCTACTTAATAATAAATTAAAACAAGAATTCTATTATATATAAACTAAATAGTAAAAATAAATTAGGAATGTATAAAACTAGTCATTTTGGATAAGTGAAAAATATGATTTTTATACTAGTAAATTTTAATAAATTCACTATCACTTATCTTTAGGTTGAGTAAGCCAAAATAAAGTCACATATCAATATCCTTATGAAGTGGTACACACAAGAATATACAATTATGATACACACAAACTTTTGTGAGGTCCTAGTGGACAAAATTTCTAAAACATGACAATAAATTACTTAATTATTCAAAATGACCAGTTCTGCATTTCTCTCTATAATAAAACTGTCTCTATAATAAAACTGTCGATGGAAAACAAACCTCTCTAAAATAAACTATCAAAATTATATTTATTTCTCGTGTTTTTTCATTGGAGTTATTTATGAAGCATTAACTATATTCATATTATGAGTTATGACAACGTTCTTGAATCTGATCCATACGAGATACAACATTAAACGTATTGGAATATAAATTTGTAGCTCTATTTCATTATTTCATATCAATTCAAAACGTGAAGTTGATAGATTCTGAAAAGGAAGCATGGAAAACACTAGAAAAAAACAATTGACTCCACTTGAAATTCGAAAATTTATAATGCCCAATTCTTGTGGCTGGGTTTCAAGATTGGTTTCGTATCATGTAAAAAAGATGCTCATCATTTACTTTATTTTGAAACTAATATTATATATACATAGTATTATAATTATATATATAGATGTAGATGGTCAAATGTTAAATTCTTGGTATGTGATCCATATTTAGGACAAATATAATGTTCGTGTCACGTCATAGGCCGTGCATTTTATACGCTGGAACCATGCAAACGTGGCTAAAAATGGTAACAAAACTTGTCCGTAAATATACATCTCAATAAGCTCCAAACTAAATATAAGCATCTTAACTGTTTATATTAATTATAAACATAGAGATTGTAGAAGTAACCAAAAAAAAGAATAAAAAGGCATCTTTATTGCTAAAATGGCCTATAAGAATTAAGGCTAGGCTCCTAGCTATATTTGTTTTAATGTTGTTGTAAAGTCGATGACATAATTTTAGGGTGTCGGCCACCCAGAATGCATGCATGAACTTTGATTTAATACAATGCAGATAATATTAATTAGTACAAATTAACGTAGGGAATAAGTCGTTTACTAATTGTATCCAACATTTAGTCGGCAACAACAACTAGTCCATCATGAGACTTGTTGAAACAAATTCACACCAAGCCCGCCTTCTCCTTAATACATCTCACATTTCATAGAATTAGACAATTAATTCTACCCTTCAACCTATTTTCAGTTGTCAATACATCGATTAATTTGTCTCCAAAAGTATTCGGTGATGGATGGCAACGAACACATGAATATTTAGATAGTGGGTCCGACTCCAATAATAATATGATTGTGCATCATGTAGGAATGAACTGATTGTAAAAATCGAAAATTAAAAAAAAAAGAAAAAAGAAAAAAGAAGTATAGTGAAAAAAGGGATGAAAACAAGAACAAAAAAAGCAACTTGTATTCAGGTTATAAAGGGTCGGTAAAATCCTTCCTGTTAAATTACCCTGTGGTGTGTCCATCTCAAAAGATAAAAGTGAGAGCGTGACTAGACAATATTTTTTTTTCTTTTTAACTAATTTACAATGTATCAGTTACCCTAAAATATAAAAAGTTATAAACATAGAACTTGTTATTTATCACTCCTCTATTCCACTCCATTCGTTCCATTTTCCATTTTTTGTTGTCCCACTTCACTGGTCTCGTTTTATTTTTTAATTTAAATGCTCCTCTAACATATCTATCGAATTCTGCAACTTTATCAAACTTTACACACCAAAAACCACTTTCTTAATCTCCGTGCCGAAAATAAATAGAACCAATGGATTGAGACGGAGGGAGTACTATTTTGTATAGAACAATGCTAGTTTATATTTGATTCACTCCCTACATTTATAAGTAATGTATTAATTATCGATAACCCCACCCCCATGGGATGGTCTACATTACCCTGTAGACTCTACCTAGCCAACATTAGATCCGACTCTACCCAAACTTTTCTCGTTCGCCCCAACATTCCCTCCTTGTCAGACTGTTGTTGAGCAGTTTTTGAATATCAAACGGACCTTCCTAGAAGGTAATTTTAATGTGGCCGATTTCCCCTCTTTTGCAATCAGTTTCCTGCCTTCAAGCTCCTATTCATATTTTTCATAGAGAAATTTCTGATCATATGTTTTGCATCATATCTAAGGGATTCCTCGGTTCGGGCAGAAGAAGCAATGTAACTCGATCATTATCAAAAGGACTGCAATCGTGATGATCCCACCAGAGCGCCTTCTACTTCTTATAGGCCATAAACTATATCATAATCATTCTCAACGAGTCCATAGGAAGTGATCCCATTTTTTTATCGAGTCCGGATATGGACAAAAGATCTTGAGCGATCGATCCGATAGAATAGTTCAAAAGATAAAGAAATATCGTTAATTTCTTGATGCTTGTTCCAAATTTAAAGTACCATTTGTACAAATAAGAATCCCATTAGTTACATGATTTCTTCTTCATATAGATAAATGATCTATGGGGTAATTACTTAGAGGCGGTACAGATCTAATAGGAAGACATAGTTATATATGAAGTATGAATTAGTATATTTTTTATGCATAGTTCTTATATTTTATGCATATTTATGTAATTTTAAATATTTGTCCTTAATTATGCATAAAAGATATATATAATAGATATTCAGAGCATATTCAATTCAAACCATCAATGATAAGATAAAAGTTGCAAATTGCTTCTTATTTTCTATTTTAAGGAGCCTTCCAATATTATATATTCTCTATCTTACAAGCTATATTAATTTTGGATACATAATTTAGGGAGTTAGTGCAATATTTTCTAAGAGGGTTATTTTTTGCGAAAATATGAAAACACCGTACTTTTTTTGCCTTTTTATTTATAAAAAAACATAACCAAATAGCTCTAAGTGTGTCAATTGATCATGATATTCAGTTTTGATTGAAAGAATTAATAGACTCGATGATTACTAATTCTACCATCAACATCTTGAGAAAAATCGAAACAATGTATTCAAGTTTTGACCTGATTTATAAAATTAATTTTAGATCGCATACTAGATTTTTAAACATCTTGAACTGAATTTATAATCGCATCCCAAATAGTGATTGGGGAATTTTTTTTCTGAAGTTTTACTAATAGTATATTAGAATCCAAACAGTTGACTGTACTATAGTCAAATTGATCACGCCTATTTATTTAATTATTTTTGCAGTGTCTTCTTTCCTTAAATTGGAATTTAAGGTGAAACTGTGGGTATCGCACGCATATACACATACATATGACATATGTAATTAAGTAGTGAAGTTGAAGTGTCTAAGAGCTGAGTTAAGAGAATCTGGTTCTGTTTCAGATGAAGGAAGAAAGCTTTAAGAAGTAGATTCCATGAACTGTAGATCAGAATATTTTGTTTTCTGAGAGAATGATTTCTTGCTTAGGAACAAGGCAACCCCCATCCCACCCACCCCCTACTTAGTTTCATATACAAATATATATATATATATATATATATATATATAATGTGTGAATCTGGTGAAAACTTGCATTTAATGTAAGAATTTAGTTTTTTTTTTTTTTTGCATAAGAAACATAAATATTATGCATAAAACATACTCCCTCCGTCCCGCTAATTCTGTCCCAGTTGACTTCGGCACGGAGATTAAGAAATTTTAGTTTAGTGTGTAATTTATGAGTTTTAAGTTTTAATTGTATAAATAGAATGACACAATTTTCGAGGAGTGGTTGGTGGAAAGAAATGAGAATTATCCAAATTTTTGCAAGGCTGGTAAAAGGCAATCGATTTTTATTTTTTATATTTTTTTTATATTGTATTTGAAGAAATAATCTAAAGTTTTCAAAAAGATAAAAATCATAATTTTCTGAGTTCGGAGCGGAATATAATCGAGTGGGAGATAGATTTTTGAAGAGAGGGAGTATAAGAATGTGGGGGTTGAGTAGTGAGTAAGGGGGACCCACTTCATTTTATGTTTAAGAGTAATTTTTACTATTTTAGGAAAGGGGACAATAATAGCGGGACAGTCCGATTAGGCAAGTAGGACAGTAATAGCAGGACGGAGGGAGTATGTTTTAAGGATTATGCATAGTCTTTAATTATTACGTCAAATGTGGGTTCTCAGTCCACTTCAAACATAAACACAATTTTTGTATGTAATTTTTTTGATTTCGCACTCCGCGAACTCTTAATCTTAAATCTACCGTGTTTGTAAACATAGTATAATTCAATTAAAATAAAAGTATATAATAGAATAATTATATTTGATTTCAGACCCACCATGACATGACTCGAATCCAATATAAAAATAAAAAATAGATGGACAACATTTTATGTCATTAATTCGTATTGATATTGTTGATGTTACGTCCTCTCCCAAAACAATTCAATTCTATATTAGTTTCAGAAAATAATATATAGTATATTTAATTGTTTTGTTTAGATTCTGAATTGGGTGTATGAAGATTCTTGGCAGTGGCATTGAAGATAGTCAGTCACATCGTGGGAGGATATGCAGATATTTCCATATCCATGCTTCCGGTACGGACCTAAGAAAAAGTTATAAGTTTGTTACATTTGGTAATCGGGAATTCAATAAGTGGAGTAGCAAATTATATTTTTTTGTGATATTAGTATATACATATTTTCATAAACAAAAACAAAAAGTAGTACTATTGTATATATAGTGCATGACTCCAAATCAACACCATAATACATTGTTCGACCTTTTGCACAAATTTTAGGTAGACTAAAAAGTAGTAACATCTCCAAGTGATAATTGACCCAAAGACCAAAATGTACTGAATTTCTTGCAAAATAAACATTCACGCTCTTACTCTATTTTACAAATAATCAGGAAATCAAATTGGGAAATTCAATATTTTTCCACTCGTGAGTTCAGAGAACAACTTATATATAAGACAAAATTATGACCAACATTATAGTAACACGACTTTTTTTTTAACCTAATTTGTTGGAATTTTGTCTGTGATGTTGTAATAATTTGGTCGGGAAAATGGTTAAAGCTAATGCTATGAAAGAAAGTTGTTTGATTTAATGGAAACAAGCTTAATAATCACTTTGACTTTATTAAAGCTTTCTTTGTAGTAGCTTTTACTTGACAAAAAAGTTTATTCACTTCCTAATAAAATCAAATTTATGTATTCCCACTTTAAAACTTGTAATCAGGACACCCTGTAGAAAGTAGTTTTAAGATTTCCCAATATGACAAAAAAAAATATTATTAATTTGATGGTTTGATTTTATAATTCAGTTCTTCAAATATAATTCTATTCCATCCATCTCGTTAGTGTTGTCTTATTACTGTTTGATATAGAGATTAAAAATAGTGGATGAAAATGTGTTAAAGTGAAAGGATAAGATATGTAGTTTTGATTAATTGTAGTACACGATTAACTTTTTTTTTTGTGAGAGGATAATAATAGCGGACATAAAAAAAGAAAAGCCAGACAACTAAAACGGAAGGGTGGGAAAATTTCTTTTACATGTGGGATGATTACTCTTTTTTTTTTCTTAATAAAAAATAACGCATCAATCAATAAAAGAAAAAATGATGGGCAGGAACACTAATCCTTCTACTTTAAATACACAAAAAATCACTTATCGCCTACCATTAGAAATTACAGTTAAAACGAACCTATTTATTTTTAGATAACTATTCTAAGATAAGGTGTCAGACATGTTTATATGATACTAGTACTCCCTCCGTTCCATAATTGCCCATGTCGAAAAGTTAGGAGACAAAAAATAAATGATGGAGGAAGTATACAGTAATAAGTTTGTAACAGTTATATTAATTAGTAAATATCTGCCAACGACAGCAAGGAATCATAGTTAGATAACTGCTATAATTACAAATCTCTTTAAGATGAATCACATTATTGTCTTTTCCTATTAACCAACTAATTAAGTACTATTAATTATTTCAATTTTATGCAGATTCTCCCGATATGATTAACGAATAAATTCTTGTAAAGAATCTTCTGAAAATATTAAAACAGGAATATTTTGTTATGTATATTATGATTGAAATTATTTGAGAAATACATCATTTCTTTCATTCGCAATAATATTTATGATGAATTACAAACGAGTGAAAATGGAAGACCACTATTTTAGCGCTAGGGATCATCTATCCCACTTCCGGTGGACCACTTGGTGGTCCCACCAATCACGCTAGCGCGCGCGCGCGTGGTGCGACCCCTTTTACACTCAAATATTAATTTATTGGGCGAGGCACCACGTCATACGTGGCGCGCGTGATTGGTGGGCCACCAAGTGGTCCATCGGAAATGGGCCAGAAGATCCGGATTGCTATTTTAGCATTAAGCTGTGGTGAGAAGACACATGATTGGAGGGGGGGAAGCAATGACAACCCATACCCTCTAATACTGAAGAATATGTCAGATAGTTTTAACATATTCTGGGCATTTTTGGAATTTAATCCACACTTGTCGGCTTGTCTACCTATTCCATAACAGAAGCCCATTCTCTATTTGCAGCTAAATTATTACCGTCGGAATTAAGGTAAATGCATGTAATGTATAATTCCAAATAATTTGATTTTCTAGGAGGATATAATAAATTTAGTTGCTCTAAGTATAGCAGTTTTTTTGTTAGTATTTCAAATACATAAATAACGTTATTTTCACACGTTGAATATCATTTCACACGTTTTTTGGTATATATATGTTGTTTAAACTAAATATTAGTTGAATATCATTTCACAAGTTTATTATTTTCTGGCAGCTTCGATTTGAGAGCCGAAAACAGTAAGAATTTTTAACTCTTGGATACTAAATTGCCACTTGGTAATGATCATTTTTCACTTATTTCATTTATATCATCACATAATTTATATTGAGTAATAAGTAATACTACGATTATTGGCTCAACTTTTCATTATGATTGTTGTTGTTCTCATTACTAATATTATCTATTTATACTTTCTTAAAACACGCATAATATGATTTCTAATAAAACTAGTTAGCAAAAATGTGAAGATTCTTTGATAATAAATGAGCGATTATAAGTTTGAGTTCCACCAAACGTTTTAAGAAAAAAACTGTGAATAATGAATGGAGTATTTGAAGAATATATATATATATATTTTTTACCATACCGAATAATATATTTTGCCATTAATTATTAAGAAGATATTATTACGTAATAATTCCTATAAGTAATTGTTTATTTTGCTTTCATGAAAACAAATATACAAAATTAATACTCCACAATTAGTATATTAAAAAGAACTGTTGGAAGAATTAAAAGAATTTAGTTGGTATGGTAGTTCGCCTATTTAGTACGCACACAAACCGTGCTCGAAATCTCGTTTCTCGGGCCATCCATTCCATTCACGGAAATCAAGAATTCTTGCTTTGTTTCATTTTTACATCTCAACTTCCATTCCAATCCAATTCAACCCGACGATTTTTCATTAATTTCAAATCCCCCCGATTTACCAAACATTTTTAATGGTCACTCGTCTTCATTGCTTCCGTTGTAGAGTGCTACTCCCTCCCTCTCTCTCTCTGAGATTCTATCCTATCAAACTGGATAGGTGAGCAAAATTTTATCTTTCTAAACTTTTCCCACATTCACGAGTAATGATTCTATTAATTATAGTTCCGTTACTGTTTTGTGACGATTTTTCAAATATTCGTAATGAAATTTTTGTGGGTGTTACTAGTTGTTTCATGGAGGTTATATTTGCAGGCATAGTTTTTAAAAAAGTAGCTGATGTCTTGATCAAGTTTAATTCTTTTTGTTGTGAGAAGAGATGTATATGTGGGACACTGGGTTCAATGTGTGTGGATTGGGATAAATGTTGGATCTATTCCGTTTCCCTTTCATTTTATATTGTGATTATTATCAGTAGTTTTATGTTTCTTGCTGGGCCAGAATTTCTATTTGTTTAATTTGTGGTGCTGCAGAAATCTTGGTTGTGCATCCGCCTTTAGTTTAACTCCTGTTGTTGCTTTGTTCTTTAAAGGTTATATCTTGGAAGGGGATAAGTTTTTGCTGTTCTTGAGTTTGGTTTAGTTTTTTCATGGGTTGAACTCAAGAGATCATGGATAACATCACCAGCGACGAGGAATCTCAGTTTTTTGATGCGTTGGAGCACATTGCTCAAGAAGCTGATTTGGTTTCTCATTGCCTTGAAAGTGTACGGAACTGGGAATATGATGTGTGGGTTACTGCTCCCAGAAGTGTCGGTGAGCGCCGTAAGAGTTTTTTTAGAAGGATTGGACTTAGCCCAGATGAGGTGGAGGGAGAAGTTGTAGTTAATAGTGAAGGTGATTGTTTCATGGGAGATATTCAAAGGATTATGGAGGATAGGGGGGCCGTGCTAAGAACTTGTGGTATTGAAGATGAGTTTTCTTCGAGCCGCTCTTCCGTATCAAGTTGGGATACTGATGATCTGGGATTAGAGTGTAGAGATGGCAATATGAATCTGAATGGTGGATGTGAATGTGATGTGGATATAATGTTTGAAAATGAGAGGCTGCGATCATCAGATAGTTCTTGTCAATTATCTCCCTCAGTTGAGAGAAATGTGGAGGTTAATGTAAATACACCAAGAATGCGGAGTAAATTGAGAAAGAGGTGGCTGCGTAGATTGCGCTCCATGACTTGTATGGTGAGTGGGGCTGTGAAAGAAGAGAATGTGGGATCTTGTGGTGTCGGAACAAGGGTCCGGAGAGTGAGGGTTCGCCATTGTCAAAGAAGGTTGAAGGAACTTTCAGCCCTCTTTACCGGACAAGAAATCCAAGCACATGAAGGGTCCATTACAGCTATGAAATTCAGTCACGACGGCCAGTATCTTGCTAGTGCCGGTGAAGATAAGGCTGTGAGGGTGTGGCAGGTTGTGGAAGATGAGAGAATGGATACAGATGACATACCAGATGCAGATCCATCATGTGTATATTTCTCAGTCAATCATCTATCTGAATTGGGACCTTTAATGGTGGAAAAAGATAAGGTTAACAAATCCAAGAGCCTAAGAAGATCACAAGATTCAGCTTGTATAGTCTTCCCTAAAAAGGTGTTTCGAATTTTTGAGAAGCCAATGCATGTGTTCCGAGGACACAGTGGGGAGATCTTGGATCTTTCATGGTCAAAGGATAATGTATGTTATTGCTTAGAATGTTGATGTCATTGTGTTATCTTCTTGAATTTAACACTGAACTAAGCTTATTTTCCTTTTCATTGACAGTGTCTGCTATCATCATCAGTTGATAATACTGTTCGTTTGTGGCGGGTTGGAGTTGATCAGTGCCTCAAGGTTTTCCAGCACAGCGATTATGGTACATATCTTGCTTCATAACTCTGTGTTAATGAACCTATCGAAGTAGCTTATTTGAATATGTCTGATTTAGTTCTATGAAACTATTGTTTCCTTTTGCTAAGAAGAGAATTCTGATGCTATGCAGTGACCTGCATCCAGTTTAACCCTGTGAATGATGATTACTTCATCAGCGGTTCAATTGATGGCAAGGTCCGAAGCTGGTCGATAGATGGTTGTAATGTTGTTGACTGGATGGAAACAAGAGACATTGTCACTGCTGTTTCTTATCGTCCTGATGGGCAGGTACGTTAAAACTTGTTGCCCTGCCTCTTATTATTATAACTTCAGAATGTAAGGCATATCAATTTGTTATTCCTTTGCTTTTATCACAGGCTGGTATTATTGGTTCTATTGCAGGCACCTGCCACCTTTTTCACTTATCAGGTACATTTTCAATTAATTTGACATATTGGTTCTTAAATATAGCAAGTTTATATAGTATGTTTATGGCTCTGAGATTCTAGATCAGATTTTCATAACAAATGAAGCATTCACTCCTTTTTTTAGTCTTTTGGCATGATTTTGAAGATTAGATTGTGGATTGACATGTTGCAAAATTGAAATGGGGGTTAACTTTGTGTTTCTTGTATCAGATAATCACTTCCACTTGGGAGCTCAGATCTACTCAGCGAGTAAGAAGAAGTCGCCCTGCAAACGGATAACTGGCTTTCAGGTTACTTCCTACTGCTTCATGACACTGTTATTTTGCTTTAGCTATTGAACTTCTTTTTCAACAAACGCTCTTCTTACATCTTTACTTTATGAATGCAGTTCTCACCACAAGATCGGAACAAAATATTGGTGACATCTGCTGATTCAAAAGTCAGAATTATTGATGGGGTGAATGTGATTGGAAAGTATAAAGGTATGGTCCTAAGGTTACTAGAATTATTATCAGACTTTTATGGTTTAAAACCATCTTTAAGTTTGATGATAACATTCTTTTTCTAGAATCTTCAAGTTATGGTAGCTAATAGGAAATGCGTTGATTCTTGCTCAGTTTTATTGGTCTAATGTATTTATCCAAAATTTATTCATGTTACACTTTTATATCTGCGTTCAGGCCCTCGAAATGCTGGGAACCAAAGCTCTGCTTCATTTACTTCGGACGGAAATCATATCGTCTCAGCTTCAGATGATTCAAATGTTTACATTTGGAACTACTCTGATCAAGGAGAGCCTGCTTTCTCTCAACCAAAATCCATCAAGTCTTTTGAGTGTTTCTCCTCCGGTGCCTCTGTTGCCATATCGTGGCCCGGTCTCAAAACCCGGAAGTCAGAGGATCTAGATGGCTTGAAATCAGAACCACCACACACAAATCGAACAAACTCACTGCCCTTCTCATCATCCACCGTTCTCTCCTTAAGCCAAGAGTATTTCTTGGACTCAAACTCAAAGGGTTGTGCAACTTGGCCAGAGGAGAAGCTTCCCATCTCCAACCCCTCATCACCAATTAGTAAATCCCACTACCAGTTGTTCAAGACCTCTTATGAGAGTGCGTCCATTTCTCACGCGTGGGGTTTAGTCATCGTGACCTCAGGGCGGGACGGACGGATCAGATCGTTCCATAATTACGGGCTACCGGTATCCCTTTAAGAGGAAGCGGATGTCAAAGGCAGCTTTAGAGAGAGTGGGGAATTGATTGCATGCATGCTAGGCTGGCACATGAAGCGTGTTTGTCAGTATTGGCACTGTTGGCAGGACCCCAAAACATTACTATACTGTGAGTATTTGAAAGATGTCGATCCGTTTGGTCCCTTGCATTGCTGCTTGAGTTATGGGCAGTGACAGTTGGCAGAGGCCCATCACATCCATGGCCATGGGGCTACTAACCTTAATTATGTGATGATGATTGTGATTCATGGCCATCTTTTTCTTGATGTGTTTTCTGGTCTGAATGATTGTTTTATGTGTCCACTGGAGAGAGATTGCTTATTCTACCTCAAGGAGAGCGTGCTCGTCTCCGACGGCGGTCTAACAACAGCGGTGGCTGCATAGCTTCTTCACTTTGTTGCTGTGATTCAGTAGCATTGCAGAGATGGAAAAAGTTGATCACAATATTATTGGGGTGTGTATAAATTAGATAGATGTTAGCAGCGTAGTGCTGTATAGAATTTTTGGCTAAAATTATTTCCTTGTATATACATTTCCTCGAGTTAAATACAAATACGAGCAACGTTGAGTCTCCTCATTTTGGCTCTCGTGAATCGAAATCAACCAACGACTTCTAGGTCCAAAATTGCTTTTTTGGTTGAATAATATAACAAGAAAAATCCTTACAAGTAAAGTGAAGTCAACCTTATCTACCATGAAAAGTATTTTCTTCAATTTTCGTGCGAAAAAAAAAAACAAAATTATATTATTGGGATGAAGGAAGTATAACTTGAGAATAAATATGTTTATACGTAAATCTCTAATTCTCTTTAAACAACAAAGAAGTACAATTGTAAATTTTGTAAGCTTAGGGATTTTTAAAGACCTCATGCTTGGTTCGCAGGGGCTAAATAAACTGAATAATGAATAATTCAGACACGAACCGAGTCTGGGCCAATCCATACAATTTTCAGAAACATAAAAATTACTAGAATATGGCATTTTATGTATAATTACTGTAAGGGGGTGTGAGGCAAATTATGGGAAAATAAAATTCTAAAAGTCGCCTATATATAGACGGATTAACTAAGTAACCAGCGCTACTTCTGAACCACGCTTGCACAGAATTATGATTTTACCCAATATGTATGTTAATGTATTTTTTAAAACATAAAATATTATATTGATCATCACGTTATAAATTGCATATGAAGAGTATTGCAATGATTAAATATTTATATGACAAGTATTTCAAATTAATAGTGACGACGACATTTACTAAATTAAACAAAAATAGTAAAATGCATGTGCTTTAGTCGGTATCTATTGCAAACAAAGACGTAAATGAAAGAATTACACGTTGTGTTTGTAAGAAAGTATTATAGAGCCCAGTGAAGAAAAAACATCCGTTTAAATCGGTGAGACATCACATGATTGGCAAAAGTAATTTTTCGCAAATACGTGTGTGCACCATGTTGTAGATGTAATATGATTCAATTACCTAATTTTGATTCGGTTAGATTTGAATTTGACCCGGTTTGATCCACTGACTCAGTATGCTGACGTCATTATTCATTTTTTATTTTCTTTATTTTCTTTTTTTTTCTAAATTTTTTTCTCCCTTATTGTAAGGACGAACGAATCACTCTTTGTGAACAAAAGTGTAGTTTGTTTTAAATAATTTTTTTTTATTTTTTTCCGATTTTTTTGATAATGGAAGGCGTGTCATTTGTAATGAATAAATGTGTCATTTGTTATTTATTTCAAAATGTCAATCGTAACAGACAAAAGTGTCATTTGTATCATTTATTGACTATCAATTATTTTTGAAAAAAAATGCAATTTGTTTCGAAAAAAAGTGTTGTTTGTTTATGAAAAAAAGTCTCAATTGTCTCTGTTGTTCGTGTAAATCATGGTAAAATAACGTGTCATTGATGAACAGAGTGTCTGTTTAAACCATAATTAATAGTAGAGAGCAGAGCGTCAAGTGTCTCTATTGTGTGTGTCAATCATGACAAAAGAAAGTGTCAATGATGAGCAGCATGTCTGTTTAAGCTATAATTCATAATAGAGAGCAGAGTGTCAATTGTCTCTATTGTGCGTGTCAATCATGACAAAAGAACGTGTCAATGATCTGCAGAGTGTCTGTTTAATCCATAATTCACAGTAGAGAGCAGAGTGTCAATTGTCTCTGTTGTGTGTGTCAATCATGACAAAAGAACGTGTCGATGATGAACAGAGTGTCTGTTTAAGCCATAATTTACAGTAGAGAGTTGAGTGTCAATTGTATCTATTGTGCGTGTCAATCATGACAAAAGAACGTGTCGATTTTGGTCCTTTAATGTTGCAACGTCTGATTTTGATCATGTAACTTTATAATGTGTCCAATTTTGATCCTATAACTTGACAAAGTGTATGATTTCGATCTTCCGACATAATCAAAAAGAAAAAAACGAGTGAACTACACTATTTGCCGCATGACTAATTAGACATTTTGTAAAGTTACACAATAAAAAAACCACTTTTATAAGTTGCAAGACAAAAAAACATATAGAGATTATATAGCAGAACCAAAATTGAACTTGTTTTAATAATAAAATGTTCTTTTTTTCATGAAACTTTACAAAATGGCTTATTTTAATCATTGGATGAGGTGCGTAGTCCACACGCCTTTTTATATTCGATAATTTCTATCGGAAGATCAAAATCGGATACTTTGTAAAATTATATGTGCATAATCTAGCACATTGTAAATATGGGACCAAAATCGGATACTTAATAAACGAGAAAAATCGGACACTTAATAAAGTTATATGACCAAAAGTTGGACACTACCACATTAGTGGACCAAAATCAGACAAATGTCATATTAGAGGATCAAAATCGATTTTTTCTCATAATTTTGAGAATTGGGGTTCTCTTCTAATTTGTTACTCGAAGAGGATTTGGTAAATACAAAATGGGATAACTCTTTTATAGTCTAATAGGATAGGATAGATGTATAGGTTTTTTAGCCAACCATATAAAAACTAAGCTTTTTAGCCGACTTAATACATTCTTGCTCGATTTTGTTTCTTGGGACCCGAATCTTTAACTTTTTGCATAAGAAATCTAACTTAAATTAATTTCGGGTCCCCACACCCACCGACTCTTTGCAGAAAGAGAAATTTGATTAAGCGACTTTGATAGTCCATTACGATTTGTCATTTTGCTTAGTCAATTTTGCTAGTCGATTTTGTCCATCATATTTTGCTTAGTCGATTTTACTAGTCGATTTTTGTTTACTTGATTTTGAGTAGTCGGTTTTGAGCCGATTTTGTTTGTCGATAGTAGTAATATATATATATATATATATATATATATATATATATATATATATATATATATATAGTGGTTCCTGTGTGAACAACCTTTATCGTGTGAACGTTTGAATATTGCACTTTAAAGACAAACGTATTGCACTTTCAATAAAAAGATTGTTGGGATTTTGTATACTGGAAGCAAATTTTATGCTTGTATACAATGTGTTTTGTCCCTATCACTATTTTATTCTCCTATCTGATAAATATAATATTTGCACATGTAATCCTTTATCTTGTACAAAAGTTAGATTTGTGTAGTGTGTCGGGTATCACAGAAGACTACACAAATTGGTTGAACTGACAAGATATAAACAGTTATCACAGTTGAGACAATTTAAGAATAAGTTGTCGGTTTAAGCTGCAGTTTAGATAAGAAGTAGCTTGTCTTGACTGCTTGTCTTTACTGGTACACTTAAGGTGGTGTATTGATGGATCACAATGAGATGTGTTCTCCTAACTGACCTTAGTGGAGAACCAAGATCTCGGTGACTTAGCTGGTCTTAATGGGCAATGGATCGAGAGTGGATCTTGCACAACTGTATCTTGTAGTTGCTCGTGGAGCTCTATCTTGCACAACTGGCTCTGTGAGTGGATCTCGATCACCTTGTAATTCCTCAAGGATGATCTCGACTCGAGACATGTGATTACTAATATAATCCTCCTCTAAGAACATAGCGTTGGTGCTAACAACGATCTTCTGTTCTTTAGGATCATGAAAGTATCCACCCTACATTTCCTTCAGATACCCTATGAACAACATCACTTCTGAACGTGATTCCAATTTGTCGGCCTGCCTATTTAGTACATAAGCAAGATAACCCCAAATCCTCAAGTGGTGCATACTGGGTTTGTGCCCGCTACACAACTCGAAAGGGGTCTTTTGTACCGACTTGGAAGGCACACGGTTCAGTAAGTATGCTGCAGTCTCTAGGGCATATCCCCAAAAGGAAACTGGCAAAGTTGTATAACTCATCATGGACCGAACCATCTCTAAGAGAGTTCGGTTCCTTCTCTCTAACACACCATTCTGCTGAGGCGTGCCCGGTGCTGTCAGTTGGGATGTAATCCCACATTCGTTCAAGTAGTCCTTAAACTCATTGGATAGGTATTCTCCACCACGATCAGATCGCAGTGTTTTGATTTCTTTACCTAATTTCTTCTCCACTTTTGCCTTAAATTCCTTAAAGGTTTCAAAGCAATCCGACTTGTGGCGAAGAAGCTAAACATATCCATACCTCGAGTAATCATCAATGAATGTGACGAAGTACTCATACCCTCCACGAGCTTGTGTAGAGATAGGTCCACACAAGTCAGAATGTATCAAACTTAATACTTCTGTCGCTCTATAACCCTTTGCCTTGAAAGGCCTAGTCATCATCTTTCCTTCCAAACAGGTTTCGCAAGTTGGAAATGGTTCAACTTGGAGAGACTCCAATGATCCATATTCCACCAACCTTTGAGTCCTGTTAAAATTGATGTGACCTAGTCTTAAGTGCCACATATAAGTTTGGTTTACCTTAGAAGACTCTTTCATCTTCTTAGGATTTGATGATGAGGAAGCAATATTAACAGAACTACGCGGTTTACAAGTAATAGTATATAAAGATCCGTTTAATGGTCCATCACAGATAAAATCATCGTCTTTCATGATAGAAACTTCACTATCAAAACATGATTTATAACCATCCATGGTGTAGAGTTTTGAAACAGAAATTATGTTTCGCCTAAACTCAGGCACATGTAAAACATCTTTAAGTACTAAAACAAAACTATCAAAAGATAGATTTAAAACTTCAATAGAAATTACAGGAACTCTCGAAACATAGATTTTTACATTGACACTGTTATTGCTCGTTTTAGCATACAAAATGTCAAGAGATGTTCAGTACCTTTCACACATGACATTTTTCTATCCAAGAATCAGTGCCCTAAAACGCCTGAAGAGATAGAAAGTATGAGTCTAGTACTATATGCTTCCGCTGTCGGTAGCCTCATGTATGCGATGCTTTGTACGAGACTAGATATCTCATATGTTGTAGGCATTTGTCTCAAGATATCAGTCTAACCCTGGAAAGGAACACTGGACTGCGGTCAAGCATATTCTCAAGTACCTTAAACGGATTAGAGATTATAGGCTTGTTTACCAGTCAAACAGTCTAGTGTCTTTGGGTTATACAGACTCGAATTTCCAGGCTGACAGAGATGAGAAGAAGCCTACCTCGGGTTATGTGTTTACCTTGGGAGGTGGAGCCATTTCATGGAGGAGTGCAAAGAAGAAATGCATTGCGGACTCAGCCATGGAAGCAGAGTATGTGGTCGCCGTGAAGCTTCGAAAGAGGCAGTTTGGCTCAAGAATTTCCTCCTGGATCTTGATATTGTTCAGAATTTGCCTAAGGCGATCACGATTTATTGTGATAATGCGGGTGCAGCGACAAATTCTAAGGAACTTAGATCTCACAAGGCGTCTAAACACATAAGACAGGAAGTACCACATTATACGAGTATTCGTAAATCGAGGAGACGTGGTGATTGACAAAATTGGAACTGAAGTCAACCTAGCTAATCCTTTCACGAAGAGCTTACCACTCCCAGCTTACGAGAAGTCTGTTCGTGGCTTAGGAGTGGTAGAGATGCCCCCCACTTAGGACTACAGAAACTTTGTATAAGTGGGGAAGATGAAGTGATATATATGATAAATAGCTGAACCTAGAACTGACACATTGTATACTAAAAGTTTACTTTAGTATAAGTGGGAGAATTGTTGGGATTTTGTATACTGGAATCAAATTTTATGCTTGTATACAATGTGTTTTGTCTGTATCACTATTTTATTCTCCTATCTGATAAATATATATATTTGCACATGTAATCCTTTATCTTGTACAAAAGTTAGATTTGTGTAGTGTGTCGGGTATCACAGAAGACTACACAAATTGGTTGAACTGACAAGATATAAACAGTTATCACAGCTGAGATAACTTAAGGATAAGTTGTTGGTTTAAGCTGCAGTTTAGATAAGAAGTGGCTTGTCTTGGTTCCTTGTTTTTACTGGTACACTTAAGGTGGTGTATTGATGGATCACAGTGAGATGTGTTCTCCTAACTGACCTTAGTGGAGAACCAAGATCTCGGTGACTTAGCTGGTCTTAAGCTTGATAAGACTTCAGCTGAGTGCATTTGACTATCTATCACTTTGACCTACTATGGTGAACGTCATCGCGACCGGATCTACGTATCTTGGGTGCTAGTAGTCATTTGTAGCTCAGACTAGTTGTCTGTATCTTGCAACCGTATCCTAGTAAAATAGGTTGATAATATCCCTTGAGAAACTCGTAAGGATTAGCACACTAAACCCGACCGGTTGATTAAGTTCAGGTGTGTTAATGAGGTCGAGTGGTACTACTCAGGAATATAATAAGATGTTAATTAATTTAAGCTGTTAGTGAGCTTAATTAATTAATGGATATTTCTATCTTAAATACCGGGATTGATTAAGTCTAAAATACAAACCTTTGCTCAATTTGGGATAAAGGGGTAAGTCAGCACAAATTCTCTAGTTGAATGAATCTGTGTTTATTAATTAATTTTGCTCTGGGCTGAGCATAGATAATTAATTAATTTGAGGCCCTGTTTTATTTCTTGTATTAGATCACTGATCTGGCCCAATTAGTTGCATGATTATTTATTCTCTCAGAAATCATTATTAATAGATTAATGTATTTTTACATTATTTAATAATGTTATTTATCTGGAATTAATTGGCTAGGCCAATTAATTGATAAATATTAGTAGCCCAAAAGATTAATTAATTATATTATGAGTTAATAATGTAGAAGCCCATTAGGGATATAATTCAATTAATGGGGTATAAATATTAATATTATATTGACTTTTGAAGCATATATCATAATTAGAACAGACTATTTTACACATACTCACACGTTCGTAATGCCGTTTGAGGGAGAGAGAGAGAGAGACATAATCTTGATTTTCTCCAGTTCTGACCACCTAGAGGGAGAAAAAGGCCAGGACATTGTTGGTCCGGAGACGAGAGTCAGGTGTAGAGGGGAGGGGGGGTGAATACACCTGAGTACTGCTCTTTTTCTCAAACCGAAGGACAGCTGAGCTGTTTGGTGCGACTGATGAACAGTGCCAAGTAAGCACCTTCGATCTCGGGTCAGAGTGAGTTAACTACTGAGCTCTCCTACTGACTTTGTCAGTCGTTGAGACTCAGTCGAAAACCTTAGTGCGGAATAGTGTGGGGCCCGGAGATTCGTCTCAGTTTGAAAACGTGATTTTTACAAGTAGTTTTGGCTAGTGCGTTTTTAAGAATACGTTTTATGCAAGGATATGATTTTGTAATCAGTTTGTATGCGATGCAATAAAACAGTAAATAACACAAGCAATTTTTAACGTGGTTCGGATACGCAAGATCCTACGTCCACGGTCCTGCTGAACAGGAGGTCTTGTTGATTTATCTGAGCAAGCCTCAGCAAGGAATACGTGCGGCTGGGCAGCACCGCTTCTAAGTTATAGTCCTTAGCGACTTTACAAATCAAACCGAGGTTTGAAGGGGAGGGGATAATCTCCAACTAGGAAGGAGTTCTTACAATAATAACAATCACTAAATGTGAACTCCTTAGAATTTCTAAGCTATAGATTTGGCAATGAGCTTAGCTAGAGAAGAGAGATCTAAAGAACTCTAGAGAGAAGAACTAATGATATTCTATTAAGTAAGTTCTTCGCTGGATTGATCTTGAATGCGCTAGAGTTGTTTTAAGGCTTGAGCGTTTTCCCTTGATATCCCGTGCGTGGAGCTCGGGTTTTCTTCTCTATTTATAGTCGTGAAACAGGCATATGTCCGTTGGAGAGGACGATGCCACGTGTCACAACCTTCCAAAGAAAACGGCCATAAATTCGAATTATTGCAGCAGAGTTGTTGATACTGTACATGAGAGCAGCTTTAGTTGGTCAGAGCAGATATCGCGTTGACGGCTTCTCATTGGTCGAGGTTTGTGGTAGGTGAGATTGTGTCAGACATTGGAGTTGACTCTCCCTAATCCTCATATGGTCTTCTGCTGACTTTCGAAAAGACTTTAACAGCTGGGTCGTTTCCTGTCGGATACAGTAGACTTGAAACAGTCTCTGTCTTCTTTGTCTGAGTCGGCTGGCAAGAGATATTCTCTTGAGTGTGGTCAGCTGATGACTTCGAAGGTACTGAGCTTGCTTAGAGTTCTTCTGCTGATGTCTGTCAGTTGATGAGATGTCTTCTACTGAGGCGAAGATCAGCTGATGACTCAAGAACGCAGGCTCTTACACTGATGACGTGGGGTTCTGTAAAGTAACTTCGACAGAAGATCAATCCAGCATTTTACCCCGTACAGGACATAGACACAAGGATAAACAAAATAAAAACAGTCTAGCCTATACATCAGTTAATCCTATCAAGACACTACACTACTGATATCAGCTGGGTTTTGGGATCGTCAATTCCATAGTACTACTATGATTTCCCCCAATATTATTTTAACCCACTAACTGTTGAGTATCATCTATTGACTCATAACCCAAACGAAAGTCATGAGACAATGAGTAATTGTCTGGCTAGAAGCAGGAACTGTTATATATATGAGAAGTGAATACAGAGTTCCGATCTTCTATACAACAAGGAAAGAATAATAAGACTACTACTGGCGTCTGAACTTCTTCGTCTTGCTCTTGAAATCCGCAGACTTGTCAGCAGGGGGTTCCAACCATAATATTTGTAGATTCTAGCGCGCAGTGTTTGGATTTCCTCAAGGTCAGCAGGGTACTCAGAACTAAGATCATGATGATATACTGCTGCTTCGACCTCGTCTTCTATCTCCTTAGTGCACAAAACACCACGAGTCATTCTGGGAGGAGGAATCCTTCTGAAAGCAGGGGCTACAAGTGGTCGCTTCTCCTTTTCTAGGATCAACAGAAGTTGAGCTCTGAGCCTGGCATTATACTGATGAATGAATTCATCAAACAGTTGGTCTGCCGGGATCTCAGATGGGTAGAATCCCCACACATAGTATCCTTTAATAAATTCCTCCTTCAGTTCCTCCCATTGCTCGTTTAGCTCCAACGGTACCCATTTGTCTACATGAGGGCAAGGGGTTTTCTTCAGATAAGTTGCTCTGGGAGCGCCTCTCCTGTAGTACTTGGATGACCTTGGAATTTGTTTCTTCCAGTCGATGACTGGTTCACTGGCTATCTTGTCAGTCATCTCTATGATTTTGGCCAGATCTTCCAGTCTCTTCTTTTCTCTGAGGGCTGCTGATCTAGTGTCTCCTCTCCGGAGATTCAGACCTTTCAGCGTGGCCTCCCAGGTGGCTCTGTCTTCTGCCTCTTGCTCTGGAGTAAGTGTTTGAATATCAGTACTCTAAGCTAAGGGCTGAGTGTCAGTGGCAGAAGCTTTAGCTAGCTCCTCCTGAGCTTTTCTCTTCTGTTCTTCCAAGAGCAGTTTGGCTTTTCCTTTGGTGATTTTGCCAGTAAGCTTCCTGGGCTTCTTTGCCTTCTGAATTTCTTCCTCGATCTGTTGCTCATAGTTGAGTTCATCTTGAAGCTTCTGAGCAACACGCTGATCGAATGCCTCCTGCTCCGCCTTGGATTTGAACAAAGCAGTCGGGGAAGATGGAGGAGTTGTTTCAGTAGTAATATCCTTCCCCGGCCTTCGCGGTGGCAGTGGCTCGTCCTCCTGGTTGACAAATTGTCCGACCTCCTCAATATGTTGAGCCGAGGATCCTTCTCCGGATCCTGCAGCTGGCTCAACCACAGTAGATGTTTGGACAGTTGGGATTTGGATGATCTCGGGAGGGGGTACAGAGCTGGTTCCAGCTTGATCAGCTGAACCTTCCCCCTTAGTTATTACTAAGACCTCTAGTCCTTCCGCCTGAGCCTGTTCCGCCTCAGCTTTCTCTACTCCTTCCTCTACTCCTTCCCCCTTTTTGGCATCATCAGCCAGGGAGAGGCGAGTGCGGATGGCAATTACCTCTTTCTCCAGATTGTAACATATATTCTTAATGGAGGTGGCGGTTGTTTCGAAGTCTTTGACGGCATCGCAGTAGTGCTCCCAGTCTTTCTCCTGGTCAGCACGTATGTGTTTGATTTGTGCTGCTGACTCCTGTCTTAATTTTAGGAGAGACTCATCATACGAATCTGTCATCTCCTTCTAAATGAGCTTGAGGGTCTCCGCCTGTTGTTTTATAGCTGTTTGAAGGCTGGAGAAGGCCACTTTGTTACGCTCGTCCATTGCGGTTTGAACTGATGCGAGGCTCTGAGTCAGCTGCTTAGAGAACATTTTCTGCTGAGATTGAAGGAGCTGCTGACTCTGAGTGGCAAAATTCGCTTTCTGAGCTGCGAGAGCGGTCTCGATTATCTCCTGGATATTGATAGAAGAAGTAGGAGCTTCGGAGACCTTCTTCATCTCGCCCGCAAGTCTGTCAACTTTCTCAGTTTGGGCTTTTGTGTACTGAGCCCATTTGAGATGTACGTCCTTGGCAAGGAGACGATTCTTGTCTCCCTGTCGTCTGATGGCTTTGTTGACGGACTTTGAGGTCACGGAACCGATAGGTTTTATCTGATAGCTGCTGGTTCCGAGCCTCTACTCAGACACTGCGAGTTGTTGCTCTCGACTAGGCTTCGAGGCAACCGGGGCATCACCTGATGTAGACGGTGGTGGTGATTTGCCCTTCTCGCTGGGAGTGTTACCCTCAGCAGATCCTCCCAGTTCTGCTTCCTTGGGTGGCGCCTGATCCTCATCATCATCATTGTCATCATCGTGATGGGATGGCGGCGAAGGGCTGCTGACAAGTTCTGAGGATCTCAAGCTCAGAAGATAGAGCATGGCTGCGCGGAGATCCTCAAACGAGGCTAGGTCAGCGGGTTCCCCAAACCTGATAACTGTCTGCAGGCTTTGCTCCTCTGTCAGCAGGGACAGAGCTGACTGATTCCTTTTCAGCTCTTCAAGTATGTCCCAGCTGAGGAACCTCAGTAACATCTGAGTCCTCGCCCTTATAGCAATATCGACCAGATCCCTGTGATCAACAATTTCTGGGATCTGTGCAGTGACTTCACCAGTGGCTCGGAGGCGAGTCGAATGCATGGTCGTCCACTCGGAGGATTTCTCCTCAGTCGGTTCAGCTGTGTCCGACTGAGTCTCTTCAGAGCTGATGCGCTGGACTTTGTCTTTGAGAGTGGCACCCTCAATGCCTGTGTCCGCATCTAAGATAGACTCCTCCTGAGTCGGTGGGGGAGAGGTAAGCTTTGCTGGGGCTTTAGATGTTCCAGACTTGCTGAGCCTTTTCCTCTTAGGTGGGTCGGCGCGAGGGGGCATGTCAGTAGTACTCCTCTTCTGTGCGGCTGGCCCCCGGCCGACTGACTTCTCAGCAGCGGCTCTAGTCTTGAACTTTATGAGCTTGCTGTCGAAATAACGCGAATCAGCAAAGGCTGAGCGATCCGATACTGATTCTTCGATTATTACGGACATCTTTGTCCCGTACAACAGCTTTCCCACACTAATTAGTCTCCTTTCTCCAGTGGGTGTGGCTGCGAACTTCTGTGCCTGAGCTTTAAGCTCATTCACATAGAAATCAGTCCAGTTGACTCGGATGTCGTCTTCTATTATCATCTTCAGCTGGAGATGAGGCTTTGATAGCTGATCAAATGAACCGGCTGAGCTCGTAAGAATGTGAGTTACGATGTAGGCTAGCCCGCGGTATTCTGGTAGCAACTGGTTCTTCGGCAGCGCTGATTTGAAGACAATGTCGTCTCTGCCGCAGAACCTCTGAACATAGGAGTTGATCTCCTTCTCCTTATATCCAACTGGTGAGACTCCACGAGCCGGAAGATCAAAGGTCAATTCCACGGTGGCTCGGAGATTGATGACGTGATGACTGGCTTCCCATGTCTGAGGGATCACTTCCTTCATATATGAAAAACAAGATTCCTCCGCGCCTGTGTCCTCTATGGATCTCCAGTTGTAATAAACTTCTGCAACTTGTCGAGGCAGATAAGCTCTGGGGTGCTTCGAGACAAGGAGCTCGAGTCCAGATACTTCGAGAGCCGCGAAGACGGGCTCAAGATATGGAAGTTCCACCTGATGTAGAGCCATCGTCGGCTCAAACTGGATGCGCGACTTGATGATCTCGTCGATTTGCGGTGGGGTCAGAACAATCGCCATGAATATCTACGAAAAACTAGTTAGCACTTGAAAATAGAGTAAGTCATTAGAGTTTAAAACAAGATTCAAGAAATTACCGTATAACAGAGAGCTTGAGAGAAATGCAAAGCAGTTTAAGAGGAATTTGAGAAACTGAATGCGAAGAAAGCTCTTGAAATTTGAAAATGGCGAAAAGTGCAGTTAGAGATATAAACGAGAGATTTTATAAGATTTGCATATCATGCGGTTTTAATCTAACGGCTGAAACTTAATCTCGTTTTTAAAATGACGGCTGTGATTTAATGTTATAAAAGGAATGATTACACAAGCCGCCTCTAACCTAGACCCACGTAGGAATATGCGCAGAAGGTAAGTTGAGAAGACATGCATTAAATGCGCTGCAGGCAGCATTAAAGTCTAAGCCTTTTTAAATGAAAACGGTTTCCTACTGACTTAAACCTTAGAAGATTAATGGAGGGAAATAAATGCTCATTAACTACTGAGTGCAATCGACTGATATATTAAATGCTAGCATGCTTCTGATAACGTTAAATACATAAAACTACGCAAACCTCTTCAGCTGAACTTTTACGGTCAGCTGGTTACCATTTAGACTTAGGAGGATGGTTGAAGTGTTGATGACCACGTTCCCCCTTACTGTGTACAGTTCGATTCACCCGACTGAATCAAGTACTGAGTCTTTGACCTGTCATACTGATCCTACACTCGATACCAATTGTTGGTTTCTGCTGATACCATTTGTTGTGTTCTACTGACACGGTTCAGTATGATCCAGTAGACCTAGCTCAACTGATAATTCTCTGAATCTGTTCTCAGTTAGTGGCTTGGTCAGTATGTCTGCCCTTTGCTTATCAGTATGGATTTTCTCCATTCTGATGTCCTTCTTCTCGACATGGTCTCTGATGAAGTGGTGTCGAATATCCACGTGCTTGCATCTCGTATGAAGAACTGGGTTCTGAGTTATGGCAATTGCACTTGTGGAGTCACAGTAGATGGGCACTTCATCCTGAGATATACCATAATCTCGCAGTTGTTGTCGAAGCCAAAGGATCTGGGCACAGCAACTTCCAGCAGCCATATATTCAGCTTTAGTAGTGGACGTTGCCACTGAATGCTGTTTCTTTGAAAACCAAGATATCAGCTTGTTGCATAGGAACTGACATGTTCCTGAAGTTGACTTTCGATCTATCCTGCATCCTGCATAATCGGCATCGAGAATAACTTTGTTAGTATAAGATTATCGTCGTGAGAATACCATAACCTGCGTCGGTGTTCCCTTCGGATATCGCGAGAATCTTCTTTCTTTGAGTCTAGATGACTTCGCTTGGGATTCGCCTGAAATCTTGCACATACACCTACAACATAAGTTATGTCAGGTCTGCTTGCTGTTAAATATAATAAGGAGCCAATAATAGCTCTATAATCAGTTGTGTTAACAGAAGCTCCTTCTTTGTCTAGATCAATTTTGAAATTAGTATTCATGGGGATCTTGACTGGCTTGCTTGAATCGCAGCCGAATCTTTTCAGGAGATCTCGAGTGTACTTGGCTTGATTGATGAAGATTCCTTCAGGTGATTGTTTTACTTGAAATCCAAGGAAATAGTTTATCTCTCCCATCATAGACATCTCGAATTTCTCCTTCATCATTCTCTCGAATTGATGACATATAGTCGCATTTCTGCATCCGAAAATGATGTCGTCCACGTAGATTTGCACCAGTAGGATGTCATCTCCTGACTTTATGCTGAATAGGGTGCGATCTACTGTCCCCTTCTGAAAACCTTTCTGAAGCAGAAAGCCTGATAGGGTATCGTACCAAGCCCTGGGTGCTTGTTTTAACCCATACAGAGCTTTTCGAAGTTTGTACACCTAATGTCCCTGCTGCGGTTGTTCCACGTAGACTTCTTCCTTCAGAACGCCATTCAGAAAAGCAGACTTTACATCCATCTGATATACTTTGAATCTTTGATGCGTTGCATAGGCTAGGAACAGACGAATGGCTTCCCAATCGCGGCCCGGAGCGAACGTTTCATCAAAGTCTATTCCTTACGCTTGACAGTATCCCTTGGCAACTAGTCTAGCTTTGTTTACGACAATGACGTTGTTTTCATCACGCTTGTTCTTGAAGACCCACTTAGTGCCAATCACGTGCCGATGTCCAGGTGCGTCAACAAGCTCCCCAAACTTCGTTTCTAACGAACTGGTTCAGCTTCATCTTGCATTGCAATGATCCGGCCAAGCATCGTTGAGTGAGTCCTCTATTGCTGAGGTTCTTACGTAGACAAGAAACAAGAATAGAGTGAGCTTTCTCCTTGACTTAATCTAGATCTTGTCCCGATAGTTGCTTGATGGATCTCCGATAATAAGATCGAAGAATGAGCGTCGAGCCACGAACGTCTCGAGTCCGGCTTCTTCTTACGATACGACTTCTGCACAGTCAGTAGGTGTGTTAGGCATTTCAGTTGTATTGTTCTGTGATTGCAGTAGTTCAGTAAGAAGGTTAGGATCTACTGAGTTTCCAGGTTCAGGGGCATTTAGCTCGAGAAGCGTAGTTGTTCCCCCCCGAGTTTGTATTCTCGGTAGAGGTCTCGATTACCAGGGCTTCCTCATCGACCATTGTTACTGTTGTTGATTACTGTCGGTAGAATCAACTAGGTCGCCCACATCGCTTTGTTGGTTGAGTCTGTATTTCCTCATCGTCTGACTCATCATCCCAACAATGCTGAATCTTTTCGACTTTATCTTTTAGTGCGAGATCCTGTAGCTTCCTGCTGACATCCTCAGTATTTGTCTTTGAAGATTTCCTGTTCTCAGTAACAAACTCGTCAAATACAACATGAGGGCTTTCCTCCACGCAAAGAGTCCGATAGTTAAAGACTCTGAAGGCTTTACTGACTCGAGAGTATCCTAAGAATACTCATTGATCAGATTTGCTATCAAAGACCTTCAACTGATCTTTCCCATTATTGTGGATAAAGCAAGGACAACCAAAAATAAGAAAATGAGAAATAGAAGGAATTCTCCCTTTCCAAAGTTCGTAAGGTGTCTTCATGTGTTGCTGTGTAAACAGTGAGCGATTCTGAGTATAGCAGGCGGTGTCAGTAGCATCTGCCCAGAACTTAGAGGGTAGTTCGGAGTCTGCTAGGAGCGTTCTTGCTGCTTCTTTAAGTGTTCTGTTTTTGCGTTCAACAAGTCCGTTCTGCTGAGGGGTGCGAGCTGCTGATGTCTCGTGTTTAATTCCCTCCTTTTCGCAGTACTCCTTAACTACTGAGTTGAGAAATTGTGTTCCTCTATCTGAGCGAATTCTCTGAATCTTGATGTCCTTTTCCACACTGAGCTTTTTCAGCAGTTTGGGCAACTCAGTTATGACATCAGATTTGTTGGCTATGAAGATGACCCATGTATATCGTGAGTAGACGTCAATAACGACGAGGGCATACTTCTTGCCTCTTATAGTCACTGGAGAGACTGGCCCGAATAGGTCCATGTGTAGCAGTTGAAGGATTCCATCAGTGGAAGGTGACGGAATAGGTGGATTGGTACCTTTGTCTGCTTTCCCTTCAAACACGCTTCACAATTCCTGTCTTTGATAAACGATTCGTTGGGCAGTCCTCTGACTTTAGAGTTCTTGGCTAGCTTGTTCATAGTTTTGATGTCCAGGTGGCTGAGTCTCTTGTGCCATAGCCATCTTGCATTGTCACTAGATTTTGTCTGTGCAAGCAAGCAAGCCTCAGGTTCTGCGCTTTTCCAGTTTGCAACATAGATATTCTTCCTCCGCGAACCTGATAACACTGTTTTCCCTGTAGATTTGTCAACAATATCACAGAAACCAGCGTCAAAGATTACTCTATTCAGATTGTCACAGAATTGACTGACTGAAAGGAGATTATGTTGAAGTCCTTCAACATATGTTACTCTTGGAACTGAGGCAGTCCCAATATTCAGCGTTCCATATCCCCTTGTGTAGCCTTTTGAGTTGTCACCAAACTCAATTCTGGGACCATCTTCTTGTACGTAGTTGGTCAGTAGGCTCTTCTGGTATGTCATGTGTCTCGAGCAGCCGATGTCCATTATCCAAGGGTCCTTATGCACCTGCAAAACATAAACATTTTTAGGTACCCTTTGGTTCAGTTGGGTCCTTACATGTTAGTGGGTGATTTCGGAACCCAGATCTGTCTAGGGACCTTAGAAGTCTGAGACTTCTTCTTCTGAACCTTGTCAGCTTTCTTCTCCACAAGACTTGGAGATACTGACTTTTGTCGGTTTTGGGTTCAGGAGCTTTCTTCTTTTGAGGCTTTGTGTTCCTCCTGACCCTGGGCTCATAGTAGTACGAACCATACTGAGCTGGATGTTCATATAGCGGTTCACTGTACTGTTCTGCCCACCTGTCCTTCTTGGTTCCCCCTGTGTTTGATCGTGGTGTCCTGGGGCTAGAACCTCTGGTCAGTTGCTTCTGATTGCTCGGCTGAGGTGCAATCATCTTCTGTTTATTCTTCGCATGAGGTGTTGAGTCAGTAGCCTGAGCCTTTCCTTTGACGAACCTATCAGCCAACATTTCTGAGCTTTTAGATGTTGAAGTGGAAGCTTCATGAGTGTAGCCAAGTCCTTCTTTCATGGCTATTGGCCTTTGAGCTCTAAGCATGCTTTCCAACTTCTCCTTAGCTCCTAGGTACTGTTCAGTCATCAGTCCTCGCCAGACTTCATCACTTCTTCGAAGTGACTCATAATCCTTTTCAACTTCTGCGAGCTTCTGACTGAGTCGGGCTATCTCAGTATCTTTCTCAGAATTGTCCTTGGTCAGAACTGATATCTGAGTTTCTTGGAGCTGAGACTTAGTCATAAGAGATTTAATCTCTTCCTTGAGTCTCGCAACTAGACTCTCTGAATCAGTAAAGACCTGACAATCAGAAGAAAGTCTCTGATTCTCAGCCTTTACGTGTTCCAATTCCTGAATGGTTCTGCTGAATTCTCTGTTCAGCTGAATCTGCTCCTCTAGTAGATCATCATAGGCTTGGACCACATCTAGAGGTTCATCTGTGACTAAGCACGTGTCGTGTGTGCTATGTGAAGAGGAGGTTATATTAAGTTTAGAATTTACCTCAGCCTCTTCTCCGGCCATCGACCAGATTCTGCAGTTTCTTCAGGATCTGTCTCTCCGATCTCAACTGCGACAAATGCAGCTTCGTCCTCAGAAGAATACATGAATGTATCTTCCTCGATTGAGTCATCGGATATCTCTCCGGCTATGTAGGCCTGCCTCCTTCGGGTAAATTTTTCACGTCTGGCCTGCCGTTCTGCTCTTTGAGCAACTGAGAGTTCGGGACAGTCGTACTGATAATGTCCCTCTTTCTTGCAGTTGTAGCACACAGTTGATTTGCTGCTCTTTCCAGCCGAGCCATTTGATGGACTAGCAGCAGGTTCTGTGTTCCTACAATCAGTAGTAGATTTAGATTCTTCCCTATTTCGATAATCTTTCTTACCTGAGGGAGAATCTCTGTTGTATTTCTTCAGCTTTCTGACTCTCTCTTTTTCTCTTTGATATTTGAGAGCCATCAGTGCTAGTTGGTCAGGGCCTGAAGTCTCAGAGGACTTTGCTTCTATTGTGGCCACTGCCTTGCCGGAAGAAATGGGTTTGACTCCAGTTTTGCTGACTGTTGCTTTAAAAACATGATCAATCTGTGTGTCAGCTGGAGCGCTTGAACATCGTTGGGGTAGGCTGTGCTCAAATTCCTCTGTTTTTAGTTCTGAAAAGATAACATCAGGAGTTAGAGCATTAAGATTTGAGCGTCTTAAATAAGTAGCAAAGGGAAGCCACTTCAGTCGAGGTAGTGCTCTCAGAATCTTTGTGTTCATCTCTTTGTTGGTGAACGTCCTCCCCAGCCCATTGATCACGTTGACCTGATTCGTAAATCTAATGCTTAGCTCGTCAATGGTCTCATTGGGCTCCATGGCAAAAGCATCGAACTTTTGTAGCTCTAATTCGAGCTTATTCTCTTTGATCTGCGGGGTTCCTTGGCTCAGTACAGCCAGGGTGTCCCAAAGTTCTTTAGCCGTCTTACAGTCTTGCACCCTCCCGAGGTGTGAATCGCTGAGCATAGTTAGAATAGCATTATGCGCAACTCGATCGAGGTTGTGCAGCTTTTTCTCTTCAGGCGTGAAGGCAGATTTGTCTTTTGCAACCTTGGCACCAGTCTGTGCCCCTACACCTCCCACAACAGCAAATTGTACGCTGTCTATCATGGGAATGATGGGTCCTGTCTCAAGGACATCTATCACGCTGTCATGCAGCGACGTGAGGTGTGCCTCCATTCTCACACGCCATACCATATAGTTCTCTATAGAGAATATTGATACCATCCTAGTACCTGACATATCAGTCATTGTAAGTAATAGTATAAGGATGTTATGAAGAGATGCTTGTGCAGTGAAAAACATTTTCATGATCTGTTCGAGAAGACCAGTAGTTACAGAACCGATGATCAGAAGAACACCGTTGCTCTGATACCAATTGTTGGTCCGGAGACGAGAGTCAGGTGTAGAGGGGCGGGTGAATACACCTGAGTACTGCTCTTTTTCTCAAACCGAAGGACAGCTGAGCTGTTTGGTGCGACTGATGAACAGTGCCAAGTAAGAACCTTCGATCTCAGGTCAGAGTGAGTTAACTACTGAGCTATCCTACTGACTTTGTCAGTCGTTGAGACTCAGTCGAAAACCTTAGTGCGGAATAGTGTGGGGCCCAAAGATTCGTCTCAGTTTGAAAACGTGATTTTCACAAGTAGTTTTGGCTAGTGCGTTTTTAAGAATACGTTTTATGCAAGGATATGATTTTGTAATCAGTTTGTATGCGATGCAATAAAATAGTAAATAACACAAGCTATTTTTAACGTGGTTCGGATACGCAAGATCCTACGTCCACGGTCCTGCTGAACAGGAGGTCTTGTTGATTTATCTGAGCAAGCCTCAGCAAGGAATCTGTGCACTGGACAGACCCTTCTAAGTTATAGTCCTTAGCGACTTTACAAATCAAACCGAGGTTTGAAGGGGAGGGGATAATCTCCAACTAGGAAGGAGTTCTTACAATAAGAACAATCACTAAATGTGAACTCCTTCGAATTTCTATGCTATAGATTTGACAATGAGCTTAGCTAGAGAAGAGGGATCTAAAGAACTCTAGAGAGAAGAACTAATGATATTCTATTAAGCAAGTTCTTCACTGGATTGATCTTGAATGCGCTAGAGTTGTTTGAAAGCTTGAGCGTTTTCCCTTGATATCCCGTGCGTGGAGCTCGAATTTTCTTCTCTATTTATAGTCATGAAATAGGCATATGTCCGTTGGAGACGACGATGCCACGTGTCACAACCTTCCAAAGAAAACGGCCATAAATTCGAATTGTTGCAGTAGAGTTGTTGATATTGTACATGAGAGCAGCTTTAGTTGGTCAGAGCAGATATCGCGTTGACGGCTTCTCATTGGTCGAGGTTTGTGGTAGGTGAGATTGTGTCAGACATCGGAGTTGACTCTCCCTAATCCTCGTATGGTCTTCTGCTGACTTTCGAAAAGACTTTAACAGCTGGGTCATTTCCTGTCGGATACAGTAGACTTGAAACAGTCTCTGTCTTCTTCGTCTGAGTCGGCTGACAAGGGATATTCTCTTGAGTGTGGTCAGCTGATGACTACGAAGGTACTGAGCTTGCATAGAGTTCTTCTGCTGATGTCTGTCAGTTGATGAGATGTCTTCTACTGAGGCGAAGATCAGCTGATGACTCAAGAACACATGCTCTTACACTGATAACGTGGGGTTCTGGAAAGTAACTTCGATACAAGATCAATCCAACATTTTACCCCGTACAGGACATAGACACAAGGATAAACAAAACAAAAACAGTCTAGCCTATACATCAGTTAATCCTATCAAGACACTACACTACTGATATCAGCTGGGTTTTGGGATCTTCAATTCCATAGTACTACTACGATTTCCCCCAATATTATTTTAACCCACTAACTGCTGAGTATCATCTACTGACTCATAACACAACAGACATAGATCAGAAGATCTGACACACGAACAACAATCAGAGCTGCAACAACATACGATGGAGGAAGGTAATCGATTCTCCCCTCCTATTTCCTTCAAAGATACTGCACTTAAAGACAAAGATACTACAGTTTAATTGTAGTACCTTTGCCTTGAAAGTGCAGTACTTTTATCTTTAAAGTGCAGTGTTCACACGATAACAGACTGTTCGCATTTGAACCTCCTCCTATATATAAATTTAAACAATAGAAAAAAATACAACATAAAACATTCGGAAAAAAAGATGTACAACATAAAACATTAAATACTGCATAAAATGAGGATTTTTTATGTTTGCTGAATGATGGCATGCATGGCTTCCTCGGTGATCAGTGGCTCCCTACTCCTCCATGACAGTCTTCTCTCTGTCCCCTTGCATCCTCTGTTCATCCTCTTCATCTTGACTAGAGCGATTTAGCTGCACCATTCATTTGATCATGAGAATAATGTCTAGTTCCTTTACGTGAACGGGGACAATGTCATCAACCATCATCTTCCCACCGACCTCCATAGCAACCTGCTCACATATGGTACCACTATCTAGAGTTCGACCGTCGCTCATGGTAATGCAAGATGACACTACTTTCGGAGAGCTGGTCCTTAACAAATGGTTTGAAATAAAGTTTCAGCTTATGGTGGAATCAATGAGAACAGTAGTCGGTCATCCCGACCATCCGCAAATCTTCCCAGCTACTTTTAGTGAATAAGCACCAAGTGTGAGGGCTACTGTGGAAGTGGGCGTGGGATTGGGAGTGAGAGTGGGAGTGAGATGCATGGCCATCATATGATCGAGTCGATGAACAAACTCCCTTTGTTGTGTCGCCACATGTTGGAGATCTTGCTGCAAGGTCGCGGTCTCATCTTGCATGCGACCTATTACACATGTAAGTTATTGAAGAAGGTTCAACGACATTTTTGAAGGTGAAAGATGAAGTGTGAGCTCAAGTGAACAAAAAGGCTGGTATTTATAAGGGGAAGATGATCACATTAAATCTTCATCAAATCAAATTCGCCTTGAGCAAATCCAAATTGATGGAGAAAATCTCATCATCGCATATCTTGGCGATAATTGAGAAGATCGTCACATTAAATGTTTGCTTCTTCTCAAATCGACGATTTGGAGTAATGACGCCACTGTTACAACTTCCATCCAATTTTACTTAATACATTAGTCTACTAGCTTAATCATGAATCTACTAGGGTTTATTGATTTTTGTGTAAATGAATAGTCGCTTGGATCGCCTAGTCGCATTCCACCTTCTTGCATTCTGTTTAGCCGGTTTTGCTTACTCAGTTTGATCGCCTAGTCGCTTCGATAATCTAGATCGTCCAATCGCCTAGATCGGCTAGTCGCTTTGATATCCTAAGCTTCGAGCATCTAATTCCTCTAGTCGCTTTGATCATCTAGTTCGTCTAGTCACCTCGATAACCTAGATTGCCTAGTTGCTTTGATATCCTGATCGCATAGATCGTCTAGTCGAATAGATAACTCGATCGTCTAGTAGCTTCAAACGTTTAGATCGCTTAGACCCCTCCAAACCCTATCTATTTCTAAACATCTAAACATAGCTAATTTTATAGGAACAATAATTTAACAAAAATAGGAAAATTATATTGTATGTTGATTATGTATAAGTATATACGTCTTTAGTAAACTAAAAATAAGAGTAATATTTTCGTAAAAGTATACAAAAAGTTATCTCGAAGAGATTCGTTTGAAATACTTATGTATATACAATTAAATACTTAGAATTCAAATTATAATTATTAAACACTTCATATTTCATTATACATTTATCATGTTTAGAAGTATTATTTTTTTTTTCTAATTTAAAGTACTACTTTCGAAGTTAACGTTTTATCAAAAGATTTTCATTCTTCTTACAAAATTGTCCTACAGTCGTGATATTATTTAAAATTTTTAATCAGAACTTACATGATTACAATTATGATTGTGTGCGAATATCGGCCCTTTATTGCCTCGATCCAAAGGTTGTGATATAATTTAAATTTTTTAAAGGAACTTGCATGATTATGATTACGATTGACGGCATGTCCATTTTTTAATAATATTTTAAATTAAAAAATAGAATATTAGAAGATATTGTAATTTAATGATATTGGAAGATATTAGAAAGCAAAACATATGTATATTGAAAGTTAAATGATAGTAATATATGTATTTATGACATGATATGATACATATATATTTCATGATAATAACGTATATGTATATGTATATTAATGAATAAACAACGTATTCGTCTAAATAACATTTTTCGTCTAGGATAGTGTATTTCATCTAACCTTATGTATTCGTCTACACTAGCGTGTTTCATCTAGGCAAGCCTATTCATGTAGAAAATGTATTTCGTCTAGGCTAGCATATTCGTCTATGCTAGCATATTTCGTCTTGGTGCTAGTCTATTTTTGTAGAAAATGTATTTCGTCTAGACAAGCATATTTATGTAGAAAATGTATTTAGTCTAGGCAAGCTTATTGGTGTAGAAAATGTATTTCGACTAGGCTAGCGGCTACCATATTTGTACAATAAAGATTATTTAAGTTTTTTAATTTGAAGCGTGCATGATTACGATTGTTGGTGTGTATTACTTCGTCATTTTTGCAACTCGTAAATGAGACACATTTTCGGTTAAATATAGTTTATAATTAAGAGAGTTACAAAAATTAGTCAATCCCTCAGTAAATATAAAAGAAAAAATAAAATAAAATATATAAAAAACACAGTTTTTTAAATGATAACTAAATAATTTAGGCAAATTGGCAAAAATAGTCTTCAAATTTCACATTTTTGCGAATTTTGTCCTCAAACATTTTTTTTTGTTTTTTTGACCATCAACTCCTTGTTTTTGCGATTTTAGTCCTACTGTTAGATTTTCCGTCAATTTTAACGGTAATTCAATTTTAATTTTAAAAACTTAAAAAATAAAAGGGCAACATCAGAATTTTTATTTATATGGACCAAAATTGCAAATGAAGAATTATTTGAGACCTATTTAGCAAAAATAAATAGTTTAAGGACTGATTTCACAAATTTTAGACAAATAAACTAATTGCTTCATATCGACGAGATTTTGCATTAAATTTGCCAATTTGTAATTGATAGGACAAATGTGTATACTTTTATTTGCCGTTTCTACTATTTTTGTACAGTTTTTTTGTGGGTCCGGGAAGCTCGAAATTCGAGATGGAGAAGAAACCTCAAATTGGACGAAAACCTTAGTTTTCTAGGGTTCAGCCGCATCTAGCGGCGGCGAATCCTGGCGCGTCCGGTGTCCGTTCGACGATCGACTTAAACCGCTGGATTCCTCGTCTCACAAGCTTCGCGTTGATAGGTCGTAAGGGGTCATCCGATCCCAGATGAGACCCAAATCGATGTCTGAAGTTTGTTACTCACCATGAATTCTTTCTGGCGAATCGTTTGAAATTCGAAAAATTGATGAACTAATCTCGGTCGGAATCCGTTACATGGTGGTCGTAAGTGTTCCAATCACGTTTTCCCTCTTTTAATTGATCGAATCACAGCTCAAAAAGAGAGAATTTGGGCGGCGGAGATGGCGGCGATGGGCAGCGCTTGTTCTTCGCGTTGCAAGAACGTCGACCGCCATTCTTCACGGCAGACGTCTGGGCGACGTCGTGACTGCCGAGAGGAGGTAGAGGACGGCCGGAGCAAAGGCGGAGACTGCTTGTTCTTCACGGCTGCGACGACTGCTTGTTCAGTCGCGCGCTCGCGGCGGCTCTTCCTGCGGCGGCGTGGGGCCGGGCTGGTGCGGCGCGCTGCGTTAACAAATTTAATGCAAAATATCGTCGATAGGAATCAATTAGCTTATTTGTGTAAAATTTATGAAATCAGTCATTAAACAATTTAATTTTGTTAAATAGGTCCCAAATAATTTTTCATTTGCAATTTTGGTCCATATAAATAAAAATTTCAGTTTTGCCCTTTTAATTTTTTATTTTTTAAAATTAAAATTGAATTACCGTTAAAATTGCAAATATAAGGAGTTGAAGGTCAAAAAAATAAAATAAAAAATGTTGGACAAAATTTACAAAAACGCAAAGTTTGAGGACTATTTTTACCAATTTGCCAATAATTTATAATGTTATTAGACTAACTAGTTTTATACATTTACACATAAAATTAACTTTTTCTTTTTCTCGTCTTATGGTATCCGAAACTTTTATCGCCACGTCGCAGAGAGAGATGGATAAGTAACCAATGACTGCAAAATAAAATCCACACAAAGATCATGGCGACTCTCTCCATTCATCTCCAACACCGGACTTCCTCTGCCAAACCCAAGTTTCCTGCATCCACTCTTCAACATCTACGCCTGCCCACCCAAATTAGATGTTCCTGTAAGTTTACATTATCATATCAGCCTCACAAGTTCATGTTGCAGCTTTTCTTAAAGCAATGCTAAAAGGCGTAAATTTATTTGTAATATTTGTGCACAGCTTCAAAGGATGGGTCCTCATCGGAGGATAATTTGTCCCAGTTTAAGGAGTTGAGGAACGTGGCTTGTGGATTTCTTGCCGTTTGGGCTGTCACTGCTGTTTCACCTGTGATTGCTGCAAGCCCAGTTAGTATTACTGCAACCCTTCTTGTTTGTGTTCAATTTGGGTGATTGGTGCCTTGAGCTATAAACTTTGATGATTTGTTGGTTTCCTTGTGATTTGATTCCATTATATACATTTGTGATACAAGTTTGTGCATTCGTATGCGTATTGCAGCGGCTTCCGCCGCTCTCGAACGAGCCAAATAGGTGTGAACGTGCATTTGTTGGCAACACGATTGGACAGGCAAATGGGGTTTATGATAAGCCGCTTGATCTCCGGTTCTGTGACTACACCAACGACAAATCCAACCTCAAGGGGAAAACTTTGTCGGCAGCTCTAATGTCAGAGGCCAAGTTTGATGGTGCGGATCTGACTGAAGTGGTGATGTCTAAGGCTTATGCTGCAGGAGCAAGTTTCAAGGGTATACACTCATAACCATCTACAAGCTTGGTTATTTATTTATAGCCTTTTGAGGCGCTTGTGTGTATGATTCATGTCACATGAGATCAGTTAAAACAGTTTCAAGAGGGGTGCATCCGCTCTGCTTCTTAGGACCGTATAATGCAACTCGGGTGCATCCACTCTGTTTGTTGCAGGCACAGACTTTACGAATGCTGTTGTGGACCGTGTGATTTTTGAGAAGGCGGATCTGCGTGGAGCCGTGTTTAGGAACACTGTCCTATCGGGATCCACGTTCGAGGGTGCTCAACTACAAGATGTAGACTTTGAGGACACCATTATCGGTTATATTGATCTCCAGAAGCTTTGTGTAAACAAGACTATTAATGAGGAAGGAAGAGCCAACTTGGGATGCCGATAACTCCTCAGACAGATCAAATGTTATTGTCAATTCTATTACTTTTATTTTAACTTTTTGATTTGGAACATATAAGAAGAGTATGGCTTGTTGAGGATTGTTCTTCATCTGATTGCTTCTTGTTTTCTGAGACAAGTTTTCAGTCTCATTTGGGCAAGCAATGTCGAAGCTGGAAAGCTATTACTCTTTTTAATAAATTACTATATCTCTATGCCTTTCTTGTCATAAACCCTCAATCCCCTCCTAAATTTATTCACCATATTCTACATAATCTTTTCATTAAGTTGACTTGTTTCAGCCCTCAATATTCTTTTGCTCAATCCCCACTCAATATAGCATCCTCTAACACAAAGAAAAGTATCTCCTACATGCACTCTTCTTCTTCTTCTCTGCCGCCCAATTTCCAACCACTTCCTTAACCACATAATGGAGGGAAATTTTGCCATTTCTTTGCTTTTCAAATTCACAATAAAATTAGCATTCTTCCTGCCTCTACTAGTGCAAGCCCATATTATTCAAGGTATAACATGCAAAATCTACATGTACAATCATATACACAAACAACACTAGCTAAAAATATTTTCACACTTTGCAGGCGTGGAGGGACTGATCGGCGTCAACTACGGCACGGTGGCCGACAACCTCCCCCCACCGCTACAAGTAGCAAGATTCTTGCTCAACTCCACCACCATCCACCGCGTTAGGCTCTTCGATTCCAACCCAGAAATGCTGAGAGCATTTGCCAACACCGGAATCGCCATCACCATCACCCTCCCGACCGATCAAATCCCTCAAGTTACAAAGCTAAGCTTCGCCCAACAATGGGTGAGAGCCAACATTCTCCCCCACGCTCATTCAACAAACATCATTCGGATCCTTGTCGGAAACGAAGTTCTTTCCACTGGAAATAAACTCTTAATCATTAATCTAGTCCCAGCAATGGAGGTTCTCCACTATGCCCTAATCGAACAGTCCTTGCACGAGAGGATTAAAATCTCAACTCCTCATTCATTAGGCATATTATCGAACTCGAGCCCTCCTTCAAGTGGGAAGTTCAGACAAGGCTACGATACTTACATCATCAAGCCTCTCCTTACCTTCTTACGATCGACTAATTCTCCTTTCATGATCAATCCTTATCCCTTCTTCGGAGCCTCTGAAGCGACGTTGGATTACGCGCTTTTCCGGCCGAACGAGGGGATGGTTGATGACGTCACCGGGTTGAGGTACGGCAACATGCTGGACGCGCAGATGGACGCGGTGTTTGCGGCGATGAAGCGGATGGGGTTCGAGGATGTGGAGGTGGTGATAGCGGAGACGGGGTGGCCGTCGGAGGGGGATGTGGGGCAGGCGGGGGTGGATCCGGGGAGCGCGGCGGAGTATAATGGGAAGCTGATGAGGCACGTGACGTCGGGAGTTGGGACGCCGCTCATGCCTAATCGGACTTTCGAGACGTATATATTTGCTTTGTTTAATGAGGATCTGAAGCCCGGCCCGGTGTGCGAGAGGAACTTTGGGTTGTTTCGGCCCGACCTTACGCCTGTCTACGACTTGGGGATTTTCAAGCCGGTGGTGGTGGCGGATGGGGGCGAGGTTGTTGGATGGAGTGCGTGTTTGGTCGTGTTTTTGTTGCATGTTCTTCATGGGTTTTTGTTTGGTTTGGTGGGGTAAAGAAGTGTAACGCCGGCCGAGAAACACATGGATGAGTATAGCTCTCAAGTGTCCGGGTCGGCCCTCTGTTTTTGGAGTCCGGCTCAGCCTAAACTCCAGTAAATTGGGTTCGTGTATTGAGCTGAATGCACTATCGTCGGTTGGTCCAAGCCCGGCCTAGTGGACCAAAACATGAAATCGGACACCGATTCAGGTACGCCATGTGGAGGAATGCAATTACACAGACTGTGAGCCAAAAGGTCACTAATATGAATCCAAGTACTGTACGTTGGTTGTTTAAAATTTAAACTATTTTTTATGAATTTGTTCCAAGTTCAAATAAATTTGGAGATTCAAGTTATTTATGATGTGGGTTTTTTCAGGTTACTCTGATTGCAATACGACGGACTTGGAATCTTGGATCCAGAGACACTCAAATTGGGATGTTATTGTTAGATATTTACTGAATGTACTGGTCTCTTCTTTAAAAAAAAATTGAGTATTGTTAGTTCTCATTCCTATCTTCGAATTTTTGAAGGCAATTTACACTAAGAAATAAACAAAGTACCAAAATTCACAAGAAATATAATTTCAGAGCATTTAAACGGAAGCTCAATTACATGTAGGCCTCAAATTGATATCGAACAAAATCCATTCCAGACTATGGCGTATCAACGGAGAATGCAAGCTCTAGAATTCCAACAACACGTTTCACAATACTAAATACATTCCCGTGAAATTCTACAGTCCTCATCAAAACTTTGTAAAAAATAAATGCACCAGAGTCACTAACATCTCTTACCAAAGTCGGAACTCAAGACCTAAAACCGACGAACATGTCATGTCTCTCACAGTTCGTCGTGGTCATCGGCATCTTCACCCTCTGCTTGGCCACCAGGAGCACCACCGGTCCTCTGATACACAGCAGTGATGATAGGATTGCACACTGCTTCAACCTCCTTCAGCTTCTCATCATACTCCTCCTTTTCGGCATTCTGGTTGTCATCCATCCACTCAAGGGCCTCCTTGGTTGCAGTCTCGATCTTCTCCTTCTCATCGGACTCCAGTTTGTCTGCCAGCTTGTCTTTATCGTTGATCTGGTTCCTCATGTTGTAAACATAGGTTTCTAGGCTGTTTCGGGCATCAATTCTTTCCTTCACCTTCTTGTCTTCCTCAGCAAACTCCTCGGCTTCCTTCACCATCCGTTCGATCTCTTCCTGGCTCAGACGGCCTTTGTCGTTGGTGATTGTGATCTTCTCTGATCGCCCAGAGGCCTTGTCTTCAGCCTTGACATTCAGGATACCGTTGGCATCAACTTCAAAGGTAACCTCAATTTGAGGGGTTCCCCTGTTCATAGGAATAATGTAAGAAACAGCCCAACAAAGTTGTATAGTACAATGAACTCTCTAACAGATTAAAGCAGAGAAGATATCAACCTTGGTGCTGGGGGTATTCCTGTTAGATCAAATTTCCCAAGAGACCTACAGTCCTTTGTAAGACTCCGTTCGCCCTCAAAGACCTTTAGAACAGAAAACATATTTCATGTTAATTTTGACAGAAGGGTGAAGCAAATCAAAATGCTTAAAGTTTCATCAATAATCGATTACAATACCTGGATCGTGACGGTAGTTTGTTGGTCCTGGTAAGTAGTGAAGACTTGTGATTTCTTGGTAGGAATAACAGTGTTCCTTGGAATCAATTTGGTCATCACTCCTCCAACAGTTTCAATACCAAGGGTCAATGGTGCAACATCCAACAGAAGAATATCTGGTGCAAAGAGGGCATAGTTAGTACAAAGCTTCACGATGGATCGTCATTACTTATATTTACAGAGGTAGTAAAGAGGACTATACCTTTGGTTTCATCACCACCCTCGCCACTCAAAATGCCTCCTTGGACAGCAGCACCAAAAGCAACAGCCTCATCAGGGTTAACACCTTTGTTGGGCTCCTTACCATCGAAGTAGTCCTTGAGAAGTTGCTGAATCTTGGGAATCCTAGTACTTCCACCAACAAGAACAATTTCATCAATTTGGCGTTTTTCAAGACCAGCATCCTCCATGGCCTTCTTAACAGGTCCCATGGTCTTTCTGAATAAATCGTTGTTCAGCTCTTCAAAACGAGCCCTTGTAAGAGGCTCAGAGAAATCTACTCCATCAAAGAGAGACTCAATTTCCACTCGGACCTGGTGCTGACTACTCAAAGCTCTCTTTGCACGCTCGCATTCTCTCCTCAACTTGCCAAGTGCTCTGTTATCCTTGCTGATGTCCTTGCTGTGCTTCTTCTTGATCAACTTAATGAAATATTCCATGATCCTCTGATCAAAATCCTCACCTGAAGATGCAAAACAAAAAAGTTGGTTGTTGATAAAGGGCTTTCAGTGAGACACATTTCTCATGGATCCTTGAAAAGCAAAAGAATGCAGAATTAATTGGATCTTGATTTATGCTTACTCATGACTAGATTCTAAGGTTTTGTTTAGCCATTTTAATTTGACAATGAATAGACAAGGCAGAAATCCACCTAGACTTTCCCATCCCCATGTCTCAAAACTTGAAACAATAGACGCAGATAAAAACGTGTTCATGCAATAGAATGAGCATATATCTTCATGTGGACAGTTGGTTCAGAAGATATAGTCATTTTGAAAAGCAATTGCATGGTCAAACAGTGTCTTGAATGACATTGATAAGATCTTTTGACATGCATAACAATTAAAACATTGAAATTGGAAATCGACCTAAAACAACCATATCCAAACATTTATGTCTGAATAAATCACACTCGGATGCCACAATACAATAAGCAGGTAGCAAAAAGATTAAAAAATTAGCTTACCTCCCAAATGGGTGTCTCCATTTGTCGCAAGAACCTCAAACACACCATTGTCGATGGTCAAGATACTCACATCAAAAGTTCCACCACCAAGATCAAAGACGAGAATGTTCTTTTCACCACCTTTCTTATCCAAACCATATGCAATTGCTGCAGCAGTGGGCTCATTAATAATTCTCACAACATTCAAACCGGCAATTACTCCAGCATCTTTGGTAGCCTGCCTCTGAGCATCATTGAAATACGCTGCAGAAAAGAAGCAAAAAGAATCAGCAACGGCATAAGTGTTCTCCAATCCACATAAAATGAACTTCGCACGAAGTGCTACCTGGAACAGTAACAACAGCATCCTTGATTTTCTTGCCGAGATAAGCCTCAGCTGTCTCCTTCATTTTTGTCAAGATCATGGCGCTGATCTCTTCAGGGCTGAACACCTTGGTCTCACCATCCTTAATCTTGACCTCAATGTAGGGCTTTCCATCCTTGTTGACAATCTTGTATGGAACAAGCTTCATGTCCCTCTGAACTTCTTTGTCCTCAAACCTGCAGAGTAGCATGGTTAAATGACTATTGCTATGCACATCAAATCTTTATAAAAGAGAAAAAAACTTACTTTCGACCAATAAGTCTCTTGACATCAAAGATGGTCCTCTCTGGATTAACAGCTGCCAGATTCTTTGCAGCTTCACCAATCAACCTCTCGCTGTCGGTAAAAGCAACCCACGAAGGGGTGATACGATTACCTTGATCGTTTGCTATAATTTCGACATGTCCGTTCTTGTAAACACCAACACATGAGTAGGTTGTACCAAGGTCAATACCAATAACTGTTCCAATTTTAGGAGCCTCCTCTGCTGCTGTGCAATATGAAAATAAACTTCCTGTTCAAAAACCAAGCAGTCATGTTAGTTAATTCAAGTGGTCATAAAAAACGAGACACACCATTCATTCAACGTGAAACATAATTAGTTTTTCCTGATAATTTTTCTAAACAAATAGAAAAACACAAGCTAATTTTCATGATTTTAAATTTTCATTTGATAGCAAAGTAGCTAAATATCTTGGTAATTAGCCAGGACAATATTACCATCAGTCTGCACATACAAGTTTCTGTGACCTAAACTAGGATTATTCCATAGGTACAAATCAGTGGTCATTTCACACTTCAAATAATGACATTATTGTATTGAGTCCGAGAGAAAAGGAAAGGCATTTGATTTCTCCAAGCTAGTTTCTAGACTACATCAGATCTGAAACTAAATCTACGACGACGAGAAATAAAACTAAATTTACAACGACGAGAACTAAGACTCCGATTCCCGATCCAGCATCAGAATACCACCAAAGAAAAAGTAATGCTAAATAAATCTAACATTCTAAGTACACGGAAATGCTAAAATCTCAGCTTTAGAAGATAAGCTAATAGGAAGAAGAAACAAAGAAATACTGACCTAGCAAAACGATCCCCAAAAGAATCGAAGATGCGCGTCCCCTCAACGCACCAGCCATTGCTGCGAAGCGCGGTAGTGGATTTGCTTTCTTCCTCTGTATCTTTCTCACAACTATGTAATATATTTTTGTTCTCAGCTCTCTCTCTCTTCCTCTGTTTCTTATGAGTGTTCAAGAGCTCTGAATCTGGTTGAACGGTTGGAGAGGAGGAGCATTTTATACCAACCTCTACAGAGTTTAATCGTCATCGATGATGACGTGGACCAATCATCTATCGAGTGTGAATTAGTGCCTCCTCTCCTTCTAAATTCGAGTCACGAGTTCTTACGTGGACCAATTACCTACCGCCATGATGTCAACCTAGATAACGTGGACCAATGGGATCCAGAGAAGAACGTGTCGTCCAATGAGGTTCCACAAAATAGTGTGAAAAGTGAAAATGTAGTTTCTCGGTTCTTCTTACTTGAAATACGGAAAACGTCAAAACATTTAACCGTGCACACACACCTGGCCTATTCCGGAGAGATCGGGACAAATTTATTCGCAAACTCTGTTTTTATCCTATACTAGTATATTTATACTATTTATACATTAATGAGATAATTTAGAAGCCTTTTTCTTTTTTAATCTTCTTGGATTTATAGCGCATCTAACTTCTTTCAATCTCGCGGTCTCTTTCAATCTAAATTAAAATTTCAGAATCTAAATATTATTCGTACATGTTTTTTTCGTGCACTTTTTGATAGATCAAGCGACCTACTAGTAACATTACTTAGAGCAAACTTTATGTGTATTTCTGTGATTTTATTTATGTATGCGTCATATGAAGTGGAAATTATGCCTCCTACCTACCCGATTTGTCAATATTTATTTTAGGGTTGTTTCATTTCACTTTTCTACTTTTTAAATAATTAAAAATTTATATGAGTCTCACACATTTACCACACAAACCAATTCTAGATAATTATTTAATTATATGGGTCACATACTTTTATTATATAAAATCAACCCCCATAACTAACCGCGTCGAAAAAAAATAAGACAAGTTGGCTGAGACGGAGGGAGTATAATAATGCACTCTCTATTTTCAAAATTGTTAATTATATTTAATTCTTTGAAATTTTGAATAAAATCCAAATCAAACCGAATTAAATTGAAGTTTTTTGGTTAAAAATTGTTAATTACATTCGTTTTCCCACAACCTGTTTACTTAGGGGGAGACACGAAAGAACTTCGTCAAAATGTGCGAACAAGTGCGTATTAAAGAATTACATCCAAATTATCTTAAATTTTATTCAAATTAAAATTAACTTATTCAATTTAATCTTATTTCGGTCTAATTCGAGTTCAGCTCTCATTGGATAGCAAAGGAGGCCATATCCACGAGACTTCCCCATCTCACCACCATAAATTCCCATAAGCTTGAAATGCTTGTGTTAGAATCTCGGACGTAACAGATCATGATAGATTCCGTACAAAAAGTTTGTGTTCGTTTGAGGTTTGTCCGAGAAATTAAGTCTCAAAGTTGTACTAATAAAGGAAGAGAAAAACAAGAATGAAATTTGAAGTAAGTTGTTAGGACAAGACTGTTTCTGCAGATGGATTCTTAATTAGTATAGTTTTTTTACACCCCATCAAGATTTTGAATGATAAGGGTTGCGTAAAAGAGGCGAGAAAATATAGTCAAGAGTGACATTATGTTCTCTAATTAAAACAAAGGCTCCATCCACTTTTCTCAAATACATTACCAAATTAATAAGTACATTGTGATAAATTTAGGAATTAACACAATTATGATTTTAGACACTATCTCATGTTTCATTATCACTATTACACTATAAGTGCATCATAAGACAATCATAGATTTTTCTAATTTTTGGGTAGAAAGTTCCTCAAATCATCGCAAATCTCCATCGTGTTAAATCTCAAGTTTCGTTATCACTAGTACACTTCAAGTGTGTCATATACTATCATAACCATCGTTGCACAAACCACATTTTCGCTTTTCGGATAAAGAGTTCCCCAGATCATCATACATCCCCATCTCTTATTGCATCCCATGGTTCACTCACTAACTAATTCACTTCAAATATATCATAAATTCATCAGAAACTACAACTACCCGATTTTTGGATAGAAGTTATCTCATATTAGTATTCATTAGCACACTTCAAGTGAAACATAATACATCATAACTCACTCCACAAACTCCATCTTTCCGATTTTCAGATAGTATGATAGAAAGTAAAACTGCGCTCTATCACAAACTCAAAGATAAGGCAAATTCCCAAAGTAAAGCTTAGTATTTACTCCAGATTCCAGAATCCTCCTCCACCGCCGCCTCTTCTTGGTTCAATCCGAAGATGTGGAGGTGATCAGGTGAGCCCTTTTCGAGTCAAACCGTGCATAGATGGTGAGAAAGATGAGGCTTCTGCAGCCGCGGCCAGTTTTGGGCTAGTAAGAGTATGGACAAGTGTTAAACGAGGCGATGCTGACGTGGACAGAATTCTCGAATCCTGATCCCTGTCGACCAAAGTAGTGAGGCCGGCCCTAATTGCAACACTAATTCGTATATTTCATTGGTGTAATGGAGCATGTGTTTTTCGAGCACCGAAATGCTCGACTTAAACGAAATGGGGTCGTTGAGAATGCTGAAGACGTGTTGGACAAAATGAGTCAGCGAAATACAATGCGATGATGAGAGGGGTATTTTCAAAAAGGTGAGTTTGCATGTTAGATGCCCAATATTCGTGATATTTTCTCGTGTGGGGATGTTGGGAGCATGAATCATAGGGATATAGTTATTTGGAATTCATTGATTTCTGGTTATGTTGATAATGGAAAGATCAAGAGTTTGATATTTGATGATATGTGAATGAAGGATATATATATATATATATAGGGTGTGGATCTAGGGAGATCCAACACTTAAAAGAGATATGAAAACCGATCCTAAGCGTTGATCGGTCCTAATCTAATGGACAATATCAATCCCTTCTTTCTTTTAAAAAAAATGGAGAAAATGGCAAAATGGGCATAGAATTGATTAAGATTTGGGCGCTAGAAAAGATTTCAGAACGCAGCTCCATTTCAAAAACTTTTCGTTCATGGTCGGTTCCATATCAATCCCTCTCTTCATACCTTCCATCGAAAACCTAGAAGATCCACTACTCCAAACCTTCCATCCACAACCGACACAGACAAAACAAAGAAGACCCAGTTCTCCTCCATAATCGATGAGCGAGCAGCAACCTGTCTTCTTCCATAACCGAGCACCGAGAAGAACCGACAGAAATCGAGTACGAAATCGAAGATTTAGAGACGATTTCCCTCGAATCGACGAGTATTCAGGTATGTTTTACTTATTTGTTACTTAAATTATGAAACCCATGGATTATTTGGTGTTGTAGAGATATGATTGTTAATGTGAATAAAACCCTATGGGAACCAAATGAGATTTGTGAATATGGAAGGTTACGAATTCGTTATTTGATGCTCATATAATGTTTTTACCCTGTTCATGCTTATGTGGAGAAATCGGGGTGGTTAGCTAGTGTATTCGTCGGTAGTGCTATGGTGGATTTCTATGTTAAACTGTTGTGCTTGAATGATGCAGCAAAAGTGTTTGACGAAATTCCTGAGAAGAACACTGTGTGCGTCAATGCGCTATTGTCAGGCTATGCAAAGGCTAAGATGTGGGGAGAAGGGATTGAGCTTGTTAGGAGGATGCCTAAGTTGTGTGGGGAGAAGGGATTGAGCTTGTTAGGAGGATGCCTAAGTTGTGTTTGGAAGCAGACAACTTCACTTTATCCTCTGCTCTTCGTGCTTGTTCTGGACTCTGTTCGATAGAATTTATGGCTTTTTCTATCCCGATTTTATTGATATGCATGAATCTCTTGTATTATTAACATGAAATTTAGTGTCTGTGTGCATAAAAGTTTTAATATTGGTATGCACACCCTTTTTTTTCGTGTGCCTTTTTTTATAAGCGTAAGCACAAAACATTTTATATATTAGCATAAAAATATGAAATAGTAAGCATAAATTTTTTGTCCATTGGTACATATTATTTTGGATTTTTGTGCATAATTAATATTGGTGGTGTGCATAACTTGATCGAAAGGTTAGCATAAAAAGATTGAGTCAAATGCAAAAAATGTGTGCATAACTTGATCGAAAGTTTAGCATGAAATTATATACTTGTGTGCATGATTTCTGAGAAAGCTAAGCATAAATCAAATTGTAACGGTAAAATATGATAAATATGAATTATTTCTTGAAGGGGGGACTTCCATCCATAAAAATCTGCATAAATTCACCTAGAATATAATATACATAAATAGATAATCAGAAAATAGGAAAACACAAAAATCGAATAAAACAAACGAAATGAGCAAAATTGCCCAAGAACAATGAAGGTCCATCCAAAATCAATCTTTATGCGTACGCATCAGATTCATTCTAACAAAAGAAACAATCGGGGTCAAAAGAAACACGACTCTGTCATTCCGATTCGGACATGCATGAAAAATTCACAAGATGAGTATAAACACATAACATCATGAGAATAAAGATGTAAAACTCGAACATGACAGCGAAAATGGGTGGAGAGAGAAAATCTGAAGTTGAATTAAAAGAAGAGGAGTTTACAAAAATACCCTTAATGAGCTAGATTTTCTCTTTTTTTGATTTATTTTTAAATGCTTTTGGGGATAAATGAGAGCCTTAGATTTGCGAAATGGAGGGACGAGATCGGTTCTCGTATCTCTTTTAAGATTTGGTTCTCATAATATATATATATATTGAAGCTTGGAATACAATGATTAGTGCTTATCTACAAAATAAATAAATTAGTGGAGATTGCGGAAGCTGGGTTTTGAGGAATTCGATCATCTTGGGATTTAATTGTCATGAAGATATTTGTGTTGATATCTGGGGGAAAATGATCAACTTGAGAACAGTATGAAACTGTTTATCAAAATGAAGTAAGATGGGTTGCTCTACTGCTGCTACTAGTGCTTTAATTACTATGTAATCCAGATGTGGCCCACCTTGGCCTTGCTTATTGTTAAGAAAAATCGGAGCAGCTTCTATGTACCACTTTTGTATATCCTTGTGTGTACCACATCACAAGGGTATTGACATGTGTTAAATATGATCCACTTGATTTAATGAGAAATGTCACATGTCAATGCCACATGTCAATACCCTTGTAGTGTGGTACACACAAGGGTATACGAAAATGATACACACAAACTTTTGTGAAGAAAAACACAACACTGCATCGACGCATAGATGCATTTACTTCTTTAATTTCTTGCAAAATGCATATATGCCCACCTTTGAACCGGATGCATAGATGCATTTTGCCATAAATTAAAGATGGAAGTGGATGGTTGGAAGCTTATCGATGATATGGAAGCTCGACGGTACGTCCAAACTTGCTTACTTATAAGAAGATATTGTTGCGGACGAATGTTTTTAACGAAAGATGATTGACGAGAAAGGAATTAATCTCCATTTATTCACTTGTAACTGTCCACTCTGGCCTATCAAAACTGAGTACTAGAATTATTTAACAATTTATTTAAATAAAAGCTTTTAGGTTGGATTTGGCAATTCTTATATGTGATTGTTGTAAAATGTCAATATCATACGAAAAACAATAGTGCCGAAAGCTTTCTTGAAGCTTCGTCCGGAACAGTGTGTCCCACGCTTTCTCCTTACAATTATTGCACACAATCTATCTACATCTACATTCTCTCTATCTGTTCTAAACGGACAATGCATATTACACTCATGGGGTTGTAATGGAATGTATCAAGGTTTAAAGACCTATGTACAATTTTCAGGAAGTTATTCAATAACTTTTCAACTTGTCTTGAATATATAGTTCAATGTGAATTAATTTACGAGAAACTGTATTCTCTCTATTTTGCTCTCTACTCTAGGAACACATACATGCTCGCTAATTAAATACTTGGATTGTGAACAGACACTATATTTTCTAGTGACATCTATTTGATCTGGCAACATCACTTTTAAACTACGGTTCATTTATCGCTTCTATTTTCAAATTAAGGTATGAATCTACCTGTATTCCTTTATAAAGAAAGAGAGCTAAATTTATTGAAGCAAAATTGAGGGCTTAAAGATGAGATTCGGTCTTCTTAAAAGAACCGCATCTTCACAGACATGTCTATTTCACCGAGAACACTTCCGTTGTTGCTGTCATTCCAACATATTTAAAACTCACCCCCCACATCTTATCATTTCATATTATAACTTAGATATATATTATTCCTATGCAATAAATAAATCTTTATGACTTATGAGATTTTAATAATTAAAAGTGTGCACTATATATATTTCTTGTTAGTAGGCAACCAACCTTTTGTGACTCATGCGGAAAGCCAGAATTTAAGGATGAGAAACACCATGGGATCGTGGAGTTTGGTTCACTTTGTGAAGTCAATATTTTCTCATTTGATTATAAGGTTGAAAACCCACTGTCCTATAGTGGTTGGCTAGCGCACACGTAATACTTCATCACAAATTATCTTTTATGATTTTTCTAGGATGATTATTATTATTATTATTATTATTATTAAAGATTTTCATAAAACTTGAATTGATATTATTATGAAACTATCTTTCTCATCTTTCAATTCTCTATCTCAATAATTATCCCCTAGAAAAATCACTTATAAACTCACGGTTATATACTTCTATTTATAATTAAACCGTACTATTTTATAATTATAGGGATCGGAGTTGAGATAGAAAAATGAGGACTATCTTTTATATAAGTCTCTTTGATATAAATGAATTAAACTCGAGTTTATTAGTTCTGGGTTCGGCTCGATTCATTAACTTATGACCAACAATAATAAACTGTTGATAAACACTACACGCAACCTTTACTTGAGCTTAAAAAAGTAAAGAAAACTTTAGCTCAAATCAAGATTTGTAGCCCAATTCAAGAAAGTTTCTTGATGCATAAATTGGTCAACTCCTAATAGGGAATTTAGATGGCTATACAGAAACCTGACAACTCACAACCATTGATTGAACAACAAAAGGACATGATCACTGATTAGTACATTTACTATGGCAGTAGATGAAGATATTTAACATGATCTATTTGCCACAATACAAAATAAAGATGCAAGTGGTTAGAGCATGTTGTAAGAATGTGGCTGCCTATGTAATGTATCTACTGTTTCTTTCAAGTTTGATGTAACATGCATACTGTATAGTTGACTTAATGCATCATCATTGTATGAGTAGCTGTTGTGTGGGGTTAGGGTGCACTATATCATGCCCATTTTCTACTTATAAAACCACCAACCTTCACCCTCTCAACCTTGAAACAGCCATGAATCCAACCGTGAAATGTTCTGTTTTATATTCCATTCTGCTGCTCATGTTGTTAAATGCAGGTGAGTATGGTGAATTTCAGTCAGTTTTGAAATGATCTAGAGAGGAATTATCTCATGTTTTGAGCTTGTTTTCTAGGCACACTTGAATGCTCTGGCCTCGCCACCATCAGCTTTCCCAAGGTTCGATCGATTATAATACGTTGCTTTTGCTGATAAATGATAACAATGCATTTTTGTGTGTTTTTGCAAATACCAATTTAATCCAAGTGTATGTTGTCCAGGAAGGAATCCATGCATATTCAAGAAAGCTCTTGGAATTTTCCATGGTGCTAGATTATGACTATGCAGGCCCTAATCCAAAGCATGAGCCAAGAGGGAAGAAAGGAGGCGGTGGCAGCAGAAATCCTTAATTTAGCTTCATCACCTCTCTCTCTCTCTCTCTCTCTCTCTCTCTCTCTCTCTCTCTCTCTGTATATATATAAATATATAGATTTTTGTATTGGTTGCTAGGCATTATAATGCTAATTTCTAGAGTTGTCCACTAATAAAATCCCATCCCTAACTTCATTAAGGGATATATTCTTGAACGATCTTAGATTTCCAGCTTTCTGCTACTACTTACCATATTATGAGTCTGATTGCTTTTGAATTTTGGATGTTGTTCTATCTAAAGAAGATTATTGATGTAATAAATCTTCGTTAAATACCATTAATCTTAAGGTTAAGAAATATTCATGTGTGCATGGATGGTGTAAAGTCATTTCTACTAGTCTTTGTAATCTTAAGGTTAAATACCTCTTTGATAGATTTTATTTTCAGACACGCAACGGAATTTGAAGTTTTATTGCTAATCTGTCACTTCCCACTTGTTCATAATCACTCCCAATAAGTATTGATTACAGCCTTGCTTGATAGTCATAACATGTTATGTTGGATTAGCCAAGTCAATGCAACCTTGTTGCCTACCTCGGCCTAGTGGAGTCATCATTCCCCCAACGCCTCACATCAATCTACGTGCAACGCACTTAGGAGTAGTTTCTATATGTAGGGGTAAATAGACCTAAATCTATCCACCAAGTCTTATTCACAAACATCTTTTCTTAAGCTAATTAATATTTCATTTTCTTGATTATAAGTTGGCTGCTCAGCTTGAATTTGCAATGCACATAGCAAAGCAGCAATTCTTGTTTTTTCACTGAGTGTATATACATTATGAGGACATCAAAGTGGTGAACCATATTCCAAGTGACACTAAACTGATGGTAGCTGCAGCTTGGACAAATTCAAGCACCACATTTTGTTGCTGCACCGGTAGGTTTTGCCAGTCCGTCCGCCTGTGCCCAAATACGGCTTAGCTTTTCGTATTACAAAAGACATACATCACTAAAGTTATCAAAGAAAAGCTGCATATATGTTTACCTCAGATCAGCAATGATAATGCTGATGTTATCTTGTGAACCTTGATTCTGCAACATAAAATTTTGTTTCAGTAACATCGTTATCTAAGGTGTGGACTGGATAATGGGAACGGAAACCTCAATTTTATTACCAGAGCCATCTGGGCAAGAGCTTCAGAAGCCACCTGCGAGAAAAGAAGCACCAATTAATCATTTCACCTTCTTCATAATCTACTACTCTTCATTGCTTTAGCTTACCTCAACATCTCCATGTTTGCGGAGCTGATCTCTGATGAAACTTACGACATCGGAGCTGATCTCTGATGAAACTTACGACATCTGAGCTGCAGAAACTAAGCATGCATGGCTGAAGAGAATATAGATAGCTGTTTCACCCGCTCAGGTAATCCCACAAGCCATCAGAAGCTAACACTAAAAACTCAGCATCTGGTCCAAGAGCTACTTGAATAACATCAGGCAACGCGGTAACTAAGTCTCCACTAAATTTTACGCTGAAAAAAGACAATAGACTTCACTTTAAAGAAAGAAACACAATCAAAATGCAGCAAATATGCAGTTAATTAGACAAGAAAAGTTATTTTATGATATTGTTTATGTTCTTTGAAGAAAAGATCTTTGTCTGACTTGTAAGTAGTACTATGATACTATCCTTACCGTGAAGCAAATTTTTCAGACCATCGGCCTTCCTTAACTCCTTTCCTCACCATCCTACCATAATCAAGTAAGTAGAAGGAAAGTTAAACAAAGGAAAAGGTAGTGAAAGATTTAGTAATTTTGAGAAGGTCAAGAAAGCACACTCATTCTTCTTGGTCTTAAATCGTATGTCACCAAAAGCACGGGATACAGAGATGTCTCCGCATATCCTTCCATTTGAAATCTGCACAAGTAAGGAACAAGAATCATGGTGTAACCAATAGATGCTAGACTTGAAGTAGCTCTATAGTTTCAAACACTTATATTCGAAGAAATGCATAGAGAAACACACCCAACCACCAGCCTCTCTGATTCGCCTTATTTCTTGCAGCGACGCTTGTTTGTTTCCATAGGGCCGGTGAGATTCAGTCAAGACTTGTGCTTTTCCAGAGCGTGAGAGAGTCTGCATTTGGTGAAGAAAGTTAGAAGAAGAATCAAGTGGTGATGAAAGTAACTCAAGTGAAAGAAGTGTAATAAAATTGTGCAGCATACCAGGCACGAGTCACCAACATGAGAAATGAAAAGCATGTCATCCCGAAGAAGGATAGCAGTAGCTGTTGAACCAGACTCATCTTCCTCCTCGCTCTCAAGCCTTTACAAAATAAAACCTTCAAGACAATCACAGTAGCATGTATACTCATATTTAGACTATGAGATGTTCGAAAAAGTATGCCTTCTATACACAGTGACTCAAATTCTCCTTACAATTTCAAGAGTTTGGCATCCACACTTTCAAAAGCGTCTTGCAGCGCCTTCTTGGTTGCGTTGATATCCTTCCCGCTCAACAGTTTCTTGCCTTGTAATGCGGCTACACATTCTCTGTATAGTTCTTCCCTGCACCAGACAACACCATTTATGCACAAGTTCAACGGCTCAGAATCAATACCAACAGGATCTAATCGAGAATAAAGAAATTCACTGGAATATACCAAATAACTGTAATTAATTAATAAATTAAACTAACTAATTTACAAGCCAAACAACTCTGACAAAGAAAGAAAAAACACAAGATGGTAACTTCTTACCCCTTATACAACGATCAAATCAATCATCAAACATTATTGAATACACAAATTCCCTGAATCAAACAACACCACCAAAATAGTTACACGAAAACTCATCAATTTTCGACAAACCTGAGGAAGCGAACTGAGGAGAATCCAGCATGGCCATCAAAAACTGCAGCATAAGAAAACCCTTCGAGCTCATCAGACTGAATAATGACGGTATCATCCTCCATCTCTTCGCGCGCTCCCTGCAGCTGAAAAGAGCCCCATCGGATCCCCGAAACGCTTGCAATTGAAGCTGGTGCATCTATTGCTAGGGCGGAGCAGAGTCTTCTTCCCTCTCCACCCTTTAATACATTGCTGCTCTTCTTGGAAGTCTTGCTACAGCCATAGTTGCCGCAGATCTTGTTCGACAAGAACTTCTGAAGTTGTGGACTGCATAAGGCCATATTTCATTAATGAGAATCAAAAATGGGGTGGTGCAGGAACCTAATGGCTGAGTTGTTGCTGCTACTCAATTGGGGATATTTTGATTGGATGAGGTTTAGTGAGAGATGATAGAGAAGTGAGAGAAAGACACACCTCTAACTGAATTAACGGCTTGGATTTCCTAGTCTGTCCACCACCACCGATGCTAGTGGGCCGGTTTGACATTTTCGGACCTCGGCCCGTTTTATGCTGGGCTTGGACAATAGAGCTCGGCTAAGATACTACCCTTCCAGTTTTCATCAGTCTCAAAACCCAGGTAGTAAATTTACTGAATTGACCCTCTACTGGTGATGAAAGCTTATTGGAGCATTTTGCCCTCGCCCCTTCCCCCTCCCCCTCGCCGCCGGGATTTGTGAGCCTTATCGTGATCCCCGTCCATCCACCGTAACCTCGTCCTTGTACGGAGGCCGAGATGGCTTATTTGCAATACGGAAGAAATGCGCTGCGGCGGAGTATGCACCATCCGCTGCTATTCGCCGCTCAAGGCGTTCGCTACCGAAAGCTGGAAGTTATTCTGACAACTGTGAGGACCTTTAATTTTGCCCTAATTTCTTTTTTTTTTTTCGTTGCTCGAATTAATGTGTTAAGTACTGGTGATCTAGACGATTGATAAGCTCGGAAAAGCGGGTGAAACTGTTAAGGTTGCGCCAGGGCATTTCCGGAATCATTTGATGCCGAAATTGCTCGCGGTACCGAATATCGACAAGTATGCGCATCTCATTCGCGAGCAGCGGAAGGTATATAACTTCCTTGATTGGTTTAGTCAATGTTTTATACCGCTGGTTTTCTATGTGTTAATATATCCATGATTGTTTTAGGAAGAAATATATGCCACTGGCAATCTGAGCTTGTCAGGTGGTTCATTAAGTGGTCGTTTTGTTCGATTGTTGATCTTTGACGATAGTTGTTATTTTTGGCCGTTTATTCTGGATTAAAGAAGTTTGAATATATGATTTTGCTGAACCAGTTGTCACTGGAGGGTGAAGGTTGCTTCTTTAGGTATTTAAGGAATCAGAGCCTGTTGCTCTTAGTACTGAATATAGGTACTGAGATTACATATCACAGTATGGGGTTCTATTGGAATTCAGCAGAGACTTGTAGTTATTTATTGATCTGGTTATGTTATTTTCTCTGTCGTTATACCTAATGAAATTCAACATGCATTAATTTTATAAACCCCATGTAGATCTTAATCTGTTCATAGCACATTCTTATGCTCTGTATATTTAGTCCTCTGCTTTAACACACATTCGTGCATTGATAAGAGAAGCTCAGTTGGTGGGCCAAAATGGAGGAACAATCATACGTATGAAAAGCGTGCTTATCACCCTTATATGCTACGTTTTTTTAGTGTTCTGAGCTATTCTTATTTCCATGAAAACTTTCTTCTTGTTTGTTTGATGCATGTATTCATTTCACAGAATTTAATATGATGATGGTGATTGTAATCCATTTGAGTATTGTTTCATCAGATTTACCAGCCTAAGGAAGTTGAAGAGGTTAAAGTAGTTGCAAACAAGGAAGAAACCAACACTAAAGAGTATGAGGCTGCAGCAAACCGCCTCGCCAAATCAAGAGTTGTTAGTATTTTTATTTTGAAGCTTTAGCCTTTCAATATTACATATTATGACATTTGCACTACTATTTGTCTTCCTGCACTAGTAAATAGTGAAAAGCTATTGAACGATAGCTTCATGAATGTCTCAGAAATGCTTTTCAAAAAAAGAAAATAATGTAGCATTGTGTAAATATAAGGAGTGAACTCTTAATTCATACTATTGAGTTAAAAACCCTTAACTAGTTTTTACGTCATGTTGTAGCTTTGTCTTTCAAAAAGTGTAATGAACTCTACTTCAGATGTACATTAATCCAGATTTAGATTAAAAAACGTTTCCTTTTTGTCAGAATATACGGAAGTTCATCATAGAGGGAAAAGGAGATGAATTGCGTGAACCAGTTACAAAAGAAGAAATCTTGGCCGAGGTATGAGTTTATTTTCTTGCAATTGAGATTCGGAGGGGATCCTATGCTTTGGTTGATGAATTTAAATTATTGCTTTTGTGTGTTTGCTGGTAGTTATCTAATCGATTTATACAATGTAAGAGTGTGCATAAAGTGGATTACTTCAAGTTAGTTAACAAATGGAGCCAGTAAAGGGGAGTAGAATAGGTTGACAAGGAGTTGCATCTGCTATGCATAATTGAAGTGTTCCTAAAGAGCCTCATTGAAATATGATCTCTGCCATTTACTCTGATAACTTAATTTGTGTCATCTTAAACATCTAAGCTCAAAGTTATTCAGAATATAATAATGAATCTAATTGATTAGTATGCTTGTTATCTTCTTCGTGGTGGTGGTGGAGATGCTTTCTCACCACTTAGATATGCTCATTTGCTATCTCGTCATATGCTTCATCTATTTATCTCTGCTTTATAAACTGGCCGTTTATCATTGAACATGGTTTATTGCTGCTTGAGTATCCTCGAGGGAGTACAAGATCATTTCCAGATCAAATTGCTGGATTGGAATTCTAATTACTCTGATTTCTGACTATACTTTGTCCTATCTATATACAGCATGCATAAGCTGCTTTTAGAGTTCCAAGTTTTTCATTGAAATGACCCGCGAAAGGTATATTCTTCTGATGACTGATCCAACCATATATTTTTTTTCCTGGAAACAATCAGATTGCGAGGCAGCTTCAAGTACACCTTGACCCTGTGAATCTGCACTTACCAGCTCCATTGTCAACTTTGGGGGAGCATAAGGTGCCACTCCGGCTGCCAAGATCCATACCTAAACCGGCCGGAGAAGAGTGGATTCTTAATATCAAGATCAGGAAAAGATAAGAGGAATAGGTGCCACCGTCTGCAGTTGAATGCTCCAACAAAGACATCTTTTATGTAATGATGGTCATAAGATGTGTTACTATTATCAGATCAGTCATTTCATACTTATTTCTGATCTTGCTTCTTTATGCTTATCTCGTTAATGTCAACTCATTTTTGCTCAACCCTACATGCACCACTTTAGACACATATATGCTTATAATTTAAATTCTATACCTCAGGTTATCATTTATGCCTAAATCTTTTATTATATTCTCCTCATTTGTAATAAAACATTAATTAGCAACTTTTTTCCTTATTTTTTTTGTGTTTTTGTCATTCAAATTAATATTCTTTTAAGTAAAAAATAAAACAAACTAAATACTAGTACGAGTAGTTTAAATAAAACAAACTAGAGTAGTTTAAATAAATAGTATTTTGTTTTCTTCTTCTTCTTTTTTTTTTTTTTTTTTGGTATTAGTAGTTTGAACAATTAATGAGTAAGTCAAGTAGAAGCATAAATATAGTTATGGCCACATAATAAATCTTTCATCCTAGTATATAAAATCTAGATTGATTTGTAGCGTGTTGACATTGTTTTCTGGTCCCTTTGACCATATAAACTCCCATGAATATATCAAATAGAAAAATCTCTCTCCTAAATTAATTAACTAGAGATTATCTTGTTATTGGAAAAAAACAAAATAAATTAAGTTTATTTTGACTGAAATAATAACATTAGTAATTCAAAAAAATAATTCAAATACACACATTTGGCACGGTATTCTAAGTACCCGTGTGTACATGATTACCGCTGTAAAAACATTATTAATTACAGCAAATACATGATTCAGCCCCCATGATCTGTGATTGGTAATTGTTTTGTAATGAATGCACCCTCTATATATTTACTGCACTCCTTAACAACTCTACTAATTATTTCGTAACTCCCATAATCGTGTGCACTAACTTCAATCCATTTCTCCTCCACATTTGTTAATCTTTTATCCTCAAATAATATATATACAGAAATCTGATTCCATATTCCTTAGATTTTTTATTTTGAAGTACGATCTTTACATGCAATAACATTCATGGCTTCAACTGGAATCAAGTCTGAGAATAATCAGAATGAAGTTGGCTGCTTTTTCTTTGATGACCCAACTCCCCTCGGGTAATCAACTCTCTCTCTACTCTCTCTCTCTCTGTCTCTCTCATTGGTGTGGGTTATTTTGCAGGTCATGGGAGCAACAGTTTGCATGTATTGAGGGTTTGCTTGATTACGAACCATTTCCATTATCTCATCAAATGAGCATGACTTCAAATGATTTCGGAGATATTTCAACCGATTTGTGGGTTTTCGACGACCATTCATCGTTTCACAATGTTCCAAACACTATTGCAAACCCTAATCCAGCCATGGCCGCACAAGACTTTCAAACCACTGATCCGAACGAGGATGTCCGTGCGAGGTTGTACGATTCTACTCTGCAAATTAATCAAGAGGAATCTCCGAGTATGAACAAGAACATGGATGTGATGAGAAGAAACGGAAGGCACAAATCTTCTTCTTCTCTCCAATTGGAAGAGATCAAGAAGTACTTTGATTACCCGATCACTAAGGCTGCCAAAGAGTTGAACGTGGGCCTCACCGTTCTCAAGAAACGGTGTCGAGAGCTGAATATAGCGCGGTGGCCGCATAGGAAGATCAAGAGCTTGGAGTCACTCATTCATAATGTTAAGGTATAACAACTTCAAAACCCTAAAATATTTTCGTTTGAAATTTATCTATATTTTAATTGAATTTTTTAGGAACTTGGATTGGCAAATGAGGTTGAGATGCTGGAGGAACATAAGAAAATGGTGGAAAGAATTCCAGAGATGGAGCTGACTGAGAAAACTAAGAAGTTGAGGCAAGCTTGCTTCAAGGCCAATTACAAAAAGAGAAGGTCCCTCCAACAGTCTGTCTTTCCTTGAAATTTCTTAATTTTGTAAGAAATGGAAGGGAATTTTTAGTGCTATAGATGTATTTAATTTCTTCAGAACATGCTATGAAATTAAATGGGAGTTGGGCCTTATTTTTCTGTCTAGTTTATAAGAGAATAGTTTCTTATTTTGTCTGTGAATCTGGGCATTGGGCCGTGATATATCTTATAGGATTATGTAACGGGATGGATTTATTCATCTAAATCTAGCAAATTTGTAGTTCAATATCCAAGATTAATAAAAAGTGCACTAGAGAAAGACGGAATTTTAATTTAGGAGAGAAAACAGTTTTTTGCAAATGAATACATAAAAAATCGGTTTTTTTTTTCTTCAACAATTTGGGAATCGCCCATGTTCATAGTGCTTGCTTTCATTTTACTCACTACATGGTGGTGGTTGGGTAAATTTATGATAAATTGGAGTACAGTCACATTATTCAATTCATTACTATTTTCAGTTTTCAATTCATTACTATTTTCAGTTTTTTCTCTTTTTTTTTTCATAATTTTTACACACCACTTTTCTTGAGTATTAAATAAGTAGCATTTTGAAGTTAAGTGTTAGAGCAGGGTAGCTAGGTCAAGAAATCAATTATGAAAGCGTTTCATGTGCCCATACTTATTACATCAACACCTATCTAACTCACCTCAGTTATTACTACATATCAACAGCAAGCGAGAGAAATTATATCATATCAGTTCTTGGTAAATGGTAATAATTACAAGGTAGAAAAAGGCTAATTTGAAGTGCCGAATGCAAATTGATCTCTCTCTCTCTATATATGTATATATTGTGAGGATGCACAGGTGCAGCACCACTGCACCACAATCTTTCTTGATAATTTCAAGGGCTACGCCTCCATGGGACCGCCTGCTTAAAACTAGTATAAATGTCGCCCTGCCATATTCATTACAACCTTATAATGTCAACCATAAATTAATTGCCTTCTTCACTAATTTAGACAACCAACATTATCAAAATCTACATTCCTCACCATCATGTAATTTAATAAAAACACCCACTATACTAGGGAAAAATAAATGAAAAAAAAAGAAGAAAACTCACCCACAAGTACTTGGATTTGATGGTAGACAAACTGAAGAAGCTCCTCCTCCTACTAACTCTTGTCATCTTCACATTATCCTCACTCCTAAGCATATCCCCCAGCTTCTGAGAAATCCCCAAACTCTCCCTCCCAAACTTCCTCTCATCCCTAAAGCTCCCCCATCTTCCGGAACCCAAGTTTGCAGCGCCCTCGCTCCTCTTCGCCGGAGCCGGCCCTTTCCTGAAAGAAAACGTGCACGCCAGCGACAAAGACCGGCCCACATAAGGCCCGTCCAACACGGTTGTCGGCGAGGGCGTCATGGTAAATTTCGAGTCCTCTTGCAAAAGTCTGGGAGGCAGCTCTAAACACCTCGCCGCCCTGCGTGGGGGCGTGGCTGCGGCGCCGCCCTCCTCCTCGGCCGCCCTAGGCTTCCCCGGAACCTCCTCCCAGTGGAATGGGATCGATACGGATGGGAGGAGCGGTGGCGTTTGCATGAGCCGCGGCGGCTGATCTCTTGCCTTGCAGTACGGAAGCTTAGACAGAGTTAGTTTGGGTGTTGAGTGTGGCTCGCCATGATCTTCTGTAAGGAACCCCATGGTAACCAGCTACACCTCTTCTCTCTAGTCTCTACACAGCAAAATATATACGCATATATATACACAAGACAGAGATGCTTTAAATGTAGGGGAACATGGGAGGCTCCTCGCTTCAACTCCTCACGAGAGTAAAGAAAGTGGAGTGTAACGGATACGCTAACTTGTCCTATTTCTTACATGTTTAAATTACTATATTGCTCCTTTAAATTATACTTCAGTCAAATAAAAATAAATGGCCTTCAACGCCAATAATACTTCGAGAATAAAGACAATACTCAACACTACAGTTCTCCCACTGTCTGCCCCTCTCTCTCTCTCAATCTCTGAAACGTCTAGAATTAATGGGTGTTATGGTTTGGACACTTTTATGGTTTTGTGGGTTCTTGCAAGAATGGGACAAGATTTGACAGATTCTTGAATCTTGATGGTCGAGAAACAAAATTATCAGACATATCTTATGAGCCTTAGATAATGCAGTTATCTGTCTGTACACAATCTCTTCACTAATTTCGGAAAGTATTGAAGCCATCGCGTGTCATGGCTCCTTCAAGATCTCCTATAATCCGAGATATTCGAACCTCAACCCCCCTCTGAGTTTCGCGGAAAAGTGTTTTTAAACTCTCAGCATATCTCTCAATATCGAACCCTCCTTGCTTCTCAATGCCTTCTACAAGGCTAGATGGAATGATCTTGCCTTGAACTTCAATCAGTTTCTGCCCACTTGCAACTATATATCTCTGTAGCATGAAGGTTTCTTCAAGAAACTGCTCCATCCTTTTCGTTGAATTCTTTTCTTGCTGCAATTCATGCAAACTAAAGCATAACCAAAACAGAGTATATATCTATATATTTGTAATAATTAAGCTGAAGCATTATTATTATCACATTACCATTCTCTTGCAAAGATCATCAATCTTCCCCTGAAGTGCGTTGTACCGATCCACTTGTCTGTTGAGGAGCGACATGAGTGCTTCGAACCCCTTCACTCGCTCGTTATCCTCTTCGTGCTTCTTCCCGGTCACCCTCTCAAGCATGAAGAGCTGCTGCTTGAGTCTCTTCACCTTGTATGAGACTCCAAGAGCATGAAGATCCATCTTCCATGTTTGTCCCTTTGCAACTTCCCCTCTTTCATTTAAGCCCAAACCTTTCCCTTCTTTCATCTCCATATTTGGCTGTTCAATTGTCAAAACTATATCCTCTACCTTATCATTCTCCACCACCTTCTCCTCATCTATTCCCTTCACTTCTTGCCGGGGTTTCGTCTTAACAATCTTCACTCTCGACCAAGCCGTATCCTCACCTATGACTGACTCATGTGGGGAAGAGTTGAAGTTCATCTTGTGAGGAGTTGGAGGCAAGAAGTGCATCGTCATCATCTGCTGTTGTAGTGTTTGTAGTTTCGCTTCGCGGTCAAGTCGTATCCCTTCCAACCTCGCATTATCCTGCTTTAGATGCGCAATGTCTCGATCAAGAGCTTCAGTATGCAACTGCAATCTCTTTGATTCAAGCTCTGTGGTCATCAAACGCCACTTATAAGCTTCCAACTTCTCATCTTTCTGCCTCAGTTGCTCCATGAAAGCATCAATCTCTGCATCATGCTTCTGCTCAACTCCCATCTCGCATATATCTTCCTCCCAACTGCTCGAATGCTTTGCATCATCTACCAACAAAGAAACACACACTAATTACCATAAACTGAAGCTTAAATCTGACATATGAGTTGAAGAAAGAGATCTTACTTAGTTCTTGAGTTCCATTAGCCAAGTAGGGATCAGAAACAAAGGAAAGAAACCCAATCCCTTTCTTGATCTCTTGATGATTATGCTTTGCATTGGCATGCTTTGAAAACATACTTCTCAAAGAATGTTTGTTCTCAGAAACAGCTTTCCACCTTGTCTCCAGCTCAGCTTGCTTCCTCTTGGCCTTGAATGATTTCACTTCCTTCACAAGCATCTGCCTCTCAACTATATCCGTCTTTGATTTCCTCAGCACAGCCGATAAGATCTGCTCCTTCTCCTCCAAATCCTTATGCATTCTAACCATCTCTATCGAAAGTCTCTGGTTCACTAAAACCAGCTGCTCCTTCTCCTCCACCGCCTCCTTGACTTGCCTTAAGGTCCGCCCCATCTCCACCTCGAGGCGGCGGTGGTTAGACACAAGCTCGATGAATGCAGTCTTGTGCTTGGAAATCTCATGTGAATGCTTTGCCACTTCTCTCTTCACACTCTCTCTCATCTCCTCAGCAAGATCTTCAGCTGCTTTTAATTTAACTTCAGTTTCTAACCTCCTCTGTTCTGCTTCCTCAATCATCTTATCCTTCAAGTGGAGAATGACTTCAATATCCTTCATCTTCTCACCCAACTCAGCAATGGATTTCTCCTTCTGAACCTCAACAAGCCTCAACTCATTCATTAGGCCGGAAATTTGTTCTCTGAGCTTCCTTCGCTCATCAAACCAGCTCTGCTCTCTCTCTGCAAAGATGCTCACTACTTTCTCATTAGCTTTTGCATCTTCACTTCTTCGTTTCTTCAACTCAGCTGCCATAATCTGTGCACTCTCCAGCTGTTGGAGAAGCTCAAGTTTTTCAGTGGTGACTACATTTCTTTGAACTGTCCAAACAAGCAGTCCTGCAAGGGCACTGCCTTTAAGCACCTTGTTTCTAATATCCAACCAATTCTCGCCGGAGATATGAGGCTCCGGCAAGAGTCTGAGACCGAAAAACGCACACGAAACGCCGAAAATCATCGGATACAAGCTATGGCTATTCTCCTCTGAGACACCCTTTTCTTCCATCACCTAACTCTGCAATTTAAACTTCCTCTTATGAGCAAAATCATTCAATTGAACAGTGAATAATTCAGGAAAAAGGACCCTTTTTTTTTCTCTTTTAACTTGATGGAGTTGAACGTATTGAAACATCAAGATACAAGATTTCGTGTGCCCACAAAGATTTACATACAAGAATACGAGAAGTTCTTGAACAGTAACAAAGCGAGTAGTTAACTCAAAATTTTCATGAAGCAGAGAAAACTTACAAGAATGAGGGCGAAAACAAACACTCATCTGGGGTTAAAGAATGGTTTCATCTTGAAGCAACAGCTATATAAGATTAAAACAAGAAAAATGCAACTGAAAGCTGGTAACATCTGCTGGTTGTTGGTAATAATAAATTGTCAGGCAACAACTAACGCGTGGGCTTTTAAACGTACAACCTCTTTCATTTGTACTTGAGTTACTTGGTTCTTGAAATGGGGCCACAGGAATTCTGTTGTCACTGTTGATAGTTTGAAATTTGAGGTATGAACCCACAAATATTTATGTTGCATCTCTATCAAAGTTTCCATCTTTTTCGCAGTAATATTACTTTCCAGGTTCAATTGGCTGTCCACCTCTTTTTCTGTAAATAGACCCACCACTGTACAGCTTAAATGCACAAATAACTATGTCACTCCCATTTTTGTACCAAACAGTAAATCCCTCATCGAATTAGAGTTAAAAAGGGTTAATGCCAAAGAAAAATGTTGTCCACCTAAAATTGTACTTTGGGTTTGAAAAAAAAAAAACTTTACCTAAAGAAAGGGGCAGTTCTTGCACGACTAGCTACCTTATCTACTAACGATGAAGTCATTTTTTTTATGATGAGGTAACCACCACCTTAGGGTAATCCAGTCGCTATCGAAGTGCGTATTGGGTAATCCACAATCGCTATCGAAGTGCGCACTGAGTGATAGACTCACATATAACAGTCTTGATGGATTTTGAACTTATAACGTTCCAATCACATATTATTTACCTTAATCGCTATGTCATCCCAAAGGGACACGATGAATTCATTTTTATTGGATATGTATATTGATTTTTTATGTCCGAACATACAGAGAGTGTGCATTATGGTTTTGTTCCTGCAAGGAATAGGAACCACATGAAAAGATTTGGTTTGATAGGCCGAGTGTCAGTGCTACCTACTACCTCAATAATTTATGATGCACATCAAAGAAGAAGATAAATTACCAGAATTTGACATGGACCACACTAACCAACATATCCCATATAATTGTGGATCTTAACAAAGAAATAGGGCGAAAATCATATTCGTGCTTATACTTGGGCTCGTATACATAGCACGTTTTGTAATCTAATAATTGAAACCGAAACTTTTTAGACTCATTTACATTGATCATGTAAGCTTAATTGTGTACCGTGAAGATATACTATTAACAGTGGGTACAAAACTCATACTTTTACTTTTATATAGTAGATAATTAGAGGTGAACAGTTTTGATCTTAAATTATTATATTAACAAAAAGTGAGATAGATTTTAGAACTCAGTCAAAAGTATGGATTGAAAATTGATATTAGTCCTTTTTCTTATTATTATAGTCCAATTCAGAAAGACACCAAGTCTGCATGGCCCCATTGCAGGGGTCAGATTTAAATACTATCAATGATTGGTGAACTTTTTCTTATACTACTCCCTCAGTTTCAAAATTCTTGTCCGTTATTTTATTTTGGATTATCCCAAAATTCTTGTCCACTTTCATTTTTTAATAAATTATTACACACAACTTTTTTGTGGGATCCATAACTTTATATCAATCTACACACAACTAACAACTCTCCTTAAAAACCGTGCAAAAAGCAAATTGTATAAGAATTTTGGGACGGAGGGAGTAACTAATTTCTCAAACCTGTAAAGGATTTTGCCCAGCTAAAGCTGTACATGTCTAGAAACACTAGCAGCCCATTGACATAAATTTTTTTTATCATTAATAATTTCATTTGATATTTTTTTTGTATTTCTGATCTACCCTTGGAATCTGTGTTTCATGGGACTGCAATATCTCATAAATACAAGCCCCCATAAAAAGGTATGGAATTCGTTGATTTGTGATTTTGTGTAATGGTCCCCAATGGATGAAACTCTTCCATGAAGTGATAGTTTCTAATTATCTACACTTTTGTTTATATTCTTTATGGGACATGATATCTTTTAACTCAAGTACCAAAATATATTATTGCTATCATTTTTCGACATTTGGGTTCACTTAAATCCGTATTTTATCTTTCAGCTCAACTACCAAAAGATATTGTTGCTATCATTTTTCCGCATTGGATTCACTTAACTAGGACTCCTTCACTAACGCGGAACGACATATAAACCGAACAAAAGAATCGGCACTCACCCTTGAATTACTACTATACAGAGAATATACTCCCTCCGTCAGGGGCGGAATCAGGATTTATAAATGGGGGGCGAGATTTATCGGGAGTTCGGGGGCGGAGCCCCGAAATTTTTTTTAGAGAAAAGATAATATAACAATGAGTATAAGGAAGTCAAAAGTACTTATGACATATACAAATGACAAAATAATTAGTCTAAAATGATATACAAAAACCATAAAAACGACAAAAATAGCGAGTCTAATATTGTGATCTACGCTCTCATGTTATTGAACTCATCAATAATTGAATCAATATCAAAACCTAGGTTGCACGGACACGGACACGGGACACGATACGACACGGACACGGGACACGGGACACGACTTATTTTGAAAAATTTAGGATACGACACGGGCGCTGATATAAAAAATATTAAATTATTAATATATATATATATATATATATATATATATATTTAAAAATGATCAAGTCAAGTTTTTCAATATCAAACTCATAGTTCAAATGATCAACTCAAACGACATAGTCATAATTCATAAGTAGATAATCATAGCATAAAAATGTAAAATACTCAAATAAGTAGATAATCTAAATACATTAGTAAGGTACGTAATATTTAATTATTTAATTATATATTTATTTACTTATTACTAATGTAAGGTAAGTAATATTTAATTATATAATTATTTACTTATTACTAATTATATATACGTGTCCCATTGTCCCTTTACTTATTTAATTTTATATTTATTTACTTTTTACTAATTTCTAACTACATTGACCCATTCAACCGTGTCCACTACAAAGACTAAATAAAAAAAACGTGTCCGTTGTCCCCTTGGGATGGCAAAGTTGGTGAAGGTGGGTAGGCCGGGACCGATAGGTCCCGAGTTCAAATCCTACTGGAAGCAACTTTGTGGAGCCTGTCACCTATGGTCAGGGACGGATCTACAGGGGGGTCGGGAGGGTCGATCGACCCTCCGGTCGCCGTATCTAGAAGTAGCAGGCTTGAATCGTCCCTCTGTTTGACCCCTCCGATGACGGCGCAAATTGAAAGGGGTGGAACAGTGGTAAAAGGAAAAGGAAGAAGATGATGGATAGGATTGGGTAGGGAACTTGGGCTCATTTATTTGTGTTAGTGGGCAGCCCAATTCTAAAATCCAAAATAAAAAAAATAAGCCCAAATATCAATTTATGTTAAAGAATTATAACAATTAAATTATAACAATTAAGAGAGACAGACCCTTTTCATTTGAATTATAACAATAAAGAATTATAACAATAATTCTCTATTTAAATTATAACAATTAACATACTCGTTATTTTTGTCCTTTTTATGGTTTTTGTATATCTTTTTAGACTCATTATTTTTTCATTTGTATATTTATAAGTACTTTTGATTTTATCTTTTCTCTAAAAAAAATTTCGGGGGCTCCGCCCCCAAACCCCCGATAAATCTCGCCCCCTATCTATAAATTCTGGTTCCGCCCTTGATTATACTTCGACCCCTCGGTTGTAAAGTTCTGGTTCCGTCACTGCCTATGGTTAGCCTAGGGTGGTTGAACTCTCCTGTGTGGTTTGCAGGCTACTGCACAAAAAGCGGGGTTTACCCAGTGCGCACCGAAGGTAGCGGCTGCGGGTTCCACGTATCAAAAAAAAAAAACGTGTCCGTTCCGTGTCGGACACACAAATCGCCGTGTTCGAAAACGTGTCCGTTTTTTTTTTTTTTTTTTTTCGGACTCGTTTTTGCCGTGTCGGACACGTGTCCGTGTCCGACATAGTACGACGGGTTTTTTCGGAGTGTCCGTGCAACATAGATCAAAACTCTCAATTTATTCCTTAGCCTTGTCTTGTTGGGCTAATTGATGTTGTTTGGGCTAATTGATGTTGTTTGGGCTAATTGATGTTGTTAGGCTAATTGATGTTGTTGGACCACTTAATTTAGTTCATGTTGTTGGGCAACTAATATATTTTTAAATTCGTTTCCATATATTAAATTTTCGTAACATACGGGGGAAAGAAGAGGTTATGGGTTTATGGGGTGCAAATGTGTGTTAATTTCACAACTATTTTTTTAATGATGTTATTTTGACGAATGCTTTTGATCATGGACCTCCGTCTCATAGAAAGTGTCTTATTTCTATGGGACATGAAGATTAAGAAAATGAGATTGTGTGGTATATATTATTTGACTTTTTAGCTTGTTAATATTGATCCACATATTTGTCTTTTTAAGAAACAAAACACTTTTTATGGGACGGTTCGAAAAAGAAAATAAGACACTTTCTATGCGACAGAGGGAGTATCTCGTATCTTAATATTGTTCCACCGCAAAAATCACCTAAACATCGGACCGGTATAATGTATATAATTGTCCGCCTTTATAAGTAATTTTGTTGTGCACTGTGAGACAATCTTAAGACAAGAGATTCGGGTACCCTACTGTGGAATATCCTTATGTTTGGGCCAAGAAAATGTTAAGTTCTCATTGCCGAAGTCAAGTTTACTTCATGACCAATTGCTGCTTTGTTGATCCAAAAGCTGCGGGGACATTTTACTTTTTTCTCTAAAATTATGTCCTCTAAAAACCTGTGGGCTAATTCTTATTTAAAGAGAAGCAAAATCATCTTCCATTCTAGCAAATATGAAACAACCAACTTTTAAAAGAAAATTACAACCTAAATTCCAATTGTAGCACCAGCTTAAGTTTTTAAATACAAGTACGGACAAAATAATTAGACTACATTGTAGGGCTTTACCCAAAAGAGGGAGCCCTTCCAGAAATTCTCGACAACCCGAGTCAAGCCCGAATCGAAGAGGGGGTTTGGAAATAGTTTTCAACCAGCAATAGACGCGCCTCGGTTAGAACCTCACTAGCTGCGTCATTGCCCCAAGCGCAAAGATACTTCTTTCATTATCTTACCCTCCTTTTTATATACAACCAACTCCCACCACTTGTTCCTGTTCACCGATGTGGGATGAATCCATTTTTTATTTTTTTATTTTTTTATTTTCTTTTTCTCTTTTTCTCCTTAGTTCTTTTCGAATATGCTCTGTTTAGCATAAAATATTTGTATACATCTGTGATCAAATAATCAATTTCACAATAGATAAATGATTACTCAACTTTTCTATTATTAGTCCGAAGTAGACGGTATAAATAATGTAAAACTAAATAGAAGATAAAAACTGCAGATTTATTTATGATTTTCCCTACCTTGTTTCATTTCCCCCCCTAAAAGTTAGGATTTAAGTATATCATTTAATAATTGGGTTAGAAGAACGGCTAGATACTACTAGTATTAAATTAATATTTATATTTATATTATGTTGATTTTATATTATATTGTACAAAGTATTATAGAGCTTAAATGCCCAATGTTAAGCATATAACCATGTATATTTATTTTCTTTTGTAAAATTATGAACAAGTAAGAATTCATTATAGCTCCAATTTTTTATTACTTTTTCCATAATCCATTATAGCTCCAATTTTTTTATTACTTTTTCCATAATCCATTATAGCTCCAATTTTTTATTACTTTTTCCATAATCAGATTCACGCAATTGAACAGTATGAACAAGTAAGAAAATAAAAATATAAACAGTAAAGGTTCCATCGAGACTTAAACTCGAGTTATCAAATTTAGAGTCCAACATCCTAACCACTAGACCATGGAACCGACTTGCTACTGTTTTTGAACTATTTCTTTTAATAAGTACTACTCAACCAAACATTATACTCCCATTGATTCTAGCTTAACTCTAAAAATAGAAAATCTTAACTCTTTAATTAAAGTATTAACTATACTAATTACATTTGCTAATGACCAAGAATGTTGACTGGGCCCAAGAGAGACAAATGATACCCACTAACATTTCAACCATACCTTTGAATCTGTAAACCCTATAACTTTCTCTCTCTCTCACGCCGCACCCTCTTCCTCGCAAAAACACTAGATCTTCAAGAGGCCTCTCCGTCACGATGAAATCAGAACCATGGTCCTCCTTATCACAGCGGATTTCTACACTAAACCTATGAGCACTGCGATTCCTCCTATAGCAATGTCTTTATTCGCGGTGAAGAATGAGGAGATCTCCGGTCTGAGTGATGTAATAGCACCAACCATTCCATCGTGATTAAAGAAGAACCGTGAGACTTTCTTATCGCAACGGATTTGTACACTAAAACTATGGGTGCTGCGATTCCTCTAAGAGAATCGTCGTTCATCGTTGTGAAGAAGGAACTTATCTCCGATCTGAGCGACGGCTATCTTGCCCATGATTACCCCATCGTGATGATCTCCGATCGAATCCCCCCATCAACCTACTGTTCGCCCCCCAAAAAAGGCATCAATTGAACAAGATACTACTATAGGTGGTGGCCTCTTGTTAAAGAAACGCCCTGATCTGAGCGTTCCGGTGGTCGAGGAAGCTGCTGATGAGCAAATTTTGCCGATTGTTCCACCGGACCCTTTTTGGGAGTCAAATGATGATCGGTTCATTTGATACCACTCTTTCACACCTTGATCAATTGTGTATTTACCTACCCCGTGCTTATAGTTAGGTGTGAACATTCCTAATTTTACTTTCTTGAAACTAATTTAGCGAAAGTAGCGGTAAAATTCTATCCTAGACCCGGTCCACAACTTAAGTTGTGGACCCGGTGGTTATAAAACATGCCACATAAGATGTTATTAGAATAAAAAAATTCAAAAAACACACAACTCTAATCCTACACCACAGGTCTACAAGACCGGGTCTAGGATAGAATTTTCCAAAGTAGCGTTAAACCCGAATTTTTCTATCCTAGACCCGGTCTACAAGACCTGTGGTCTAGGATTGAAGTTGTGTATTTTTTGAATTTTTTTATTTCAAGAACATCCCATGTGGCATGTTTTATAACCACCGGGTCCACAACTTAAGTTGTGGACCGGGTCTAGAATAGAAAAATTCCGTTAACCCCCCCGCGGAACTATTACACTATGTGCATTATGTCCCCGAACTATTAAGTTTAATGACTAACCCCCTGAACTATTTTAATCACTTGCGACATGCCCAGTGGCGTAGGCACAAGGGGGCAGTGGGGGCTAATGTCCCCACTGGAATTCGAGAATTTATTAGGGGTAATTTTGTAATTTTCAATTAATTATAAAATTTATTAATATATTTAATATTCTAAATATGTTTTTCAATTTAAAATCTTTTGAGTGGCCCAACTACACCCATTATGAATAACAACAGCTATCCACTCCACTCCCGCTCCAACCCTCTAACACCAGCTGCGGAGCTGCATGCCTCTCTTTTCAATAGAATCCAAACTCAGGTGTTCATCGGCCGGTTCAGTTCGGTTATTTCGGCCGGTTTAGCCAAACTGTGAACATCTGTACAGAGCTAGCTGACCTGGACGGCTGGACGCCTCGAGGGTTCAATAAACGACAGGAAGCAGTAATCTTGTGATTCATAAATCATAATACTTTTCGTGGCTCCATACAGTAGATATTATTATTCTTCATAAATTCCTCTTAACTAAATTTAGAGTGATGTCAAAATAGGATTGTTTATTATGTTTTTCGAATAAATATAAAAAATATATGAGTTATTCATGAAAGAAGAATATAATCCTTAAATAAGCCATAAAGAGTAAGTATAATTAGATATAAGTAGAAAAATGTGCTAAATTTTTTTTTTTCGAAGGCTCCGCCCCCGAACCCCCGTACAAAGAAAACTCAAGCCCGATAAATTTTGCCCCCACTAGCTCAATTTCCTAGCTACGCCACTAGACATGCCCCCTAGGCACCAGTTCCGTTAGTTTCTCCATTATTAACCATTTGTCTAGTTAGAAGAGTCGCCTTAATGTTGTCTCTTAAGTTTTACCCAAACCAAAAAATTTGATCCTTAGTTGAGAAGTGGGAATGGATAAAGGAAGTGTTATAGTGAATACAACTACGGTGACGTCCGACAACCCGATAACATATGACTAGGAGAGACGGCGGAGACTCTGACACCAGTTCTCCCTATCCTCCATAACGATCTTCTCCAGATACCGACCGAATACGGCTCCGATTTCAAGACTCGAAGGAACAAGGAGCAGCTTGGAATCAGCCCCTCCGGCATTGGAGCTCGGAATCAATTCCTCCAGCAAGAGAAGAAAAACCACCGCCGCTGCCGAGATATGAAGAGAAGGTTCGCCTGGTTCACAGAGAAGCTTGAATTCGGGCATCTTTATCAACTTGTCATTTTGTCATTTTTTCAGCTCTTCTCCTTCCTCTTCCTCGAGCTGCATAATCACCTTCTATATTTAACATATCATCTCATTTATGCTACAAAACTCAGAGACTTCAGTCACCAACATCTCCCAACCTTCATCTCTCATTATCTGCAAACGTGATTTTGCTACTTTAATAAGATCCATTGAAGTAACAGTATCCTTATCCTTTTTTTGTAGCACTTGAGATAGTTCATTTGTGATCCCCAAGATTTAACTCATAATGTTTAACATAAAGACAAATTCAAATCAACTTATAGTTAGAATTTTGTATACAATAAGCAACCTTTTTGCTTGTATATAATGCGTTTTTCCTTTTCATTGTTTTATTCTCCTATCTGATTAAATATATTCGCACATGTTGGTAATTTATCTTGTATAAGAGTTAGATTGTGTAGTGTGTTGTAGATGACAAAAGACTGCACAATTGGTTGAAATAACAAGATATAAACAGTTATCACAGCTGAGACAACTTAAGGACAAGTTGTCGGTTTCAGCTGCAGTTTAGATAAGAAGTGGTCTGTCTTGGCTGTTTGTCTATACTGGTACACTGAAGGTGTTCTAATGGATCACAGTGAGATGTGTTCTCATAGCTGACCTTAGTGGAGAACCAACGATGACAATTGGTTGAAATAACAAGATATAAACAGTTATCACAGTTGAGGCAACTTAAGGACAAGTTATCGGTTTAAGCTGCAGTTTAGATAAGAAGTGGTATGTCTTGACTGCTTGTCTATACTGGTACACTGAAGGTGTTCTGATGGATCACAGTGATTCTCCTAGCTGACCTTAGTGGAGAACCAAAGATGGTAAGGTGTTCTGATGGATCACAGTGAGATGTGTTCTCCTAGCTGACCTTAGTGGAGAATCAAAGATTTCGGTCACTTAATTTGGTCTTAAGCTTGATAAGATTTCACCTGAGGACAAGTTGTCGGTTTAAGGTCCAGTTTAGATAAGAAGTGGTCTGTCTTGGTTGCTTGTCTATACTAGTACACTGAAGGTGTTCTGATGGATCACAGTGAGATGTGTTCTCCTAGCTGACCTTAGTGGAGAACCAAAGATGTGTATTGATGGATCACAGTGAGATGTGTTCTTTGTATTGATGGATCACAGTGAGAGTGAAATGTGTTCTCCCAACTAATCTTAGTGGAGAACTAAAGATCACTGCTCCGCCATGCAGGGGCGTGGTGTCGGGCATCACACAGCCCAACACCGCGCAACTGGAAGGATGTTGGGCATCACATATCCCAACAATCCCCCCCAACACCTGCCAGCTGCAGCGTGCTCAAGAGGATTCGAACTCGTGACCTGCTCTGATACCAATTGTTGGACCTCAAGAGCTTACCACTACACTAAAAGTAATAGTTGGTGGTGAGGGCGCAACTTTTATTCCTCATTGCATAGCAGCCAGCGCCACGGTTACAGTTCGAACGCTGCTCTGCCACGCAAAGGCGTGGTGTCGGGCATCACACAGCCTAACATCGCACAACTGGAAGGATGTTGGGTATCGCATATCTAATATTAGATATCACTTTGACTTACCATGATGAATGTCATTGCGACTGGATCTACGTGTCTTGGGTGATAGTAGCTGGTTATCTGTATCTTACATTGTATCCCTGTTAGTTGGGTTGATAATATTCTCTGAGGAACTCGTAACGATTAGCACACTAAACTCGGCCGGTTGATTAAGTTCAGGTGTGTTAATAAGGTCGAACTCAAGAATATAATATGATGTTAATTAATTTAAGCTGTCCGTGAGCTTAATTAATTAACGAATATTTGTTTTTTAAATACAAAGATCAATTAAGTCTAAAAAAATACAAGTCCATGCTCAAGTTGGGATATAATGGGTAAGTCAGCAAAGACTCTAGTGGAATGATGTGTTTATTAATTAATTTTGCTCTGGGCTGGGCATAGATGATTAATTAATTTGAGGCCCACTTTATTTCTTATTGGATCCCTAGTCTGGCCCAATTAGATGTCCAATATTTATTATGCTCTCTCAGTAATTATTATTAATAGATTAATGTATTTATATATTATTTAATAATATGGAAATTATTTATCTGGAATTAATTGGATGGGTTAATTAATTGATAAATTGGTGGCCAAATTATTATTAATTATATTATGGACTGATATTAATTTATTGGAAGCACATTAACAATACAATTACTAATGAACCACAATTATAATATAATGTTTATTTATATTATATTATAAGTATACACACGTAAAAGTTATGAAATACGTCATTTCATTATTCTGCATTCACATAAATCGTGAGTGTAGTACGTATGAGAGCAGTTAATTATTTCCTTCAGTTCTCTGTCCATGCGGAGGAAGGAAAGGGCCGGGACACAGTCCAGAAGCTCTATACACGAGCAAGAATTAGAGGCTTTCCAAGGACGTAGGAATAATTGGTCCTCCCAACAATTGATATCAGAGCTATGTCTTAAGCTCTGACTTTTGCTTTTTAGGAGCATGATTAGGGTTTTATTGTCTTTTGGGCAATTTCGTGCTTTGGGGCAGCATGCGAGCCATTATTTTGACCCCGTTTGTACCATTTTTCTCATGAGAAAATCCACGAGTAGATAACATGACCAATTTGTGTGATCTTATGTATTTTTTGTACTGTAATTTTGGTCCGAAAAGCACGAAAATCAAGACAGAGATGAAGTCTTAAAACTGCTGAAAATTCTGTAGAGGGAGCTTCCTTGTCTTTTTTGGTGGATCTAGTTTGTTTTCCTTTGAGGCAGGCTTCGCACTCCTTTTCTTTGTTGTATACTTCGTTTGGCATTCCTTGGACGAGAGATTTTCTATCAAGTTTGTTAGTGCCTTGAAGTTCAGGTGGTTCAGTCTTTTATGCCATAGTAGCTTACAACTGAGCTGCTTCTAGTAGTCAGACAGATATCAGGTTGGCAACTAGACCAATCTGCAACATAGATGTCTCTTTTCCTATAACATGATAAAACAACATTTCCAGTGGACTTGTCCAAAACATTAGCATAGCCATCATCGATTAGAACTTGGTGGTTATTATCACAAAACTGGCTTACTGAAAGTAAATTGTGACTAAGTCCTTCAACATAAGAGACATCTGGTACTGAAACAATCCCAAAGGTAAGTGTACCGTAACCTCTGGTTTGACCAAATGAATTATCTCCGAAGATGACTTGTGATCCATTCTTTTCTTCATAGTCAGTCAAGATGTCCTTCATGTATGTCATGTGTTTGAAGCATCCACTGTCCATGTACCACGCATTCTTCTTCAGGGTATTGATTGCTTGCTGAGTTATCTTCTGCACCTGCAAAGAAAACAGGTTCAGGCACCCTTTATTTTTTGTTTTGGGTCCTAACAGGTTAATCAGTTCTTGCAAACCCAAATTTGTCTGACAACCCTGACGGTTTCAGACGATCCAATGTTCTTTCTCTTGTTGACTACCTTAGTTTTGTTCTGAGTTGCATGAGTGATTGGAGTTGTTGGTACTGACTGATAGTTGCATGAGGTCTGAGCTCTGGTCTGAGGTCTAGTTTCAGGTCTGCTGTTAAGTTGCCTCTTGTCCTCGTACATCTTACCCTTACCTTTGTCTGTCTTCTCTAGAGACGATTCAGGTTGCTTTGTGGCCTTGATGAATCTATCTTTGAGATCAACCACTTGGGTAATTTTTGTGTTGTTCTGAGCTCTGTTGTACACCTTTGAATCAGTCTTTGCATTGTAACTAACTCCTTCTCGGTTTTCATGATGTCGTTGGTGTTTCAACATCTGATCAAACATCTTTTGGGCGACATCATATTTGTTTGTTATTGTTCTACGGTTGCGTGTTGATTTCAGTAAGATGTCGTAATCCTTTTGGAGGTTGGTGTAGTTCACTCTAACTTCTAACCAGGGACGGATCTACAGGGGGGCCGGGAGGGTCGATCGACCCTCCGGCCGCCGTATCTAGAGGTAGCAGGCTTGAATCGTCCCTCTGTTTGACCCCTCCGATGACGGCGCTGAGCAACTAACTTTCTGCAAATGGAAATGGGTGGAACGGTGGTGGAAGGAAGAAGAAGGTGAATAGTGATGGATTGGGTTGGGCACTTGGGCTCATTTATTTGTGTTATTGGGCGGGCCCAATTCTAAAACCCAAAATCAAAAAAAAAAAATTAAAGCCCAAATACCAATTATGTTAAAGAATTGTAACAATTAAATTATAACAATTAAGAGAGACCCTTTTCATTTGACTTCCTTCTTCTCTGTTTCTGTCTCTGGCTCTCTGCTCTCGAGTCTCGGCTGCTCCCTTTATTCCCCTTTTCATTTGATTGTTTCTTCTTTGTTGCCTAAGTCCTAACTATGCATAATGGCCGACAACAAGTTTAAGTAAGTCATTTTTTAAATTTTATTATTTATTTTGTCTTCTCCATAATTATATTTGTTTAATCTAGGCTTTAATAAAATAGTGTATTGGTGTTAATGAGTGGTGATGGGGTTTATATTATTATTTTGTTATCTAGGAATGTCTCTAAGTATGCATGAAGCGGTTTTGCAACGGTTTCAAGATATGGGAACTAGAAGATCACAATTACTAGGTACGTCTACATCGATTGGCAAAAAAAAAGTAGTCGTTGCATCACTTGTAGACTCAAAGAAAAAAAAACTATTTGAAAGACTTTGTTGATGGAATATGTATTTTGTAATTATTATTATTTTTTTGTTGCACTTGAATATTATTCTACTTCGACCCCTCGGTTGTAAAGTTCTGGTTCCGTCACTGCTTCTAACAGCTTGCGGTCATTCAATTTCTTTTCATCGGAGAGTTTCAGCAACTTTACTTTTAGATCTCAGACTCAAACTGTTGTGTTTCAGATCTTCTGTCTGCTTCTTGATAAGCTGATATTTTTGCATCTGATCTGAAGATGAGTTTTTCTTGACCTTATCATATAGCATCTCATTTTTTTTGCTCAAAATTGTGAAAAGTCTCTTTAGACTTTTGTGGCTTTCAAGCAATTCGTCATAAACATCCTGGAGCTCGAAGTCTTCTGTTACAGAACTATATTCTAGTGTATGATGTGTGGAAGAATGAATGGAAGAGCAATGAGAGTTTACCTTGACTTCATCTTTTGTCATGAGACAAACGTCTGAGCTGATGATGAATCAGTCTTAGGTTCTGTTTCAGCATGCATGGCCAGGTAGCCTTCATTAGCATCAGACTCGCAGAAGATTCCTTGGCTCTTTTCATCTTCCTCAAATTCAGTCTCAGAAGATTATGAATAAGTAGTGCCATTTTCTGCAATGAAGGCTTTTCTTTCCTTGAGGAACTTATCTTGCTTGGCCCTATGCTCAACTCTTTCTTTGGTGCTAAGCTCTGGACAGTCGTACTGATAATGCCCAGTCTTCTGGCAGTTATAACATGGCTTCGGATCATCATCTTTCTTCTTGTATTCTTTTCGGTGCGATGATGATCCTTCATGCTTGTCTTTCCGGAGTTCTTTCTTCCGATAGTTTTTACCGCTACGAGAAGGCTTTGAGTAGTTTTTGGAACGCTCTTTCCTTCCACTCTTTCTTTCGTCACCTCTTCTTGAGTTTTCTGCAAGAAGAACGAAAGCTTTTAGTAGTTCTTCATGAGACCAGTCCTCTGGATTCTTAGAGCTATTAGAAGCTTTGAAGGCGATCGTCTTTGAGCTGTCTTTCTTCTTCTTTGAAATGTCAGCTCGCTCGATTTTGATCTCAACTACCTTCAAATCTGGGAACAGCGATTTAGGCGATTGTTTGCTGAATTCCTCCGACTGTTAGATAGTGTAGGTTATGTGTTTCCACTCCTCCTTCGGTAGACCCTGAATGATTTTCTCGTTCAGCTCCTTGTTTGAGAAGGTCTTTCCCAGAGCATTGATTTCATTCATCAGGTTGGTAAACCGGATGTGCATGTCTTATATTTGTTCTCCATCCTGCAAAACGAAATTATCAAGTTTACGTATGGAAGCTTTAAGCTTATTGTCCTTAATCTTGCCGTTGCCTTCGCTTAGTTTCTTGAGCGTGTCCTACATCTCCTTGGCGGTCTTGCATGTTCTGACCTGACCAAGATCTCCATTGTTCAGTATGAGTAGAACCTTAGGTTTGGGCAACTTTATCTAGATTGTTGATCTTCCTTTCTTCAGTAGTGAGCTGAACATTAGGTTTGGGCACATCATTGCCAGTAACTGTTGATTTGTTGCCTAAGGAGTTAGACTGCAATGACCTTATACTGGGAACTGTAATAACAATGGGTCCATCTGTGATAACGTCCCACACACAGTCGTGGATTGAAGATAGACGTGACTCCATCCTTAGACTCGAAATGTTGTATGTAGCGATTGAGAACATGGGTATCCCAGACTTAGCCAGTTGTTTTGCCATAGTAACAAGTAGTGAGAACCTGAGGTGCAGAAATATCAAGTATGCAGAAAAGCAATGATCTGATCAAGTCGACCAAGTAAACAGAAATAGTAGTCGGTCTGACCACTGCTTTGATACCAATTGTTGGTCCTAATAAGATTTCAGGTGATTGGGGGGGGATACACCTGATGTCAAACTTCACTTTTCCAGATAAGAGGCTGACTGGTAGTGAATCAGTCAGCTAACGAATGCGGAATATATGGTAGGCCCTTAACGTAATAGACTTTTCAATGCAACAGTGAATGTGATTGATGGTGAACAGTGAGCTGATAGGTGATGAATGTAATAGTAAAAGACTCAGATTTTATAGTGGTTCGGATTTCACAAGATCCTACGTCCACTCTTCTGCTTCCTTACCAGGAATCCACTAGGGATACTCGTAAACTGACGAGTGCAGATCAATAGTCATGTACTTGATGATCAGTACGAGGCTTGATATTGCCTATGCTTTGACTTGTCTGAGCAGATACATGTCCAATCCAGGTATGTCTCACTGGAATGCTTTAAAATGGCTGCTTAGATATTTGAAATCCACTATGCATGTTGTCTAAGGTTTTCTAAGTGTCATGATGGCATTAAACTCACAGGTTATGTAGACTCAAACTATGCAAATGATAGAGATAACAGGAAGTCTACCACCTCTTATGTTTTTACTCTGTGTGGGTCTTGCATAAGTTGGAAATCTCAGCTTCAGCCTATAGTTGCCTTATCTACTACAAAATCTGAGTATATTGCTGCTACTAAAGCTTTAAAAGAAGCTATCTGGTTAAAGGGGTTATTATATGAAATTGACTATCTTAATAAAGATGTTACCTTGTTTTTTGATAGTCAGTCTGCCATTTAGTTATGTAAAAACCCAGTGTTTCATGATAGAACCAAACATATAGATATTAGATTTTATTTTATCAGGGACATAGTTGATAAGGACATTATCAAACTTGAGAAAATTCATACAGAGTTGAACCCTGCAGACATGGGAACTAAGTGCCTTAGTGTTGAAAAACTTGTTACATGCCTTAAAATTCTCAATGTAAATCTGGAGTTAGGGATGTAAATTTTGCGGGTCGGGGCCAGGTATCATTGGATCCGAACCCATCCCACGCCTTAAAAAATGGATTCGGACCCGCCTCGTGGACCCACACGAGTTCAGAATTTACCCGCCCCGGAAATATTTTAAGTATTAATAAATTTAAAATTATGTTTGCATAAGGATTCGAACCCAGGTCATCCGAAAATTTACAAACACTCTTGACCACTAGACCAACAAATTATTTGTTATATTTAGATAAACATAAAATATATATAATTTTAAAGAGTTATTTTATTAATTTTAATTTAAAACATAAATAAAAATATTGTAACTTTAATCAAATATAATGATTGTAGTAAACATCAGTGGCGTAGGCAAAGGGGGGGCAGTGGGGGCCAATGCCCCCACTGGAATTCGAGAATTTGTTAGGGGTAATTTCGTAATTTCTAATTAATTATAAAATTTATTAATATATTTAATATTCTAAATATGTTTTTCAATTTAAAATCTTTTGGGTGGCCCAACTGCACCCATTATGAATAACAACAGGCCAACATCACATAATAAAATGTTTCCTATCTATATGCATGAGGCCTCGACGGCTGGACAGAGCTACCAAACTGTGAACACTCCTACCAAACGCATACAGAGCTAGCCGACTCGGACTACTGGACGCCTCGAGGGTTCAATAAACGACCAGGAAGCGTAATCTTGTGATTCATAAATCATAATACTTTTCGTGGCTCCATACAGTAGATATTATTATTCTTCATAATTTCCTCTTAACTAAATTTAGAGTGATGTCAAAATAGGATTGTGTATTATGTTTTTCGAATAAATATAAAAAATATATGAGTTATTCATGAAAGAAGAATATAATCCTTAAATAAGACATAAAGAGTAAGTATAATTAGATATAAGTAGAAAAAAAAGCTAAAAAAAAAAAAATTTTCGGGGGCTCCGCCCCCGAACCCCCGTACAAAGAAAACTCAAACCCGATAAATTTTGCCCCCACTAACTCGATTTCCTAGCTACGCCACTGGTAAACATGACTGATATTTCATGTGAAAAATAAAAATAAAACACCAAAACAAAATCATCTTTCAAATATATTTTATAGCTTTTATTCATCATATTTCTTTAATTTTTTTAAATATACTTTCATATGTTATGATTCTTATTAAAGTATGAATTTCTTATGTATATGTTTTGATTTTTATGAACTTATGAATGAAGTTCATGAATAATAAGAGTGTTTTTTCATTTGTTATAAAAAAAAAAATTCAATTATAACTTTGTAATTTTTCATTAGTCATAAAGAATTTTAAATTATGAATTTATAATTTTTCATTAGTTCATTAGCTCATGAATACTTGTTTTTAATATAGATAATGTTAATCTCATTTTCGAAATACATTTTCATGATTAGAAATTAGAAATTTGAATATAATATATTGAAATCTAGAAAGTTAATATTTATTGTATTTTCGTTAGATGTATTTTTACTTGTTATAAAAAAATTTCAATTGCAATTGTTCATTAATCATAATTTTATATATATATATATATATATATATATATATAATTCATTTCAATTAAAGAATAGAAAATTAGAAATAAAAAATAGTTTTAAATTTAAATTTTGGAAATAAAAATATTAATTTTATTTTCGAAATACATACCCGTAATTACAATTTGAATATAGTATATTGAATCTAGAAAATCAATATATATATTTTATAAGCTAATTTTTTGTGAGATGTATTAATTTTTTAATTTTAGTATGCCATATTCTTATATATGATTATACATGTAAAATATTAACAAGTGTGAATATTAGCTCAAACGATATAAGTGCATGTAAAGATTATTGATGTGGGTTCGAATCTCACAAATAACATTTTTACACTACTAAATTCTAATTTGTAGCGGGGCGGGTCCGGGACGGGTCCTACACGACCCAGCGGGTCTATACGGGGCTGGGCTGGGCGGGGCGGGGCGGCGATAGGAAATGGACCCGGACCGGACCTGGTACAGGGCGGGTCCGGAACCGCCCAACACTCATACGAGGGGGTATTCTAATTTGTAGCGGGACGGGTCCTACACGACCCAGCGGGTCTATACGGGGCGGGGCGGCGGCAGGAATTGGACCCGGACCTGACCCGGTACAGGGCGGGTCCGGAACCACCCCGCACTTATACGAGGGGTATTACCCGCCCCATTGCGTGCGGATCCAGGTCGAGTCCAATGGGTTCGGGTCCTTTTGTCATCTCTATCTGGAGTAATTGTATTTCTTGCTTTACATTGACTGAAGTGTTATGTACTGTGTTATTTTTTCCTACTTCTATATTGTTGGCCTATGTTTGTTTCCTTTGTGCAGGTGTTGCTGACTCCATGGAGATTGGTTGGTTCTTGTAACCAGCTGACTGGTGATGATTTTATAAATCATGCAGGATCTCCTTCCCTCTTTCTGTAGGGACTGTAGAAACTCAAGCTATGGCATAATCGGCCATGAGAAATGAAAACAGAAAACAGAGAACAGAGTTTGGAAACAAGAAGTGAAATTTGTGATTGTATTGATTGATCTCAATGAGGAGCATTTCTACCTATATATATACATTTCTTCTGATCGTTTCTTGATAACTAAGTAAGCTAAAATATCTAAAACAAACTTTGCAACAATCTCAACTAACTTAACCAACTTTTAACTAATGTAACAGTAACAGTTCAGCCGATTGGTTATGGAGTCTTCAACTGTCTTTGCTTGTTAGTCCACGTAGTTTTTCTTGAGAGGAATCTTCTTTTGCATGTATTGCATGCATGGTTGCAGTATTACAAGAGCCCCTCTCACGGTGAGAATACAGATTGTGTATTCTCAGCTTGGACAAGAGATACTGAAATTGTGTTGCACCAAGGGCCTTTGTAAGGATGTCAGCCGGTTGGTGTGAAGTTGGAACATAGAGGAGATGAATCCTGCCATTAGAAAGGCAATCACGAATGTAGTGGCAGTCTATTTCAATATGCTTCGTACGCTCATGATGGACTAGATTGGAAGCTAAAGCCAAGGCTGATTTGCTGTCAGTATAGAGTGTTGGAGAGGGTAGAATGCAGCCAAAATCTTTGAAAATTTGCATGAGCCATAGAACTTCAGAAGTAGCTGCAGCTAAAGCCCTATACTCTGCTTCAGTAGAGCTGCGAGAGACAATAATTTGCTTCTTAGATTTCCAAGAGATTAGAGAGTCTCCTAAAAACATACAATAACCAGTAATTGATCTTCTAGTATCAACACATGCAGCCCAATCTGAATCACTGAATCCTTTTAGAACAATCTGAGATGTAGCAGAGTAGAACAATCCTTGACCAATGGAACCTTTTAGGTATCTAAGAATGCGGTGAGCAGCATTGAGATGAGAGAGTCCAGGCTTGTGCATAAACTGAGCAAGGTTGTGGACAGCAAAGCTTATTTCTGTTCTGGTGACTGTTAGATACATTAATTTCCCAATGAGCCTGCGGTAGGAGGTAGGATCACTTAAGTAATGATCATCTGTTGAACTTAGTTTTAGCTTGCTGTCCATTGGGAACTTGGAGGGCTTGCACTCTGTATAGCCTTCTTCTTTGAGTAAGTCTAGAACATATTTTCTCTGACACAAGGATATACCAGTAGAATTTCTAGCAATTTCTATACCAAGGAAAAACTTTAGAGGACCAAGATCCTTGATTTTGAAGGCTTCATCAAGGAACTGTTTAACTTTCTGAACTTGATGCAGATTGTTGCTAGCAATAATGATGTCATCAACATAAACAAGGAGGATTAGTGTGAGGTCAGGAGTATGAATTGTAAATAGAGAAGTATCAGATTTTGACTGAGAAAAGCCATAGGAAAGTAGTGATTCAGAAAGTTTGGAAAACCATTGCCTGCTTGCCTACTTTAAACCATATAAGCTTTTAAGTAATCTACACACTTTCTTTGGATTATCTGATCTGTAACCAGGAGGAGGAATTATATATACTTCTTCATGTAAGTCTCCGTGGAGGAATGCGTTATTAACATCCAATTGCTCTAAGAACTAGCCTTTTGAAGCAGAGAGAGCAATGAGGCTTCTTACTGTACTGAATTTTGCAACTGGTGAAAATGTTTCCTCATAGTTTATTCCTTCCTTTTGTGTGTATCCTTTAGCTACCAACCTTGCCTTGTATCTTTCTATGCTACCATCAGCTTTGAATTTTACTTTATAAACCCACTTGCAACCAATGGGGACCTTTCCAGCAGGGAGATTAGTGATGATCCAAGTACCAGTATTTTCTAATGCAGTAATTTCAGACTTCATAGCAGCTTGCCAATGAGAATGAGGGGCTTCTTGAGCATAAGTCTTAGGCTCATATGTATCAGAAATAGAGAGGGAAAAGGCTTTGTGGCTAGTAGAAAGAAGAGAATAAGAAAGATATTTAGAAATAGGGTGAGTATTTGTACCTGACCTTGCTGCAGAACAGGAGGAAGAAGGGTGTTGCTGTGAAGTACTGTTTGAACAAGAAGGAAGTTCACAAGCATAGTCATTTAGATAATTTGGAGTTTGTCTAGATCTAGTGCTTTTGCGAGGAGCATTATTAGGAATATTTGAGGAAGATGGGAGAGAAAATGTGGGATCTAACTCAACAGAAGAGATGGGATTATGTATAGTTATAGGAACTTTATATGACTCAGTAGAAGGAATAGAATCATGAGAAGATGACTGAAAAGGAAAAATTGTTTCATGGAATATTACATCCCTGGAAATGAGGAATGTATCAGTGTCAAGATCAAAAAGTTTATATCCTTTCGATGTGTTTGAATAGCCAAGAAAAATGCATTTTCTGGCTCTTGGGGAGAATTTGTGTTTGTGATTTACTAGGTTTGAAGCATAACAGAGGCATCCAAATACTCTAAGGGTTTAATAATCTGGGATAGTAGAATATAGAGCTTCATAAGGGGTTTTGTTGTTTAAGGCTGTAGTTGGAAGGCGGTTCAATATATATGTAGCAGTAAGTAGGGCATCTCCCCAGAAAATCAGAGGTAGCTTTGCCTGAAAAAGTAAGGCTCTTGCTATATTGAGGAGGGACTGATGTTTTCTTTCTACCATTCCATTTTGTTGTGGAGTGTAAAACAAGAAGTTTGATGAATAATGCCATGAGATGAGTAAAAATCAGGTAGAGAAAACTCAGTTCCATTATCTGTTCTTATAGTTTTAATCAAGACTGAGAATTGTGTTTTGACAAATGCATAGAAGGAGGTAAGATGATTGGTTGTATCAGATTTTGCATTCATTAAACAGCACCATGTGGTTCTAGTAAAATCATCCACTATGGTAAGAAAGTATTGTTTCCCAGAGTGAGTTGGTATAGAGAAGGGACCCTATATATCACAATGTATCATTTCAAATGCAGATTTATTCTAATACAACTATTTTTGAAAGAAAGCCTATGAAACTTAGCTAGGGGACAAATGGAACAATCCTTATTATCTGACTCAGAGACCTTGACTATATGATGTTTAAGTAGACTAAGGGTGGAATCTGCAGGATGACCTAAACGTTGATGCCATAGGGATGACTCAGACAACTTAGTTGTAGTAGATGAAACGGCAGAATGCAGTGATTTAGAAAAGAAGGGCGTCTGAATGAGAAACAACCCTTGTACCAGTTTAGCAACCCCAATCCTCCTGTCCTTGGCAAGGTCCTGAATTAGGCAAAATACATCATGAAGGATGAGAGTGAGTTTAGATTCTGAAATCAATTTACTACATGAAATCAAATTTACTTTGAAAGATGGTATAAAGAGTACATTAGGCAGAATCATGTTATCATTGATACGAGTTGTGCCTATATGAGTGACAGACAATTGTGTTTCATCAAGTAAGGTTACAAACATGTTTTCAACTGGATGGGGATTAATAAGTAAGGATAGGTTGCAGACCATATGGTCAGTTGCCCAAGTATCAAGGATCCAAGTGAGGGAATTAAAAGAAGAAGAAAAATAGTGTATTTGTGCAGATACAGCGTTTCATACCTGATTTTGGTTCAGTAGAGGATAGAGAGGATGAGGATTGGGCCATGTTTTGGATGAGAGTAATAAGGTGAGAATATTGATCATTAGTTATACCAGAACTTGAAACATCACTAACCCCTTGATGGACTGAAACCATATTTGCAGCAGTGGGTTGATTCATTCCCATTTTAGACTTGGATTTGTAGCCTGGAGGATAGCCATGTAACTTATAGCATTTATCCTTTAGATGACCAGAAATTCCACAGTGGGAACAGGTAGGCTTATCCTTTCTAGGAGCTGTAGAAGATCCATTGGGAAAGCCATGAAGTTTGAAACATTTTTCTCTTGTATGTCCAGATAAGCCACAATAAGTGCACATTACTCTGGAGCTTCTAGCACCATAACAAGCCATGGAAGTATCTGAATTATTTGAGGATGAAATTTGTTGACTCAACATAGCCATAGAATCAATTGACCCTTGAGGATTATGGCAGACAGTTCTTTGCTTCTCATCTTGAACTATGAGATTGTAGATTTGATTCAGATTAGGGAAGGGCTTCATCATCAAGATTTGACTGCGGATTGAGGAGTAATTATCATTAAGGCTCATAAGAAACTTTATAGAGACATTCTGATCTACTTGTTCTGCTACTAATTTCAAGCAGTTACTAGTACAAGTCCTCATTACTCCACAAGTACACTTAGGTATAGGACTGTATTGATGAAATTCCTTCCATAAACCATCGAGTTTGTTAAAGTATTGAGTTACAGAAAGATTACCTTGCACGGTAGTGTATATCTCCTTCTGTAGTTCAAAAATTCTGGCATGATTTCCTTGGGAGTATCTTTCAGTCAGAATGTTCCACATATCAGCTGCAGAATCTGCATATAAGATGCATGGAGTTATTTCTTTCGCACATGAATTCAAGATCCATGATTGAATCATCAAATCACAGCGTTGATATGCTGCATAATCGGTATGTGTGTTTGCTGGAATTAGTGCAAGTTGAGCCGGGGTTGGCATGATCATATGCAGTTTATTCTTGGCACCAATTATAATTCGCATAGATCGACTCCAGGATTGGAAATTATCTCCATTTAACGGTGGATTGACAAGCATGGTGCCTGGCGCCTCTCCTTGATGAACATAGTAAAGGCCATTCACATCTTCACTCAATGACTGAGTACGGCTGGCCATTGAAGGTGTAAGGGTGGAAGAATCAAAGGAAGATGATAAGAAGAATTAACAGAAAATTCAATAGCATGAAAGCTCTGATACCATGTAGAAACTCAAGCTATGGCATAATCGGACATGAGAAATGAAAACATAAAACAGAGAACAGAGTTTGGAAACAAGAAGTGAAATTTGTGATTGTATTGATTGATCTCAATGAGGAGCGTTTCTACCTATATATATACATTTCTTCTGAACTTTTCTTGATAAATAAGTAAGCTAAAATATCTAAAACAAACTTTGCAACAATCTCAACTAACTTAACCAACTTTTAACTAATGTAACAGTAACAGTTCAGCCGATTAGTTATGGAGTCTTCAACTGTCTTTGCTTGTTAGTCCACGTAGCTTTTCTTGAGAGGAATCTTCTTTTGCATGTATTGCATGCATGGTTGCAGTATTACAAGAGGGACACCATAAAAATGGGCCTTAAGTGGAGAATGCTAGAAATGTAGGCCCAGCCCATGAACTTATTGGCCCAAAGTCTTGGAGCCCAGCCCATCACTCGTCTAAGCCCTAATTCTATTGTATGAATATGGCTTAGTGTGTGTTTAAGAGTAGTGTGTGCGAGCGACTCTCTTAGTCTTCCTCCTCTGTGGCCCAAAGTCTTTGGTATCTCTTCTTCATTCTAGATCTTCCTCCTCTCTTATAGTGAGTGAGTCGTAGCGAGTGTGTGAACTAGATTTATGTGGTCCGCCGACTCTGTGGCCAGTTTCTTCGTGAGCCTACCTTTGGGTGTTGTGGAGCCTGTATACAGGTGGTATGAGCCGGATCGAAGACCCGATCTGCCAGAGCTTGATACCTAACAATAGTGTATAAGAATGTGGGGTGGGTAGTAGGTAGTGAGCAATGAGGGGTCCACCTCATTTTTGAATATAAAGAGTTCTTTCTATTAAAGGAAACAAGATAATATTATTTGAACGGTCCAAAAAGAAATATAAGACAATATTAATGGGACGGATGGAGTATAAACACAATGTACATACATAATGCATGTGTAGTTTTTATTGTTAACATTCAATGAATCTTATCTTCTAAAATCATGTTCTTAAATATGTAGAGACTTTCAATTATAGCGTTCTAATCCGAAGATCTTATCATGTTTTAGTGTACATAAATAATAATGCATATTTTACATGGTAGTAATATATCAATATACCCTATTTGACTATTACAACTACAAAATTACCCAACTTTATAAAAAATATCCACTATATACCCAAATTTACTAAAATACCCCCACTTTTTTACTTCTCTCATCTAAAAGTGTCAGGCCATGATCGGACTGTGATCGGATCATGTCGATGTGTCCGACCGATCGGACATGCCCGATCATGGCCTGATAGTGATCGGCCTTGTGATAGGGCATGACCGATCATGGCCTTGTGATAGGGCATGACCGATCATGCCCACTATTCAAGTAGTGATCGGCCCTTGGTCGGGCGTGTCCGGTCCGACCGGTCGGACCCTGATCGGGCCCTCTATTCACGTGATCGGATCATCCCATACTAGGGGTATTTTCATCTTCTTGGGTATATAGTGTAGTTAAATATAAGAATTGAGTATAAATGTGTTTGTCTTTTTTCAGATGGGCATTTCAGCGCCGGTCTCTTTTACATGTGGAATTTTGGTAGCTTATTTATTATTATTTTTTTTTTGGTAGCTTATTGTTGATGGAGCGGAAGGCAATAGGCGCTGTACCAGAGTATGCTGATTGGCCCATCCAACTGAGCCTTTCAAATTATTGACAAGCTCCGAGGGCCAATTAAACCCAATTTTTATTTGATATGAATAGCAGCCGAAAATAAAATAAAAGAAAAAACATTTGCGAGTCTTTTGGATTTCAGTCATATATATTCATTAATTGAGCAAAATTATTACTGAACTATTGATATGGTTAAAATAATTTACTTATTAACTTATATGAAAATAATGCAATTTAGACCATAATTTTAGTTAATTAGAAGAATGACTAAATTTAAGATATTCCAAAATCTATAAACCTTAAATATGTTTGGCTTTTTTCAATACCAACTTATTCTATACAAAGTTTTTATTGAGTTGTGACTTGTGACGTTCCTGGATTGGATAATTTTGTGGGTTGTGGCAGAAGGAGAATAAACAAAATTGTTGAGTGTTGAATGATTAATATACGTTGGCATAATCATGTGTCGACAGTTGGTGTGTCTCCTGACTCACAATTCATCCACATGCATGGTCCGTAATTAACTGCATATACTTCGTGGGTCACACGATTACGTGGTCTGATCAAGAATTTAGCCCACCGACGAATTCTCTTTAAATTTCTGCCCCATATCCCACATAAAAATCAACACACACATTACTCCGATCAATCCTTCTCAACACTCCAATATACATGTCATGTATCGACACAATAATGCAACATCTAGTATTACATTTTTATTCTTGAAAAGTGATTAAATCACAAATCTTATGCCAAGAATTAGTACGTTTTTATGTCTCGTCGACGTGAACGAGAAAATTACTTTCCCAATGAGAGAAAAATACTATATACCCCTTAGTAATATAGAACCTCAATTAGCCACTTTAGTGTGATTCAAGTTGAGAGCCCCGCCAAGAAAGCGACGCCGGTGGACGGCAACCACGACGACCCATATATGAACTTTGCCACAGTGAACCTATTCGCCTCATCGGAGGAAGTGATGACTCGGTAACCTGGCCACTTAACTCGCTGTCCTAACCCGGCTCCCGGTCCATAGTTCATATACTCCCCCATAGTACAAAGTATCGAGCGCAAACCCTCCATTCCACTCCAACCACCCCTGCGGATTAATATGATCGCCCAAATACGAAAGCATGTAAACCGTCCGCGAGTATTGCTTCCACGGCCGGCCCAAGTAGGTCGGAAACTGGCCTTTCGACGCCTCAAGATCCGCTTCCGCCTCAATCCGACAGTTGTGGATGGAGATGCCGGTGTTCTGATTAGGGTCCTTCCGGTTCTGCGCGGTGATGGTGTTCTTCTGCTGCTGCATGGGCTTCCGAGCGTGGATGCCGCAGTTTTGGAACACGACGGCGGCATTTCCGAATATGAAGTCTACGGTGCCGTAGATGTCGCAGTCGCGGTAGAACTGTCTTTGGGAGTGTGTGTATAGGGTGTCTTGGTAGCCGATGATGCTGCAGCGGTAGACCACTGCATGGTCGGCGCCAACGCGGAGGGCCACCGCTTGATGCTTGGCTGGGCCGGCGTAGTTCTCGAATGTTATGTCCCTTGCTATGAAGCCAGCTCCGGTTGCAGCTGTAAAAGGCATCTTTTAGTAAAAATAGAGAAAGATGAAGCAGAATCTTGCTTGGCATCCTATGTAAAAGTAGAATAAAAACTTATCCGGTTTGGGGAGCTGTCTAGAATCACTTTGCAATTAAAAATATTAATCTAATAAAGAAATGTAAAAATGATTAAATTTGTATAAAATGAAGGGGGAAGAAACAACAAGCACAGATCGATCCCACATCGAACGCGGAAGAGTTCAAATAGCCGGTACGATAGCAACGTGGATGTGTATTTATTCAATTACTTGCACCGCCAAACTGGCTATGTGTTCTCCAAGAATAATCGCAGCTTATAAAAGGGTAAATAAATAATGAAAAGGAGAAATCGGAGAATCTCAAAAGCGTCAGTAAAAGGAATTTTTACCGAAAGATGCGGTGTGGAATGTCGTCAACTTGTCCTGCACGCTTTCACCACCTGTAATGACAGTCTTGCCCTTCCCATCTCCAATAAACATTATATTCGTCTTCTTTCTCCCCACCTTCAAGTTCTTCTCTTCGTACCTTTTGTTATATTAGCCATTCAATTAGGGCAGGTGAAAGAAAACGACTACAGCACAAACTTACAAATACATCGGAATCATAATAAAGACATCAATGTAAAGTGTAATTATGATTTAATTTAAGCTAAAGTCAAATCATCATTGATGTGAAATCAGCAGCATCCCAATCCCTCCCCCAGCAATCCGGATCTTCTGGCCCATTTTTCGTGGGCCATTCCGGTGGCCGCCCACCAATCACGCATGTCACACGCGCATTAGTGGTAGTATTCCAGTAAATAAATATTCCCTCCGTCCCACTAAAAACGACACGTTTCCCTTATTGGGTCGTCCCACTAAAAACGATGTGTTTTTTAAATTGTGAAAATTGTGTGGACCATATTTAACTATTAAAAAGTCAAACAATCTACACCGCATAACACCACTTTCTTGATTCCCGTATCCAAAATAAATGTGTCGTTTCTAATGGAATGGAGAGAGTAATATTTTACTGGTAACATGACCCACCAATACACGCGTGACATCGCGTGATTGGTGGGCCACTGAGTGGTCCATGAAAAATGGGCCAAATGATCTTTTGCCCTCGCCGAGTGGGTAACATTGATAATGGGTCACTTTGACATGTAATTACGAAAACATTATCAGAGGGACATTTAAGTCATTTCGATTATCATGAAAAGGCGATTAAAAAGGCATACCAACCGAAAAGAATTTAAACTGCAGGTAAATTACCTTCCTGCCCTCACGTAGATGATAAAGCGCCGGCTGCCATGCTCCGGGGCCTTCTTGATCGCCTCCGCGATCGTTTTGACCGTCCCGCTCCCATCCTTCGCCACGACAATATCGGCATTAATCGCCGACGCCTGCGTATCCAGCAGAATCCGCTCGCACCCAGATAACCATACCGGAAACTGTTCGCGCTCTTTTTCGTCGCCGAGCAATCTTCGCCGCCGATTCTGTACCGGGATATCGAGATCTTCGGCGGCGGAGTCGGAGTATATCGCGAGAGAGTTGCTCGCGAGCTCTGATAAATCCTTTAATCTTTCCGACATTTGCTTCTTCACGTCGCCGTTCAATTCCTCGAAGCCTTCGATGCAAGTGTCCTGATTCGTTAGCGAGGCGCTGAGCCAGGTTAACACGTCCCGAGTCGACCCGCTCGGCTCGCCGTGGGGCGCTACTGAGGTGAGCGACCGAGTCAGTAGATCCACCGAGTGGTCGAGAAGCTCGAGGCAATCCTCGTATGCAGACCTGAGAATTGGGGAAAAACACGAGGTACGTTTCATCCACCAAAATTCAATTTTGAAGCTCCAGTTGATCATAAAAGTGGAATTAAGTTCGAACGAACCTAACGTGAGGATCCATATCGAGGTTGGTGATCTCGGAGGCCACGTAGAGCGAGCGGGCGACTTTTTGGAGAGTCAAGTTGACTGAAATGTGGACGAGCTCCTCCCCGGAGGCGGTGGTGGCGCCGGGGAAGTCCAGAAGAGAATCCAGGCAAAGAGATGGATGCAGTGTACGGCTGCATACTCGCGACATAGCTTGTGATGGCCGCCGATTCTGCGGCGTGGAATTGACTTTGTGTCGTATCACAATCGCAACCATGGCGGAGACGGCGGCCGCCGCCATTAGTGCGGCGGCGATAATGAATAGAAGCCTTGATTTCGTAATTTTTGGTTTGGGAGTGAGGGATTGGATTCGGTTGGAAACGGAGCCAGGCTCGGCTTTTCCGAGCCTGCCATATTCCATTTCTTTTTCCATTACGATAAAATAAATGGAGGAAAAAAAGTTTGAAAGAATGTGGCGTTGCTATGAGTTAGTGACTGGGGTTGTGATATATATGGACGGCGTATGTATAGTTTGCATTTTGTTATATTTTTTTAAATTTTAATTAATAATTTTAGTAAATATCTAGAAAAGATTATTTGCCTTGTATTGGTTATGTTAATGTTCATGAAATCCTTCGATTCATTTATTGTGTCTAATCTTAGTAATAATAAATTTTATGTCCTTTCAAACCGAAAATACACTAAACTCGTGACTTAGAAAATCATTTAGTAACATACTAGATCTTGTTACCTTTTTAAATTAAACTCTAGCAATCATGTTAATTAATCAAAGTAGCTAGGGCCAATAAGATTCTGATTCCACCTACAATAATGTGGCCAAATTTTATTAAAAACAGAGTCAAGCTGATTGATATAGAAGGGTCCTACGAATTATATGCTTGTAAAAATATATTATGGGTAGTGGTAACTAATATATACGTATTTACACATTTGAGTCAAGACCCGTCACATAATATGATTGAATAATTTCTTAATTCATTTACTTTTGTTATATTTTATTTATATATCACGTATCCCTATCGTGTGTCACATGTTTTTTTTAGCACAGCCCAGCCAATACGTCATTTTACAACAGAAGTGATATTTGAATACACATGTATTTTATTTAGATCTTTGACTTCATGCAAAATGATAATTGATAAGGAGGTGAATGGATCTTATAATTTTTTTGTGTATATATTCAACATCGTGACGTGTGGGTTTGAAAAGTTTTGGCTGACGAATTATCCTAAATTAAAAATAATAAATTAGCAATAATGAAATATTTATTCCAAGATCAATATTCCCTAACACGGAAAAGTGACAATTTCAATAAGCCATTTTCTGACGATTACAAGCAGGTGAAGCCTCAGCAAATTAGTTCAAAATAATGATATGATCATTCAATAAAAATACAGACAAAACCAACTAAAATTAATTGGGTTAAATGAATTAAATCCTTGAATTATTAGTTTTGTGAGCTTTGTGTTTGAACTCTATGTTAGGATTTAGGATCTTTGTATCCTCCAAAATGTGACGAATGATTTGTGTTTGAACTATATGTTAGGATTTTTGGACCCTTCAAAATGTGACGAACGAGTTATTGGAACTCAACTAAGACGATAACAAAGAACAATACAAAGTAGGCACAAAAATTTAATGTGGTTCGATCAATAGATCTACATCCACGGCTGCGAAGAAACAATCCACTAATAAAGATGACAATAAAAAATGGTTCTCTGGAATATGGTCATAAGCCAAAAAATACATACCTTCAAAAATATGGTCAATTAATTCAACTAACTAATCTCATTACATGTGGGCTAATGATGCGTAGAAGCACAATTAAAACATTAGAGAACCTATCTATTTATAGGTGAAATTAATAATTATCATTAATTCTTCGATATGGTATAACACTCATATAGGATTTGACACAACAACATCACAATCTCAACCATGGCGAAAACTCCAATTGTCAATCCAGCATAATAAATATATGCATCGACGAAAACTCCAATCGCGAACAAATAACGATTTTGCTTCACAGCCTCCACAAAAGCCTCAATGGGCTTGTCCAAATCAGAATACCACAAAGCCGAAGCACTGCTCGAACAACCGCAAGATAATAATTTAAATCTTCATAATTGAAATCTTTCTTCACAAAACGGTATCCCGATAAAATGAAACTTTATTACAAAATGCTTCTTCCTCAAACATGCTCCAACTCATTCAAAAGCCTCTAAATTATTATGTTGGTGACTCAAATCTTATTTGAGTGTTATCACACATAAAATAGAGAGATTCTCTAATTGTTTTAGTTGTGCTTCTACGCATCATAGCCCGCATCATAACCCACATGTTATGAGATTAGTTAGTTACACTAATTGACCATGTTTTTGTGAGTATGTACTTTTAGGCTTATGACCACATTTCAGGGGTCCATTTTGCATTATCCTCTTTAAATAGTGGATTGTTTCTCCGGCGTCCATTTTATATTATCCTATTTATTAATGGATTATTTTTCCGTCGTCCGTGGATGTAGGTCTATTAACCGAACCACGTTAAATTGATATGTCTATTTTTTTATCTTTATGTTATTCTTTATTATTGTCTCCATTAAGCTCCAAAAACTCGTTCATCGCATTTTGGAGAGTACAAAGATCCTAACACTTCACTATCAAAATATACGTTTGTCTCCTTAAACTACCTTATTTATTATAGAAGAGTATAATTATGATTATAAAAATAATAATAATAAAAAATAAAATAAAATTAGTAACTTGTGTAAAGTCACATGTATAATTATGATACTACAAGGTAGTATCATCTTGTCGTATGAGTGTTAGCCACATGACTATTTTTTTGTGATCATCCAAGACTATATTACCTCTACTTTGCACGTGTAGCCAGAATTTTACTCTTCTACAACAAAATAAGATAGTTTAAGGGACAAATTGCATATTTCCATAATTTAAGTGGCAAAACTCAGAAATCTAATGTCTAGCTAGGAGGCAAATTGCAAAATTTAGGAGACAAAGCCCAAATAACTACTACTCCGTCCCACTAAAGTTAGTCATTTTCCAAATTTAAAAAATAATTAATATTATTTCTCATACTTCATCATCTTCTCTCTCATACTTCATCATCTTCTCTCTCCTACTTTATCATCTACTCTAACTTATCTTCTCTCCTACTTTTTTATTTGCTCATCTCTCATTTTTATCATCTATTATCTTAATTCTCGTACCGAAAAGAAAGTGGTCAACTATAGCGGGACGGAAGTAATATATTTTAGTGTTTAAAGCTTTTAATCTAAATTAATTAATGAGAGTGTATTTTTAATAAATAAATATATAGAAGTATAATTATATAAAAGATGGTGGTGTAACGTTTATAGCAAAATTGTGGTTGGGTAAGAGGTCGATGTCTAAGGGATTAGCTGGCCTCTACTGAAAGCCAATTCCTACTAGACATTTGTGTGGCAGATTGCGAAATGTCTTTGCATTTTCTTTATAGTAATTTCTTTATCTTTTCCTCCTTTGTCTCTTTGTAGCACTCACTTTCGTGATTCTAATGTCCTTAACCTTCATGGGATGTAAAGCCTCAATCACATCTTCGGTATGGAATCTTCCGATTTAGATACATTCCAATAACTATTAATTGTCTCGATGCGTAAACTAGGAGGATTGTTTCTCATCTCATGCATAATAGCCCGCGAAACAACACAGAAAATAGAGGCTAGGTTACGATTCGAACATGAGATTGGATTCTTTTTTTGGAAGATAAGATTCTAGCAGTAAAGTCATATCAGTTAGTTATAGGATAGAGAGCACTAAGCTGGGTGGCTTTTGTATAACGATGACTCAGGAAAGTTGAAGCAAACGAGGGTAACGTTAAGAGTTCAATATATACGTTTGATCTACTTATAGATTATTGTTCTTTTTTACTATATAATATAACAAAAGTTGGTACTAAAATCACAAAGTGGATCATACAAAAGCTTAAATCCAAAATTAGACTAAGAAAATAAAAAACTCGAAGAGAATAGCGTCCAATCATATGGTGAATTTATACGATGAAAACTTAGATTATTTCATTGCGTGAATTACTTCTCATTAATTTACTATCTAAATATAGGAAAGCTTGATGCTAGTACGAGGGATATATACCTAAGGTATTACTTATTCCGTAGGGTTTAAAAATTCGTATAATTATAAAAATAATTAAATAATATTAAAATCACAACTAAGATTATAAAAACAATTCTAAAAAGTAAAGATTCATTTGATTCTCCATCTAACATAAAAAACCATAAATATATATGATCGGATTTGAAGAAATGGTTGTAGGGTAGGTATATTATAAATATTATATGTATGTATTACATGTTTTATGATGATTCTATATTAATATAAAATACTGGGGTACCATAAAAAAAAGTTGATAGGGGCCAATTAGCATGGGATGCAGGTAACTGGTAACATTGTAGAATTTAATTGGTTATGTGCAGATTTGAAGAAAGATTCAAATCTCATTTATTATTACTTTGGAAAAGGAGAACAAATAAATAGTGTGACTTTGCATGATGCTGATTTTTCTTCGGTGTCACAAATCATTTTTAAATGGGAGAAACTTTTTAAAAACTAAAACATGTCGCCATCAATTTCCACGGTGAGATAATTCGAGTAATTAAGTGGTTTAGTGGTTAATGAATTAAACAAAGAAAAAGATGATTATCAGACGAAAGCTCAAAGTCACTCAATTTAATTGTACAACTAAAGATTATAATAATAATATAAAAGTAACATATAGTAGTTTGCAAACCACAAAAAAGATGCATGGAAATTATATAAGACTATTTGCGACTAATGAAGAGTATGAATTTGATCAGAAGATTTGATATTCGGCTACAAATCCAATTCAACCCACCATACCCTACTACTAGTTCATTTCAAAAGTGATAAAATTATAGACTTAACGACAACAACCACTTTGCTTATATATATAATTTTAATGTTGATAAGATGTGTGGAGGTTGGTGAAATCACAAATTGAAGATAATATGATGACAATTGAAGATTTGTGAAATCACAAATTACTAAGATCTGTTATTGGAGCCGACAAAAAACTGTAAATATCTGTGGATTTCTACCAGTTTTTTCCTGAACACATATTTTTAAAAGCTGCTTTTCAACAGAATGTTGTGAAATTTAATTACTAAATAGTACGTTGTTAATTTGTTTAATATGTTGCAGTTAAATTTGCATATATAATGCTAATTACGCTCCTGTATATACCTGAATCATTTTTAATCGAATTATATATACCGGGCGACAAATTAATGATTCTTTTTAACGGAGAAAATAAAATATGCTTGAGATTTAAATTCATTTGTACGTTGGAGTCTTGGACATTATTTTATATTGTCGTACGAAATATTAAATTATCATTTAAATTAGCGGGAGAGTAGGGCGTTGCTGAAGCGCTTTTTTTTTTCTTTTACTGTATAAGGAAAAATGTGGTTGCTACTTGCTATCCAATATGAGCACTAGTAAATTCCATTCAGTTAACAATGTGAGCTAAACTTACTTCCTTAAGGGATTCGAACTTGACGAACAAAACAACAATTTTAACTGCTGGGCATCTTAAGAGGACGTTGACCATTATTTCACTTTATCTTAATCGAATTAAGTTTATTTTTATTTTATTTTTAATTTAGGGAATGGAGAAATATTGAAAACCATATCAATCACTTAGATAGAAAAGGAAAATACCAATTAAACTACTCCTTCCGTCTCATTAGTAACGTCTTGTATTCCCGATTTGGGTGTTTCATTAAAAATGTCTTGTTCTAAGTCAAAGAATTTAGCAAACATAAACTATCTAAAAGTCAAACAGTACATACCACAAAACATCACTTTTTTAATATTTGTGCCCAAAAGAAACAGAACGTTATTAATGGGACGAAGGGAGTACATATTACTGGTTTCATTGAATCAAAATTTAACAATAGGGATGTTTTGGATTAGGGCCGTCATATATACTTAATACTTTTAAGATGGTAACTAGACTACTCTAATTTTTCAATAAGGAAAATACGAAATCTCAATGAAAATTATTAAATTATAAATTACACTAAATTAATCATGCGAGGCATATCCATTTATAAAAATATTAATGAATGCAGCTTGTGACATTATACGTATAGACTCCAGACCATCCAAGGGAGTCTTGACATGAAGCCAGACCATCCAAGGAACCCTACTAGGCTATTATAGTTTGTAAAGACGGATGTGAAAGAAAAGGAAAACATAATATGCACCATATATTGACAAGTTTTTACTATTAATGCTTCCTACAAAAACAGAGCTTATTATTAATGCTTCCCGATTCTGATAAAATCGTAGCAGTACTTAATGCTAACCAATTAATTGATTCATGTAGTCTACCAAGCCATTTAATGTTGTTTTCATAGTAGCTGACGCATTTAATGCGCCTCCATAATAAGAACGTATGGTAATAATTAACAATAATATCTTAGAATCAAATTATGTAGTTAAAATTACCACACATTTCAATCGTCTATGCATTCAAGTAATCCACTTTAAACATGTATTAAGGCGTTGCTACTTATAAAACACGAGATATAAACGGCTCGTCTCGCCGTAACCTTCTCATAAATTCTCAAAACTTCCGCTCCATCGCCCCAAAGGCAGATGTATGTTTTCTGAAAATTTATAGGTTTGTCCCTTAAAATTTCATATTTTGCCTCCTCCTATCCAAATTTTAGATTAACTCCTTAATATCGTTGATCTAACTCTAATAAAATTAATTTGCTCTTACAATTGTGAAAATAAATAATTTTTTTACGTTTCAATAACCCGTGAAACATGTTTTTATTCTACTGATTTTATTAGAACTAAACTTATTCTTTAAAGCAACATTTGTTAAAAACAGGGATTTATTAAGTAGGACCAATTAGCAATAAATTGTGCATGTGTACATTCTATTTAACAATTGACACAAAGCTTCTCTTTAAACACGGGTCCTACAATTCATTACTAATGAATTATTTGGTGTACAGTTAAACTTCGATAAAGTAATATTCGATAAAGTAATAATTTCGCTAAGATAATAATTTATTTTGGTCCCGATATAGGTCAATGCACTAAAATAACGTTCGATAAAGTAATAACTTATTTAAATGAGTATTTTTCCTATCCCAAGATTATTATTTTATCGAGGTTTAACTGTATATTCATTTTTTATAATTAAATAAGGTTTTGTAAATCCATCACGATTAATTAATGTTTTACTGGACTTGTCATATTAATTAACACATTGACAAATGAAGAAAAATGTAAAATCACGAGCGTATAAATTTAAGGTCAGAAGTTAAGTAACATTTTTTTTTGCAACTCCGTAGTCGCTATTTCGAGTGTACTAATTAATAAATCATATTTAATATAATAATTTGCAAACCATATATATAAATAATACAAATCGTCATAAACTCATTATATGCGAGAAATATTTCTATCAACATACCCCGGAAAACATTGGGAAAAAGACCTTACCTACTAAATGTACGATAATTAAATATGGCCAGTAAAATAAACAAATATAGCGCTGTTTGTAATTATGTTCGAAGGTGACATTTCAGATTGGTGAAGTCTAGCTAATTTATTGCATTATATCCCGTTGATTTAGTCACATAACATTTTTGGTGTTGAAATGATGACACGCTAACAATATACTATTAGTTACCAGTCATTCAGTTGTAGTCTCTATACCATGAAATAATATGTTACTTATTATAAATTCAAAATGTAATCTTTTTACGATTAATAATATGTAGGTAGTGTTTAAAATAGTTTAAATAAGCTGTTTATGCATTTTTTCACCGCATAAACACTTTTTTTAATATTTGGAATGTAAATTTCTAATTTTGAAGCTTATAATAAGTCAGAATAAATAGAAGCAAAAAAAAAATTGAAAAACAATTTATGAGAATGTTTGGAATACTATTTTTTTCTAATATTGCAAATAATAACAATTTTTGCTTAAAAATAATTTTAAGCATAAATAGTTAAAAATTGCTTATAAAAGTTATTCCAAACACTACCGCAATCTCAATTCAAGGTCTGTTGGCCTACACATCCATATAAGAGGTAAGATATGCAATATTTCCTCCATCCCATTGAAATAGTCCAATTTCTTTTCAGCGCGGTTTTTAAGGAAAGTAGGTGATATGTATAAGCTTATGAATATATCAAAAAAATGTTTGTAACAATTTGCTCAAAAATAAAAAATAAAAAAATTGGACAACTTTAATGGAACAATCGCAGAGATATACTGGACTATTTTAATAGGACGAGAGGAGTACTAAATAAGTCAAAATAATTTTTTTTCCGAACCGTGTAACATATGAGGAATATATCTCATTTATATAACCTAAATATTTAATATCTAAAATCTCATTTTATTTTGTCAAGTTCAATTTATCTTTTATGGATGTCGTGTGATTGATTGGATTTTATATCGAACGGAGATGAGATCCTTTAGCCCGTTTCTTTACATCAATTTTACGTTTCATACCGAATTTATTACTTTAATAATAAGAATAATAATAATATTAACTAATTATTATTATTATTATTATTATTATTATTATTATTATTATTATTATTATTATTATTATAAAAGTAAAAACTAGTTATGATGCAGACAGAAATACTGAGTTAGGGGAGACAATGCATCTTTTTTCCAATACGCACCCACATTGGCAGGGAAGCAATCCATGTGTTTAGCATTCGAGAATATTTATTTATCTAATCCAAGATCCATATCTTCAAATGGGACCTCAATGTTCAACAGCTTGAAGCCTATTAGTAAAGTATTTTCGATGTGGGACGATACTAGTACGTGTTCTCCTCGTCCGTTTCACACATTTTAGGCTGTCAATTTTAAACATTAATTTCTCGCTTATCCAACATTTATCTTGAAAAATACTTTACATACAAGTTTTGGGACCTTTTTTTTTATGACGAGGATAATCCGCAGCCGCTACTGAAGTGCGCACTGGGTAAACCACGGTCCTATGCTCTAGATTGCAAACAACATAAGAGGATTCAATCACCCTAGACTAACCATAGTGACTGGCTCACTGTGACCTATTTTATATACAGTTATGTTTGTTTGAACGATCAAATATTTATACTTTGGCATATCCTAACATAAGAACTTATGCAAGGATATAAAGGATAATTTAACCATCCTTTGTTAGGACGCGTTTTGGGCAAATATATATATTTCCTACATCTAAAGATAAAAAGGGGAAAAAATAAAATATAGCTCGTATTCAGCTACAGTAGAACCTCTATAATTTAATATTCGGTAAATTAATAATATTTTTAAAAGATATTTTTCTCTAGTCTCTACTCGTAAAAAAATCATCAAATTCGATAAAATAATAAAATAATAATTTTCAGAAAACTCTAATGTAAATATATGGTCTCGTCCATGTCATAAATTAATAATCATTTAAAATAACCATTACACTAAGGCAATTTTGTGAAATATAATTATAGTGTTGTCTATTTTTTCTTAAAATTTAAATTACGCCTAACTAGATATCATATCTAACTTTTCTAATTGCGTCAAAAGTTATGTGGTTGTTTTCTTGAACGGTACCATAAAAGTGTGAAGAGACTTAAATACAATAAGTGTTTCCTTTAGTGTTCCAAATGAATTGTATTATCTTTAGTATTTTTTTGGTGTTCATTGTAAATGAATGTTAATGTTAACTATATCATGTACTTGTTTTTTAAATGAATAAATTTATTTCTTTCTAAAATACTTAATATAATTCATTATATATATATATATATAATAGTAAATTGATATTAAATATGATGTATAAATAAATTTAAAACTTCTTATATTCATCTAATTAAAAAGTGGATTCAGTTGAAGTTCGAAAATTATCTCTAAATTAATAAATATTAATTTATAAATAATTTAATATCTCTCTAATATAATAAAATTTCAAGATTCCGACAATATTAATATAGAAATATTTAACTCTAATACTTTCTAGAATATTTGTATTTATTTTTATCACAAAACATCGAGTCGTTGCACCAAGAATCTGACGTCTTTGATCTTTATTAATGGTACGGTGAAAAGGACACCCTCTGCCTCCTAATATAAGACTCGGCAAATGAAAGCTTCCCCTAAAACAAAAGCAAGTTGGAATTTGGAAAGAATAGTTCTATTGACGCGAATGGAGAAAAAATGAAGTCAGTGAAAGTTTAAGACTAAAATATGTACCCTTTAAAATATGAAACTTGGATACTTTATAAATTATAATTTATTTCTCCAGTTGTCTAATACATTTAATAAGTTTTTCATTGAAACAAAAATGAACAAATAAAAACAAAAAGATTCGAACCAGAATCGGTTGATCATGAAAGGAAAATATACCTCTCCCATCACAATTAATCATACAATTTATAAATTTTTCTTTAATTTCTGTAAATTGTTGCAGTTACCGACTTACCGGTCAGTATTGGCGTCTATAATAATGTTGATGTGTATTATGTGTGACTCTTCTTTTTTAATAATTTGAATCATATGTTAATATTTTTGTGCAGTATAACACAAAGATATGCAAAAGTGTAACATAGAAGTCTGGACCATCAAATTATGAAAAATTGTTACTTTAGCCGCGTTTCTTTTTTTTCAAAAACCATAATTAATTTCACCCTCTTAAAAATAATATAAAAATTTAAATTACGCCTCCTTGGAATCATAAAATGGAGTCTTAGTCAAGACAACATTAATTTCTTAGCAACAAATGCTGCTGCTCTGCTTGCTTAATTAACTTAACAGACCAGTCAAACAACAAGACATTAATTCTTCTTTGGCTATTCACTCAACAATTAATGTTGATAAAATTAGAAGAAATGGAAATCGACTTCCATTAGTTTTAGTGGGTATTTGGAACAACTTATTGGAAGCTGCTTTCAGCTTTAAACTAGTGTGAATGTGTTTGGGACAACCAGTTTAAAGCTGAAATTCTCTAAAATTGAGTTAAAAATAGAGAAGCAGCTAACGCGCCACCCCAGATTTCAGCCTCAGTTTATTGCTTATAATTTTTTCGGATTAAATTATTCTTAAAATTTTTATTTAATTTCTCTAACCCTAATATTTATTAAAATTCTTTTTTTCAATTAATAGTTGTGTCTCTTCCTCTCTCTATCAATTATAGTATTATATAATATTTATATTAATTTAATATTTTATAATATTAAATTAAAATTATAAAACAAAAAATAAATATAGAATAAGAACAATTTTTGAATTTTACTTATTTGTATAAATTAATAACACTAAGGGATAAAAATAACAATAAGCTACTTCTATCAGTAATATTCCAAATGCTATTTTTTCCACTTTCAGCTGCTTTCAGCATTTGTTTCTAAACGCTAACTAATTTTCAAATAAGCTGTTTTCAGCACTTATTATTAGCTTCAACTACTCCAAACACCCCCTTAATTCACTTGTGCTGGTAATACTTGTAGTCGAACTGAAGATCTTGCCTCCACCATTGATGAATCCCATGAGCTTCCTTAAAGCTCTGCAACGGCGTCACGTTAACCGTCAGATAAGCAGACGGGATCAGATGCACCGCCTCACATCCCTTCTTCCCCGCAGCAGACAACAAAACACTCCCAATCGAATGCTTCGTCGCAATCCTCCCAATCTTCCCAACACCGATCGACTCCATATCCTCCCTATGTTTGAAATACCCAACATACTCCATGCAGATCGGATCCGACGGATTGATAAACAAGTAAGGAACCCAATTGGCCAGCTTCGCAAAATGATCATCATATTCTCGACCTTCATCCTTCTTACTACCAACATAATTCGCAGCAGTAGCTAAGCCGGCCGTTAGAACACTATTAGCCACCCTTAGGCCGAACTTGACCTTCTCGTTTGTGAGCCATCCGATCTGGGGAGATGCGAAGGGTGGATTGAACAAGTAGGTTTCGAGGTGGAGCCCACTCTGCTTGACCATATTTCTTCCCATATACAATGCTAGTGATGATCCTAACGAATGCCCTGCTAGCCAGACGCTGCCGGGGCCGTACTGGTAGACGATGCGGCGGACGGCTTCGAATCCGATCTGGAAGCGGCTGCTGCCCTCAACATTGTTGATGCAGAGGTGGAGATTGAGCTTGAAGTCTTGCTCTCTATTTCCTGTCTTGTTGATCGTGCCGCGGAAGGCGATGACGAAAAGTGGAGGGCTGTTGATGCGCTGGTATATGGCGCCGAAATGGGAGACGTCGTGGCTGTCTGTTAGAGTCTGGACAAGTTTGAAGTTGAAGAATTGCCACCATGGAGGAGCTAGGGCTTCGGGGCCTTGCCGGTTTTGTCGGCGGTCGTGTTCCAGGTTGTAGACGCTTTGGACCAAGCTTGCTGCGACGGATCTTCTGTGGTATGAGTTGCTCCTGCATGTGTGTAATGGGGTGAGTTAATTGTGGTTGGAAGATTTGAATTATGTTAGTTGAGAAATGGGGATTAGGGTTTTACCAATCAACAGCAGTTAGATACCAAGGTCCGGTGAGGCTGAAGATTTCCCCCTCAGATGCCATTGCTCGATTGTTTAATTTACTGCATAATTTTATGTTTATCAGCAGAAAAAGCGTGTTAATTAAATTTGTAGAAATAATAACAACCAAAACGACAACCAACAAGTTGCAGAAACTATGGCCATCAGAAATTTAACTTGTTACCTGAATGACGAAGATAAATCTTGAATCTGAACAAAGGATTATGATAGAAGTACATAATATATGGAAGACGACATTATGAGAAAAATGTAAAAGCTTATTGAAGTCAATGGGGACTGGAGTTTTTTAGGCAACTTGTTTTGGACTTAAAATTAAATACTGAAATTTGCATCAGTTTATTTACAATAATTGGTACATATATGTGTGTTGACTTGTTAGCAAATGAAAACAAAGTCAACTGATGAACAATCCTAAACCTTTGTTCGGTTAGGTGAAAAAAATTAGAATTAAGAAATACTTAGAAAGAATAAAGAGAAAGAAATACAGTTAAACCTCTTTAAAGTAATATAATTGGAATCGAAGAAAAATATTCATTTAGAGAACTTGTTCATTTATCCATAAATGAATAAATTATTCATTTATCGATAAATGAATATTTATTACTTTAGAGATAATTTTACAATATAAAATAAGTTAAATATGTGCATTAAACTTAATTTTTTTAAGAACTTAGTTGTGTAAACATTAAAAAACAAAAAAAATGTGGTATTATTCTCTTTTACCCAATTTCGTATAACAAAAGTCAAATTTACCCATTCATTATATTTGCTACACAAAATATCCAACTTTACTTACACTACTCTCACTTTTTTAAAAAGTTGACTGACACCAATCATTTTCAGGTGTTTTCCGGGATTCAAGAGGAATTCAGTGAAGAAACAAACAAAAAAAACACACGAACGTATATATAGTCAATAATAAATCTCTCTCATGTTCGCTCAATCCCGCGAGGAAACGGTTAAAAACTCCAATCCCCCTCGCTCTCATTCTCGCAGTCCAATCCCGCTCGGATCGAATCCCGCTCTAGTCGAATCCCGCTCGCTTAACTCTCGATCTCGCAGTCAAATCCCGCTCTGTCCTGCTCGGCAACATCAAATCTCGCTCGCTTAACTCTCGCAGTCCAATCCCGCTCGGATCGAATCCCCCTCAAATCGAATCCCGCTCAAGTCCAAACCCGCTCAAGTCGAATCCCGCTCAGTCCCGCTCGGAAAACCTCTAATCTTGTCGTCGGTTGAATCTCGCTCGGCATGAATTTTCTGTCAAATCTCGCTCGGCGAGCGAGACTTCACGAGCGGGACTGAGCGGGGTTTGAACAGATATCCAGATCTGTCACTTTCGCTCATCTTTCTCCCCAATTTCCTTCTCCCGTCACCGAAATCCCGCTCAAGAACGCTCGAAAATGCAATTTTGGAGTAGAATTCGACACCAAAATACGAGAATGGCCAACTAGGTTAGTCCCGCTCGATGCAATAGTCTCGCTCGAATTTATCCGTTAATTTGGCGCGATCTTATGATTTTTTGAGCATGTTTATTTTTTGAATTTTCTGAGAATTATTTGAATTTGAGAATAAATATTTTTTAATCTTTCGGCGAATCTTTGAATTTTCGGTTGGAATTAGTTAAATTTGGAGCATGAATATTGCTAATTTTTTTGTCGTAAATATTGTTGATAGCAAATTTAATTTTTGGGCGTAAATATTTTGTTGTTGCCATATGTGATTGTGATTGTGATTGTGGTTTTCGTTGTGTTGTTAAATCCCGTCGACTGCATCTCATCTGATCTCGTTGTTAAATCCCGCCGACTGCATCTCATTGTTAAATCTCGCCGACTGCAAATCCCGCTCGTTGTTAAATCCCGCTCGCCGAGCGGAATTCCGCTTCAGCCGAGCGGGATTTGATATTTTTTTAACTGTTTAATATTTTCGGTGCAACCCGTTTTTACAATAATTGATATGCTCGATGCGAATCCGTGGATAGGCATAGAATATAACCCGAGTATTTTTGATACTATTAAAAAAAATTAGGAGTTATCGGGGATGGTGAGTTAGTGGAGGAGTTTAGGAATGGTGTTTTTGGTAGCTTTATGGATTAGAGGGTGGGTACGAATGCGGCCAGAGCTCTTTGTATATTGATGTGTCATGAGATTCAAGCGGACGGAGAAGATTATGTTATTTGGTTTTTCGTGTTCGGGATTACTATCCTATTTTCGTGTTTCGATTATGCCCTTATCACGGGTTTAAGGTTTGGATCCTGCAATTTTGATCCGCCTGCTTACATGATCTCCGTTTCTCGACTGTTTACACCATGTTAAATGGTTGTACACCAATAATGGACAGAGAATTGCTGACAAAGTTCGAGAATGGAGATTTGGAGTGGACGAGATATGGTATTTGAAGGTGGCTAATATTCTAGCCTTATTTTTCTTTGCCCTCGGTTACAGCGACACGAGAGTGGTAGACACGTGGATTTGGGTATTAATGGACGATTTAGGGGCATTTTACCAATTCCCGTGAGACTCATACACTTATGGTGCTCTGAAGCACTATTGTACTTTTGTTCCTAGAACGGCGAAACACACTTCGAAAAAATATCATTTCTATGGATCCGTTTGGGCACTCCAGGTGTGTATTATGACTTTTTTAATTTAATTATTTGAGTTATTGATATATCTCATATACTAATCAATATTGATTTTCATACATTGTAGATTTGGTTTTACGATGCTATTCCAGATTTAGGAGCAATATCTGCAGAAAGGTTGTCTACAACTGAATTCCTCGTTGGAAGAATTGGTTCTTCGGTGGAGGCCAACTGCATAGGCTTAACAATTTCTGGCAGCGTCAGGTAAAATTTTTTAATTTAGAGTTGATTTATAATTTTTTATTTTAATGTTGTTTATATTATATATATTTATTTTAATTTAATCTTATATAATAATAATTTATTTAATATAATTGCAGCTAATATAATCTTATTTAATAATAATTTATTTAATATAATTGCAGCATGTTGTCCTAGATGGTCTCACACTCCGATACGGAGACACAAACTCTGTATTGACATAGTGTCATTGGAGACGATCAATTTCATGTATCCTACATTCCGGCTCAGAATCCGTTACAGCCCACGATTATAGGGGATCATGGTGAACGAGAGCTATACCGATTCGGATAGTAGACACATCGTCCGTCCTGTTCTAGAGGAACTGGACACAGGCAACGCTGTTCCACTAAAGGTGGTAAGCGGGTCCGAACGGAGGAGGGACCGAGCGAGCCCAGTCACCAACAGTTGTTGACCGTCGAAGACGTCCAGGCAGTTGTGAGGTGTTGGTCCCGAGATAAACGTTCAGGTGTGGGGGGGGGTTGAATACACCTTAAAACTTTCTCAACTTAAAACGTGAACAATCCTTTTCATGAGAGTGCCTTGCTGAACAAGTTCAGTAAACCAAATAAGATGTTCTGAATCGTGTGGCAGAGTGACTGATTATACTGAGGCCTGCTAGCTGACTGATGTCAGAATTCAGTACCGTTCAGTAAGAGTTCAATAGAGTGCGGAAATGTATAGGCCCAACTCAGTTGAGTTAGAAAATGTTTTTATTAAAACTGTTTCAATATATTAGTGCAATATTTTAGGCTTAGCTGAAACACAGTTGAATGATTTTGAAAGATATTTTAGTATGAACAATAATCAATGCAACAGTAAAACAGAACACACAGAACACATCGATTTTAAAGTGGTTCGGATATCAATAATCCTACGTCCACTGTGCCGAAAAAATCAGGAGGCTATTTTATTATACTGAGTTAGTCTCAGTCAGTTTGTGCACTGGACAAATACTGGTCTTGAAGATTATACTGAGCAAGTCTCAGTTTACAAGGATCAAACTAAAGCGTTTGACAAACTCTCCAACTATGAAGGAGTTCTTTACAAAAAAGAACAGTTCAGGGATGAACTCCTTCGATCTAAGCTATAGATATGTTCAACTGAGCTTAGGTTAGAGGGAAGGGAACAAGGAAGTGGCTTCTAGAGCGACGAACAGTGAGGGATAATCTCTCTGGGTTCGTGTTCAATTGCTTGGATACTAGAGGCTTTGAATCTAATTCAGCTTGGTTCCCTTTGAGCAAGAATGTCACCTTTCTCTTGAAGGTTTTCTCTAAAGTTCTTGCGGAAAGCTTGAGTCGGTTGGTTTTTGCTCGTAATCGCTCGTGTGTTCTTCGTGGGTTCTGGGTGAGCTTCGATTTGAATTCTTCTCTCTATTTATAGAGATGAGCTATTGAAAGATCCGTTGGAGACGATGATCCATGTGTCACTCTCTTTTGGGTAGCTAACGACTCTTTCAAAGAAATCTGGCAGAGTCTTTTCCCTCCATTTCTGGAAATATGTTGACTTACAACTTTAATCAGAAAGTGGACAGCTGTATGCTCGTCATTGGTCGAGGCTTAGAAAGTAGTTGAGACAAACAGGCTTCAAGGCAGATCTGAAGCTGACTTCCTTGTACCTCGTATGACTCTAGTGATTTAACAAGTAAGATCACCGACGATCAAAAGAAAGGCTGTATGGCCGTTGCAGAGTCGACCTTGGTTGAAGTAGTATACTCCGCTCGAGTCCAACTCTACCGAAGGTCAACTATGAGTTCAGTAAACTGCTCCTGTTGAGTCCAGTTCCACTGACTCCTTTCAGTATGTTGCTCCTACTGAGTCCAGCTCTACTGAGTATGAAACCCCCTCGATATGCTGCTCCTGCTGAGTCCAGCACTACTGAGTCTTCACTCTATGGTACTGAGGTTGATAGTCTACTGAAGAGTCAGCAGACAGAACTGAGTGCATGAACCATGATGAAAGACTGTCTATTGAGTCTGAAACTCTCAGAGACAAAGGCAATACAAATACAACTCAATGGTTCACCAATCAAATTAGGGTTTGGGATCATTCAAATCTACTAACACTATACTACTGAATCATCTCCCAACATGAGGAAAGAACACCGGACCTTACGGCAAAAAATAGTTCACAACGTCAAAAACCTATTTCGGTCTGTGTTTGGTCGGTCTAGGAGCCGAGGCTTGGCTTCTACATCCTCTCATGCGTGCGGTAGCCGTCCGAATCGTACACCGAATAGGCTTGTGAGGAGTGAATCGGTGTCGATGGGGCACCGTCGTGAGCGGGATGTTCGTGAGGAAATGGGGGATAACTCTCCCCGGGCTGAGAATAGAGCCGACTCAGTCTACCACCCCGAGATTATGGAGATAAGGGATAACTCCCCACGGATTGAGGACAGAGCCGACTCGGTGTACCGACCCGAGGTTATGGAGGTGGACGACGAGTCGGATAATGAAGGGGAGCAGTCGGTCATTCCACCGATGCAGGGTCGACACAACGTCTACGATAGTGGGTGTTATGCTCCGGAGTCGGTCCGGAGCATGTTTGACTATTATGACCCTATTTACGGAGATTGTCCGCCTCGTTAGAGCTAGTCATAAAGTGCACAACCCATACACCCACTTCCTTTCGACGATGGTAATTAGCGTCAGTATTATGCTCCCGATCGGGAGCGACTTCTTAAGACGCCGCGTCGAGGTCGGTGCATCGTTGGTGATCATTGTATTGCACCAAATAATCTTGCAAAACTTGAGAATTATATCGGTATAGTTCACGGGGTATCGAACACAGGAAACGGAGAACTAGACACATTATTTTTCTACTTATCTTGAGTTTGGTTAGCAACCACGCAAGTTTTGGATTTTTATCTAAGCTAAGAAATTGTAAAACTGAAAGAAATTGTAAAAATGAAAACTGAAATAAAATTGTTTTAATCGGGCGGTTGAGAGATAGGTCCAACAGAATATTCAGCACACATGTAATTCCAATCCTCGGCACTTAATATGAATTAATCTTAAGAATCTACTAGTTATAGATTGCCGTAATTAAACTGACACAACCCTCACTCCCACTTACTTAGTCGGTAACTGCCATGTTGGGCATCGAAACGGCTACTTCCCTAATCTAGCTACAACCTACGTTGTTGGGCAATCAATAGATTTAATAGCTAGACAACTTTATCGATCTAAGGGAGCCTAGTATAGGAGCTTACTCGTATGTTGGGCATCTAATAGTCTCCTATCAGTTTAATCCAATTATTCTAATGAATAATTTCGCTACTTATCTAGCCTTGTTCCATGAGAAACGATAGAAGTACTAAGTTAGCTACAGACTACGTAACCTAGGGTGATCAAGCCTAAATTACTAGCCAAACTAATTAATTCAGAATTAACCCGAAACCCTTTCAATTAATTATGAGCATCTAAGCCTCATGTACTGTTCACGTGTATGTTTCACATTCTGCCGGACCACTAAAAGTTTTAGCTACTCATGAAAACGTCCTGACTGCGCAGGTAAGACACTTTGCAGAACAGATTTATAATCATTTGTAACCCTAATTCTAGCATGCACGAATATTAAAAATAGAACAGTAGACACGAACGAAACCTTAAAACGGAAACACGAACTGCAATTAAAAATTAAGAACGAAACTAAGGAACGAGAGTACCAAATTCAAGTCTTCGATCTCTCAAACGAACGAAAATTTAGAACTAAGCAATTCTGGAAATTCGAATATCAATCAACTGAAATAAAAGTGTTTGTTTCTTCCTATCTACTTCTCGAATTGCAATGAAACGGAATTGATTTCTTCTCCTCGGCGGCGGCGGTGGTATCGGAAGTAACGGCGGCGGCGGTGGAATGATCGGACGAAAAGGATGGATCGGAAACGAGAGAACGTGTATGAGGAGGTGCTGATTTTTGTGCCTCTCTCCCCCTTTTATATGGTTGCTCCTTGATCTAGATAAACTAGGGTTCCTTTTCGGATAAGGAAAGGATTCTTTGAGATAAGGATAATATCTTATCCTTCCTTATTTATCCACTTTCCTTCCCTTTCTCTAATTCCGGCCAAATCCGTTCATAATCACGTCATTCCAGCTGTAAAACGCGTTGCCACATCATTTCCACGTCACATGTCGAATCAGCCTAAATTTCTGCATAATTACCAACAAAAGTGTCTCGTCTGCACAGTTAAGAGACTTTTCGGACATAAATAATTAGGTACGAAAATGACTCATCAATCGTTTGCCAATCCGGTACGGGTCGAGCCCATCCTGTCGTCTGACCACAATTGACTCGATACATCTTCTGTTGATTCAGTTTATCAGGAACCGTATAATTTATATATTTAATTCATTTTTCTAATTATAGTTGTTTTAATAATTTAGTTCATTTAAAAACTGATTGAAGGAAAAAGAGTACAAATGCTCCCTTCAAAATAATCATTGTAGATAATTGAGTTGGCGTGTGTCTTCTTGAGTGTTGATGTCTGTAATGCCTTTGTGAATAAGTCTGCCAGATTAATACTTGATGTCGCCATTCTTTTAGAGGTCATGTGTGTAGAAAAACTTGTGAGAGAATATGATTTGTTCTATCGCCTTAAATGTAGCATACCTTCAATTGTGTGATACAAGTGACATTGTCTTCCTATAACACCGTTTGATTGTCCTTTGGAGAAATCAATCCACATGACTCTTGGATATAACTTGTCATATTCTGTAACCACACACTTTCTCGATTTGCTTCATAGATTTCAATTATTTCAGAATGATTTGCGGATGTTGCAGTCAATGTTTACTTAAAAAACTTGCACGATATATCAGTTCCTTCGTGTGTAAAAACATAGCCAATTTGTGCTTTAGTTTACGTGGATTAGACAAATAACCTGTATCTGCATACTACACTAGATAATACTCAGAACTTTCAAAGTAGTATAATTCAAGGTCAATGATACCCTTGAGACAAGGGTAGAATGTGCTTAATATCATTCCAATATCTTACCTTGAGAGAAATAGGAGAGAAAGTAATAAATTTTGTTGTTTGGTTGGCAAGAGAAAGAAGATGGAAAGAAGAAAAATGATGAGACTCATTCCTAATTTTTCTCTCTCGAAAAGTGGAGAGATTTAGGGTTGAAAATGTTTATGTAAAGAGGAGTTGAATCAAATTGTAATTTTAATCTTATAAATTAATTTTCTTCGTTCTATTTTAAAAGTATTACTGTCTTTTCAATTATAACATCATTTCTCTCAACTTCTCTTCTCTTCTATTTCTCTCCTACCAAACAAAATATAAAATCCACTATATTTATTTCTTCTCTCTTTATTTCTTTCTCATTTATTTTTCTCCTCTCATTTTCTATTATCTACCAAACAAAGGCTTAGAGTTGGTGTCAAGCTAAATTTTGTGAGAAGATTTACAGAATAAGTTATATCTAGTCCTTGCAATTTGCTTGATAGTTCAATGATCCGATAACACTAAGATATGGTTTTATAAATAATTTACATTTCTAGTTAAATTTGGACTTGTTAAACAAGAAAACTCAGTTCTTATTGTTTTAAAAAAATAAAACCATCAAATATCAATAAGATTAAAAAAAATCGTGGAAAAGTAAAAATTTAATTAGAACTGATAAACTTTGTAAAATAAAAATAAGAAAAGGGAAAAACTCACGTAGCACGTGGATCTAATTGAGATTTGAATTTTTGGAAAGAAATTTATAAAAATATACTCCCTCCGTCCCATAATTCTTGTCCCTTATTCCTTTTCGGGACATCCATAATTATTGTCCCTTTATTTAAAATAGCAAATTATTACACACTTTATTTAAGGGTCCACCATCTTAGTCACAACCAACCACTCTCCTAAATTCATGTGCCCAAAAGAAAGGGGACAAGAATTGTGGGACGGAGGGAGTATATTTTATCTTTTGAGTTGGTCTTGTGTGCAACTGGTTGCACATGCAACCAATTGGGCCACAAGCTAATTTTTATATTTTGGCCCATATCTTTATATGATTCGGCCTATATATTGGTCCATTAAAAAAAACTACTCCCATATCTTGGTCCATTAAAAAAAAATCTCAGAAATCTTCTTCTTCGCAGAGAAAAACGATGGTGAATCAAATCATAACATCCTATTAATCTAGTTGAGAAAAATTAAACGAAATCAAATACAAGCCGCCGCCGGCGACGGCGTCGCATCCCTGATTGTTCCGGGGAGTCCTCATCATCTGTGTCGGCCTCCTCGACGGCATCGGATCCTCGATGGCATCGGCCTCCTCGACGGCGTCGCATCCCTGATTGGAGTCCATTGTATGATTTTTTCAATTTAATTTAGCAATAAATCATATTTTGTATTTCGCCCCTCCTTCCCTCTCCCTCGTAATTCTACATTTCACCCCCTTTTGTATTGAAATTTCAAATTAAAATCTGATATTGAAAATCTGATATTGGCTTGGTGGATGTTTGTACTGCCAAACGGATAATTAAAAGCTTTGCCAATCAGTATCGAATCTGCATTGAAGTATCATTATTGAATCCGCATTAAAGTATGACATGATATGGGTATTATCACCTTTTGTTTTGATGTTGTTACAACACTGTTAAAGCTGTATTTTTTAAGAATCATGGTTGTAGTTTGGTGGTTATACATCGATATTGTCGTTTAAGAATCATGGTTGTATCCAGTACTTTTTTCTAACTGAAATTGATACAATATATAAGTACAACTGGTAGTATCACTTTTTATAAAGAAAAGTATCATTCCTATTGAGCAATAGTATCACATTCTGTTGACAAAAGTATCACTTTCTGTAAATAATAGTATCACTTTTTCTAAAGCAAAGTATCAATACTATTAAACAATATTATCACTTTCTAAAGATATATTTGTTCATCATATTTGAATATGTTCCCTAATACTTTTCTTCCATGAGCTTTGTTCCTTGAACATGATCTTAATGAGTAAGTGATACATTTATTTTTAATAGTTCTACCAGCCTTTTGTCATACAATGGGAATTGAAGAGCATGCTATTGCCAGTTTAGAAGGTAACCTCTCAAGATCTATTGTTTTAAGTTGTATTTAATGACTATTAATAGGAGTCAAGCCATATAATGATAATTCTATTGTACTCAGGTCAAGATGAAAACCAATTAAGCATCTCTCTTGAACCATCTCTCTCAGTTGTTAGTGAAGATGTTAATCATGACATTCTTGTTGAAAAAGCACAAACTCTGGCATGCTATGAAGGTAATACATTTTTGTGAAAACAAAACATGTAGTATTTTTTATGTGAAAAACTAGTATTCATGTTATAAAATCTTTCTTCTTGTTTTAGGTGATATTACATGTTTGTCTGCTTCTTTAGTTGGTTTGAAGAGAGAAAACATTGATGATATATATCATATATACTTGTAACCATCTTGCTTTGAAGTTCGATTTAGTGTGAGAAAATCGCAGACAAAGTACAATGTTGCTAAGGTATTGGTTCAAAAATGGTTCGTGTGCTCGTGTGAAGGAACACGAAAGAAGAAAACCCCAAATTTGATGAATAAAGAAGCATATAAAAGACCATACATCACTCGGACAAATTGCAAGGCAATTTTGAAGGCTAAATTGAATGATGAAGGTGTGTATGAAGTGTTTGAACATAACATGGACCATAACCATACACTTTCTCGGAAAGAATGGAGCTACATGTATCGTTCTGAACGATCACTTAGCAGTGAGAAGGCTATGGTGATTGAGGATTTAGTATCATCTGGATTAAAAGCTACCGACTCATTTAGATACATGGTATATGATGCAGGCGGTGAGCACATAATTGGTCATACAAAGAAAGATCATCTAAATTTTGTAAACAAGTTGAAAATGGAAGCAATAGAAGGAGGTGATGCACAGACTCTCATTGATAATCTATCTCAACAAAGTGCAGAAGATGTAGATTTCTTTTATAGAGTCAAGTTGGATGATGATGGCAGATTGTGTAACGTTTCTTGGAGAGATTCGATGATGAAGGAAGACTACATGATCTATGGATATGTTGTTGTCTTTGACACAACATACAGAACAAATAGGTACAATCTAATTTGTGCACCTTTCGTTGGTATAAACAATCATTGGAAAAATGTTATGTTCGGTTGTGCATTTATCTCAAATGAAAAGACTGATTCATTTGAATGGTTGTTTGAAGTTTTCAAGAAGTCTATGGGAAGCCAAAGTCCTGTCACATTGTTTACAGATCAGGATAAATCAATTGCTAATGGAATAGAAAAAGGCTTTTCCTACAACACGACATAGGTTATGCATATGGCATTTGTACCAAAATGCAATAAGCCATTTTGGAAAATTGAAATCCGACAAGGGCTTTAATGAAGCATTTCAAAAATGCTTAACAGGATGTTCAAGTGGAGAGGAATTTGAAGACTGTTGGCGCTCAATGATTGAAGGTTACAGTCTGCAAGATAATTCTTGGTTTGCAAGGTTGTATCGTTTGAGAGAAAAGTGGAGCACTGGATATAATAAGGATTTCTTCTCTGCAGGAATTCTATCTTCACAAAGAAGTGAAAGCATGAATCATGCATTAGATTCAATTCAAAAAACATAACTAGCTTGAGTGATTTCTATATCATCTTTCAAAAAACAGTTGAACAATGGAGAAGCACTGAAGCAAAAGATGAATTTCAATGTTCAAGAGCCAATCCAACTTCTTGTTTAGCATTAACTGGACTTCTCAAGCATGCATCAGAGGTATACACTCCGACACTTTTTAGATTTTTTGAAAGTGAGTTCTTGAAATCCATTTCCACCTCAACCAAGTTGTTATGTGAAGATGGTGGTTTTCAAACATATCAAGTCACCGAGTCTGATGGGATAACAGGTCATTGTGTCAGTTTTTATGCGTTTGGTAATTTGGTAAGTTGCTCGTGCAAGAATTTTGAGAAATGTGGATTTGTTGTGCTACCATTCTTTAAGAATATTACATGCCCATTCTGTGCCTCAAATACCGGATTGCTACATTAAGAGAAGATGGAGGAAATTTGTCAAACAAGATATATGGGATAAATCTCATGGAAATAGTACTCCAAAGAAATTTCAGAAGTGCGCATGGAGAAATCAAATGATGAGAAAGTATTACAATCTTATTCTAAAGGCGCAAGAAAGTGAAGAAGCAAGAAAAGCCGTTGAAGATGGATTTAATAGTGTGGTACCAGTTGTTGATGCATTGGTAACTAGAGAGAAAACAAGTGATGCGATGGAGGAAACATGTTCATCTCATCAAAATGTGTTGGATCCTTCACACTCTATCACGAAAGGACGGAAAAAAGAGAGGATAAAAGCTCATCAGAAAACTAAGAAGTCGGAGACAAGTAACCCATCAAGTTCAACTCCATCAAAGGAGTTTGGTACAAAAATTCCAAATCCCAGATCATTTTAGAAGATCAGCAAGTGAGTTTTCTCTTGTATTCTATTCCTCAATAAATTGGTTTTTTGCCCCCCTTAATTTACTGGTCTAATCACTTCTTTTAAAGTGAGACAAGATATTACAAGAAAAAGGTATTATATTGAGAGCTTGTTTTGTAGCATTAGTCTTTTTATAGTTCATTTATGACTTAGGATAGGAATGTGTTGGTAGTAGGAATGCGGCCCACATCTTATATAAAGTGGTTGTTAATCCAGAGTTTGATGATTTCTTGGTTGTGTATGGTATTGAACTGGCTCCATGTTGATTCACAGGTTTCTCAAAACAGATTGATTTAGTTCCTTGCTATCTTATGCTGATTGTGTTTCTCTTGTACTATTATTTCTTGTTCAAAAGCTTTCTAAAGCAGGAAACTAATGTCTTATTTCATTTTTAGCGTATTTACTATAGGTTCAACAGTTGAGGGGTCATTTCGAAGGTTAATGTTGCTGTGTTGTGATGCTTCGCGGTACTTGCTGTGGAATTGATACTTTTATTCAGAAACAATGATACTTGTATTCAGAAAGAATGATACTTTTATTCAGAAACTTCAATACAAGTGATTTAAGTGACAGTTTTGTTAATGTTAATTTTGAATTTATTTTTTTTCTGGAAAATTGAGAATGGTAATTTAGTTCAGCGCAAGTGAGACTTTTGTTCAATAACACTAATACTATTGTGTAGATAAAATGATACTATTATTTACATAAAGTGATATTTAAGAATGATACTAAAGTAAACCCTTTTAGTCGTGGAATTGCTATGAGTAAAGTATCACATGTTGTTAACAAAAGTATCATTCTTCCTAAAGAAAAGTATCATTCTTCCTTAAGAAAAGTATCACATGTTGTTAACAAAAGTATCATTCTTCCTAAAGAAAAGTATCATTCCTATTGAGTAATAGTACCACATGTTGTTAACAAAAGTATCATTCTGCCTAAACAAAAGTATCATTCTTCCTTAAGAAAAGTATCACATGTTGTTAACAAAAGTATCATTCTGCCTAAAGAAAAGTATCGTTCTTCCTTAAGAAAAGTATCATTCTTATTGAGCAATAGTATCACATGTTAACAAAAGTATCATTCTTCCAAAAGAAAAGTATCATTCTTCCTTAAGAAAAGTATCATTCTTATTGAGCAATAGTATCACATGTTGTTAACAAAAGTATCATTCTTCCTTAAGAAAAGTATCATTCTTATTGAGGAATAGTATCACATGTTGTTAACAAAAGTATCATTCTTCCTTAAGAAAAGTATCATTCTTATTGAGCAATAGTATCACATATTGTTAACAAAAATATCATTCTTCCTAAAGAAAAGTATCATTCTTCCTTAAGAAAAGTATCACATGTTGTTAACAAAAGTATCATTCTGCCTAAAGAAAAGTATCATTCTTCCTTAAGAACAGTATCACATATTGTTAACAAAAGTATCATTCTGCCTAAAGAAAAGTATCATTCTTCCTTAAGAAAAGTATCATTCTTATTGAGCAATAGTATCACATGTTGTTAGTATCATTCTTCCTTAAGAAAAGTATCATTCTTATTGAACAATAGTATCACATGTTGTTAACAAAAGTATCATTCTTCCTTAAGAAAAGTATCATCTTATTGAGTAATAGTATCACATGTTGTTAACAAAAGTATCATTCTGCCTAAAGAAAAGTATCATTCCTATTGAGCAATAATATTTTTCCGTATTTTTACTGTACCCTTGGAGTGGAAGTCTAAGCTCTACTTTTTTTCTCCGGTTAAAAATGCTCGAGTTCCATCGGAAAATGCTCGAGTTCCTTTGGAAAACACTAGCATTTCCAAACCCTTTTAGTCGTGGAACTACTACGGTATTTTTCCTTGTTTTTACTGTACCCTAGAGGGGAAGTCTAAACCGTACTTTTTTCTCTGGTTAAAAATGCTCGCGTTCCTTCGGAACACTCGCATTTTTAAAGGGTTTGGAAAAAGCTAGCGTTCCTAAGGAACGCTAGCCTTTCCAAAGCCTTTTAGTCGTGGAACTGCTACGGTATTTTTCCTTGTTTTTACTGTACCCTAGAGGGGAAGTCTAAACCCTACTTTTTTCTCCGGTTAAAAATGCTCGCGTTCCTTCGGAACACTCGCATTTTTAAAGGGTTTGGAAAAAGCTAGCATTCCTTGAAACGCTAGCATTTCCAAACCCTTTTAGTCGTGGAGGCTGCTACGGTATTTTTCCTTGTTTTTACTTGTACCCTAGAGGGGAAGTCTAAACCCTACTTTTTTTTCTGGTTAAAAATGCTCGCGTTCCTTCGGAACACTCACATTTTGAAAGGGTTTGGAAAAAGCTAGCGTTCCTCCGGAACGCTAGCATTTCCAAAACCTTTTAGTCGTGGAACGACTATGGTATTTTTCCTTGTTAATACCATTAAACTTTCATGCACTAGCTGTCAATGCCTATTAAACTTTCATGCATAAATTTTATACTATTACTACTTCAATGAAAAAGTTGCTAATAGAAATTGCTTTGTCATGGCATTTCTCGTACGGTCAGGTGTAGAGGGGGGGGTGAATACACCTGATTCGATTTCTCAACTTTGAACTCGAACAGTCCTATTCAGGATGGTGTCTGACTGAAACAGTTCAGCAGACCAGACAACTATTCTGAATCGAGTAAAAGGCTAAGAGTACTGACTCAGCTGAGATCTGCTAACTGACTAGGTCAGAATTCAGTATCTACAGTAAGAGTTCAGTGCGCGGAATAGTGTAGGCCCAAATCAGTTTTTGTGAGAAAACGTTTTAAGTCTCGGTTCGGTAGATTAAAAGTTCGGTATCTTTGAGACGGTTGATTGATTTTAAATATGATGTTCGGTATGAATAGTAAAATCAATGCAACAGTTAAGAAAGCGAAGAAGACACGGGATTTTTAAAGTGGTTCGGATATCGCTCAAATCTTACGTCCATTGTCCCGAATGATCGGGGAGGCTATTTATTATCCTGAGTTAGTCTCGGTCGGCTTGCACACTTGGGCAAAGCCGCGTCTTGGTTTTTATGCGATCCAAGTCTCAGTTTACAACACTATCAAACTTAAAGTGTTTGACAAACTTCTCCAACAGTGAAGGAGTCCTTATACAATAAGGATTGGGTTCAAATGTGAACTCCTTCGTCTAAGCTATGGATAAGAACAGTTGAGCTTAGGGTTAGAGGGATAGGGAATATGAGAGTAGCTTCTAGATCGACGAACAGCTGAAGGTAAGCTTTGAGTTCGTGTAACGTCGATTTGGATACTAGAGGCTTTATATGTCGGTATTGCTTGATTCCCTATGAGCTATAATGTAGTCTTTCGCCGGAGATTGTTCTTCAAGTTCTTGCTAAGACTTTGTTCTTTGGAATTCGCTCTTTTTCGCACTCTCTCTTGTTCTCGTTTTTTTCAAATCTTGAATGATCCCTCTATTTATAGAGCAGAGATTGAAATAGATCCGTTGGAGACGATCTTCTTCTCTCTCTCTCTTTTTGGTAGCAAACGGCTCTTTTGGTGTAGGTAACAGTGTACTTTCCCACCTTTTTAGGTAAAAGGTTGTCTGCAGCTTTAGCAGGTGAGAAGACACGTGTATGCTTGTCATTCGTCATGGTGGATGGAGTGGTTGAGACAGCACAAACTTCGAGACAGACTGAAGCTGACTTCTCTCTTCCTCGTACATGACAATGCTGATTGTCTTTCAAAAGATTTCGACATCCCGAAGACTATGCGCCGTTCTTTGAGTCGACCTTGTATTCGAGTAGATAGGCCTGAGATAAGTCTATCGAAGATCGGCTACGAGTCCAAGAAACTACTCCTGCCGAGTTCGGTTCAAGCCGACTCTCTCGATATCTTGCTCCTGCTAAGTCCAGTATCACTGAGTCTTCTGCACTGGTACTGAGGCAGATAAGCTACTGAGCGCCTTGACCAGAGCAAAGTGTCTACTGAGTCTGAAACCTCAGAGACAAAACGGATACAAGGGAATGGTTCATCATTTAGATAGGGTTTTGGGATGTTCAAATCTTTAGACAAGTACAGAGCACAAGGCTACTGAGCTTAAGATCAGTGTCTAAGACCGAATCACTTCCCACTGAGTGAAACAGTGCTGAGGATGGAATCATCACCCAACAATTTCCCCCTATTTGATGATGCCAAAACCTATTATCTATGTCCTATCAACTATGCTAAACACTAACTTACTCAGAAACAGAGCTCCTTACAAGTATTACAAGTAGGATCAGTGGAGTTGTCTGGTAAGTGCTAGACTACTGAGGGAGACAGGGCAGAACAAATTCCCCCTTTACAATAATTTCCCCCATGCAACAATTTCCCCCTAAGAGAAATAATAGCTCTATGAAAGTCTAGTCTATCAGAGATCTAACCGAGCAAAAACTGACAAGTAAATAGACAAAGTGTGTGTGTGTCAGTAATCACTTCAGTGATTCTGAGTGTTAAAGCATAAAGCAAACACGGCTATTTAGACAACAAGTAGTTGTCAGAGCCAAAAGAAGATTTGTATATATATGATAAACAGTTCAGTACATTACAAATCTTGCTAAGCTAAAAGGAGAACTAAGAAGGAGAACCCTTAAACTGCTGAATCCTATTCATGAAACCTTGAGATTGATCTTCAGGCAGTGGGACTCCATACATTATGAACGTGTTCTTCCTCAGCTTCAGGTATTCAGCGAAGTCTGCTGGATCATCTTGTTCTAGACCTCTGTTCAACGCAAAGCATTCTTCACTTCTTGTTCAATCATTCCGAGATGTCTTGAGTCGTCTTGTCTTACGGGTGGAGGAATGATTCTTGCTTCGAGAACGCCGACTACTACCCCTTCGATTCTTGCTACGTGCATATATGGGTAAAGATCGGGTTCGGTAATGGTCATCCACTCGACATAGGCATCGGCCTTAGACATTTCGAGCCGGAATCGCCGGGAAATAATTTCTCTTGATAAACTCTATCTTGGTCGATTCCCATCTCTCGATTGAACCGAATAGGCATCCATTCGTCCGATCTCGGCCATCTATGTGTTTTCGGATCGTTTGGCTTCCCGAACCTTACGTATCGATAAGGAATGTCGGCTTTCGAAGGAACTCTCGGCTGGCCTCTTGTTCGATGCACGCTTCCCGAGTGCCTCAAGGTCCGCCAAATGTATCCTCTGCGCTGGCGGCCTCTATCTGTCTAGCTTCCTCTCCTCCGTAGAGATATCTATCCATCGAGCGAAGATTTCTTCAATTTTCGCATCTTGCTCTTGAGGCTTCGAGGAGCTTGTTCGGAGTCGGCGAGAGTCTTGGATTTGGTTTTGGATGTACCTTGCTTTGCTCGGTGCCTTTTTTTTGTTGCCTCTCCCTATCTTCATCATCTTCAATTCGAGTTTTACGGGGAGCAATCTAGCGGGCGCCTTCTTTTTCCCACCGCGTCTTTGGTGCCTTAGTCTTTCCTTTAGCGAGGCTTAGACTTTGGTTTGTTGGCGGCTTCGGCATCGGCGATCTCCCTAGCCGGCTTCTCATCGGCGGCAATCCGAGCCTCCTCCTCGGTGAGATGTATCTCTTGGGTTTCTTTCTTGGAGGGGTCGGGAGTTTGGGAATTTTCTTACCTTTGCCTTGAACAGGTGGAGGTAGAGGGACTTCTTCATCATCATCTCGAGTCCTCGAGTCCTCTTTACATTCGGCATACTCGCAACCTCCTTGATGATATCAATGGGAGTGCGGGTTGCATGAGTAGCCCGGGATCCTGAGCCACTTGGGCCGGTCTCAAGCTGTGCTCGCGGTTGAGACACCACGGGCCTCACCCTTCCGAGTCCGAGTCGAGTCGGGATGACTTCGGTGTAGCTTCCCCCTTAGATTTTGGACTTTTGGTGGGGGTCGGCTTCTCGGCACTGTTTCTTGCCTTTGGTCGGCTCAATACTCTTCCCTCTTCTACTTTCCCCCTTTTTGGCATCATCAATTGCGGCAGGGGTAGGGATAAGTATTGTGTTACGAAGGTCGTTGAAGGAGGTTGACGGCGGCGAATTTGATTGTGGATGTCCGTCGAGCCTCATGCGGCTCGTTCCTCTCGGAAGTTAGAACTTCATCATATTGCTTGTAAGAGAGTTCATTGCGGCCTTTACATCATTCGGCTTCTCGGTGATCTTGTCTTCCAAGGCCGGTTGGATATTCTCAAGTCTTTGTTCGGTGGCCTCGGATTGTTCGGTGATAGCGTCGGTATGAGCCGGTTTAGAAGCCAACAATTCATCAAGTAGCTTGGCTTGGCTCTCCGAAAGATCTTGAGTGAGCTTCGGATGGACTTCTTCTTGAGCCAACGCTTACGAAATAAGCGCGAAACATCGGGGCGGCCGATGGAGAGACAGAAGACTTCAGCCCCTGAAGTTCTTTAGTCGTGGCTTGAGCAGTCTGCTTCCATGTCCTATGGATAGCCTTCGCAAGATCTCGATTTTTGATCCCTTGAGCGGTTAAGGCTTTTGCCACCGATCGGGATCTCTTTTCGATGCGGCCGGGCGCCGCTCGAAAGTCGCTCGCAGCAAGAGCCGAGCGGGCTCTACCGAGGACGAAGCACCGGCCTTGGACTTCTTAGGACCAAGGATACCGAGAGGAATATCAGGAATGTCAGCATGTGTATCCTTGTCCTGGAGTGATCCCTTATCAGGTTATCCAGGGCCTGAATCCTTGGGTAGGTCCTGGTCGTCATGATCTGACCCATCTGAGGGTCCTGTAGTAAGCTACTGAGCGCCTTGACCAAAGCAAAGTGTCTACTGAGTCTGAAACCTCAGAGACAAAACGGATACAAGGGAATGGTTCATCATTTAGATAGGGTTTTGGGATCTTCAAATCTTTAGACAAGTACAGAGCACAAGGCTACTGAGCTTAAGATCAGTGTCTAAGACCGAATCACTTCCCACTGAGTGAAACAGTGCTGAGGATGGAATCATCACCCAACAAGTATCATTCTTCCTTAAGAAAAGTATCATTCTTATTGAGCAATAGTATCACATGTTGTTAACAAAAGTATCATTCTTCCTTAAGAAAAGTATCATTCTTATTAAGGAATAGTATCACATGTTGTTAACAAAAGTATCATTCTTCCTTAAGAAAAGTATCATTCTTATTGAGCAATAGTATCACATATTGTTAACAAAAATATCATTCTTCCTAAAGAAAAGTATCATTCTTCCTTAAGAAAAGTATCACATGTTGTTAACAAAAGTATCATTACGCCTAAAGAAAAGTATCATTCTTCCTTAAGAACAGTATCACATATTGTTAACAAAAGTATCATTCTGCCTAAAGAAAAGTATCATTCTTCCTTAAGAAAAATATCATTCTTATTGAGCAATGGTATCACATGTTGTTAAGAAAAGTATCATTCTTCCTTAAGAAAAGTATCATTCTTATTGAGCAATAGTATCACATGTTGTTAACAAAAGTATCATTCTTCCTTAAGAAAAGTATCATCTTATTGAGTAATAGTATCACATGTTGTTAACAAAAGTATCATTCTGCCTAAAGAAAAGTATCATTCCTATTGAGCAATAATATTTTTCCGTATTTTTACTGTACCCTTGGAGTGGAAGTCTAAGCTCTACTTTTTTTCTCCGGTTAAAAATGCTCAAGTTCCATCGGAAAATGCTCGAGTTCCTTTGGAAAACACTAGCATTTCCAAACCCTTTTAGTCGTGGAACTGCTAAGGTATTTTTCCTTGTTTTTACTGTACCCTAGAGGGGAAGTCTAAACCGTACTTTTTTCTCTGGTTAAAAATGCTCGCGTTCCTTCGGAACACTCGCATTTTTAAAGGGTTTGGAAAAAGCTAGCGTTCCTAAGGAATGCTAGCCTTTCCAAAGCCTTTTAGTCGTGGAACTGCTACGGTATTTTTCCTTGTTTTTACTGTACCCTAGAGGGGAAGTCTAAACCCTACTTTTTTCACCGGTTAAAAATGTTCGCGTTCCTTCGGAACACTCGCATTTTTAAAGGGTTTGGAAAAAGCTAGCATTCCTTCGAAACGCTAGCATTTCCAAACCCTTTTAGTCGTGGAACTGCTACGGTATTTTTCCTTGTTTTTACTGTACCCTAGAGGGGAAGTCTAAACCCTACTTTTTTTTTGGTTAAAAATGCTCGCATTCCTTCGGAACACTCACATTTTGAAAGGGTTTGGAAAAAGCTAGCGTTCCTCCGGAACGCTAGCATTTCCAAAACCTTTTAGTCGTGGAACGACTATGGTATTTTTCCTTGTTAATACCATTAAACTTTCATGCACTAGCTGTCAATGCCTATTAAACTTTCATGCATAAATTTTATACTATTACTACTTCAATGAAAAAGTTGCTAATAGAAATTGCTTTGTCATGGCATTTCTCGTTGAGAGCAGTAATTAATACACTTATCCAATACAAATAATGGAATTACTAGGAAAACCTGCGTTGTACCTATTTACAAACATAAACATTTACAAACATAAACTTTGTTGGTCCCGAGTGTACGGTCAGGTGTAGAGGGGGGGGTGAATACACCTGATTCGATTTCTCAATTTCGAACTCGAGCAGTCCTATTCAGGATGGTGTCTGACTGAAACAGTTCAGCAGACTGCAGTTTGTTACGAATCGAGTTAAAGGCTAAGAGTACTTACTCCAGCTGAGATTTGCTAACTGACTACGTCGAATCCGGCATCTACGTAAGAGTTCGGTGCGCGGAATAGTGTAGGCCCAAATCGTTTTTTGTGAGAAAACGTTTTAAGTCTCGGTTCGGTAGATTTAAAAGTTCGGTATCTTTGAGACAGTTGATTGATTTAAATATGATGTTCGGTATGAATAGTAAAATCAATGCAACGATTAAGAAAGCAATAAGAGACACGGGATTTTTAAAGTGGTTCGGATATCGCTCAAATCCTACGTCCACTGTCCCGAATGATCAGGAGGCTATTTATTATCCTGAGTTAGTCTCGGTCGGCTTGCACACTGGGCAAAGCCGCGTCTTGGTTTTTATAGCGATCCAAGTCTCGGTTACAACACTATCAAACTTAAAGTGTTTGACAAACTTCTCCAACAAGAAAGGAGTCCTTATACATAAGGATTAGGTTCAAATGTGAACTCCTTCGTCTAAGCTATGGATATAACAAGTGAGCTTAGGGTTAGAGGGATAAGGAACGAGAATGTAGCTATCTAGAGCGACGAACAGTGAGGGTTTAGCTATAGGTTCGTGTCGGCCGCTTGGATACTAGAAGCTTATGTCGGTTCAACTTGGTTCCTTTTGAGTTGGATGTAGTCTTTCACGGAGATAACTCGGTTGTTTCTTGCGGACGACTTAGTCGTTAATATCGCTCATTTGAATGCTCTCTCGTGTTCTAGGTGCGCGCATTTCTCTTTTTTTTTTTTTTTAAATCTTGAATGATCCCTCTATTTATAGAGCAGAGATTGAAATAGATCCGTTGGAGACGATCTTCTTCTCTCTCTCTCTTTTTGGTAGCAAACGGCTCTTTTGGTGTAGGTAACAGTGTATTTTCCCACCTTTTTAGGTAAAAGGTTGACTGCAGCTTTAGCAGGTGAGAAGACACGTGTATGCTTGTCATTCGTCGAGGTGGATGAAGTGGTTGAGACAGCACAAACTTCGAGACAGACTGAAGCTGACTTCTCTCTTCCTCGTACATGACAATGCTGATTGTCTTTCAAAAGATTCTGACAGTCCTGAAGACTATCTGCCGTTGCTGAGTCTGACCTTGTATTCAGTAGATAGACTGCTGAGATAAGTCTACTGAAGATCAGCTCTGAGTCTAGTGAACTACTCCTGCTGAGTTCAGTTCAGCTGACTCTCTCAGTATACTGCTCCTGCTGAGTCCAGTATTACTGAGTCTTCTACACTGGTGCTGAGGCTGATGAGCTACTGAGCGCCTTGACCAGAGCAGAGTGTCTACTGAGTCTGAAACCTCAGAGACAAATACGAATACAAAGGAATGGTTCACCAATCAGATAGGGTTTTGGGATCTTCAAATCTTCTCAACAGTTCAGAGCACGAGGCTACTGAGCATGATTCAGTATAGAAGATAAGAGTCATTTCCCACAAGTATGATCATGCTGAGGATTGAATCATCACCCAACAATTTCCCCCTATTTGATGATGCCAAAACCTATCATCTATGTCCTATCAACTATGCTAAACACTAACTTACTCAGAAACAGAGCTCCTTACAAATATTACAAGTAGGATCGATGGAGTTGTGCGGTAAGTGCTAGACTACTGAGGGAGACAGGGCAGAACAATTTCCCCCTTTACAATAATTTCCCCCATGCAATAATTTCCCCTTAAGAGAAATAATAACTCTCCGAAAGTCTAGTCTATCAGAGATCTAACCGAGCAAAAACTGACAGGTAAATAAACAACGTGTGTGTGCCAGTAATCACTTCAGTGATTCTGAGTGTTAAAGCATAAAGCAAACACGGCTATTTAGACAACAAGTAGTTGTCAGAGCCAACAGAAGATTTGTATATATATAATAACTAGTTCAGTACATTACAAATCTTGCTAAGCTAGAAGAAGAACTAAGAGGGAGAACCCTTAAACTGCTGAATCCTATTCATGAAACCTTGGGATTTATCTTCGGGCGATGGGACTCCATACATTACGAACGTGTTCTTCCTCGGCTCAGTACTCGGCGAAGTCTCGCCGGATCATCTTGTTCTAGTCCTGCGTTCAACGCAACATTCTTCACTTCTTGTTCAATCATTCCGAGATGTCTTGAGTCGTCTTGTCTTCCGGGGTGGAGGAATGATCCTTGCTTCGAGAACGCCGACTACTACCCCCTTCGATTCTTGCTCGTGCATATATGGGTAAAGATCGGGTTCGGTAATGGTCATCCACTCGACATAGGCATCGGCCTTAGACATTTCGAGCCGAATCGTCGAAATAATTTCTCTTGATAAACTCTATCTTGGCCGATTCCCATCTCTCGATTGAACCGAATAGGCATCCATTCGTCTCGATCTCGGCCATCTATGTGTTTTTAGATCGTTTGGCTTCACCGAACCTTCGTGTCGATAAGGAATGTCGACTTTCGAAGGAACTCTCGCCTGGCCTCTTGTTCGGCACGCTTCCCGAGTGCCTCAAGGTTTGCCAAATGTATCCTCCGTGCGGTAGCCTCTATCTGTCTAGCTTCCTCTCCTCGTAGAGATATCTATCCATCCGAGCAAAGATTTCTTCAATTTCGCATCTTGCTCTTGAGGCTTCGAGGAGCTTGTTCCGATTCGGCGGGGTACTAGATCTAGATATGGATGTACCCCGCCTTTCCGTATTCTTCTCGCTGCTTGCTCCTTGTCTTTTTCTCTGTCCTCTTCATCCGTTATGATGAGCTTTCTCGAAAGCGTCTAGCGCTTCTCTTTCCTCCTCCGGGACGGGGCTTTAGTCTTTCCTTTGGCGAGCTTAGACTTTGGCTTGTTAGGCGCCCGGCCTCTGCAATTTCTCGGCCGTCTCTCATCCGCAGCTATTTGGGCTTCCTCCTCGGCGAGATATGTATCTTAATCTCTTTCTTTGGAGGGGTTGGAATTTTAAGCTTCGTTTGCCCTTGCCTTCTTGAAGCTGGTGGTGGAATAGGAGCCTCTTCTTCTTCTGAGTCCTCCACCGCCTGTTCAGCGTACTCAGCAACCTCCTTAATAAAATCTTTGGGAGTCTGGGTTGCCTGAGTAGTCTGCTGGGGTCCTTAGCCACTTGGGCCGGTTTCAGCTGTGCTCGCAGCTGAAACACCGTGGGCCTCACCCTTCTAAGACTGAGTTTGAGGTAGCTTCTCAGTACTCTTCTTTCCTTCCCTTTTTTCTTCACTTTCCCCCCTTTTTGGCATCATCAATGAGCACGGGGTAGGGACTAGGGCCCGACTTCTTCGGACTTTTTGTAGGAGGTTGACGACTCATCAAGACGATCGTGGAGCTTAGTCGAGCCTCATGCAACTCGTTCCTCTCCATGGTAAGGTTTTCCTTGTACTGCTTGTGAGAGAGATCAGCTGCTTCCTTGAAGTCTTTCAGCTTCTCAGTGATCTTGTCTTCCAAGGCAAGTTGGATAATCTCAAGTCTTTGTTCAGTGGCCTCGGATTGTTCAGTGATAGCGTCAGTATGAGCCAGTTTAGAAGCCAAAAATTCATCTAGTAGCTTGGCTTGGCTCTCCTGAAAGATCTTGAGTGAGCTTCGAATTTGACTTCTTTCTTGAGCCAACGCTTACGAAATAAGCGCGGAAACATCAAGGGCGGCTGATGAAGAGACAGAAGACTTCAGCCCCTGAAGTTCTTTAGTCGTGGCTTGAGCAGTCTGCTTCCATGTCCTATGGATAGCCTTCGCAAGATCTCGATTTTTGATCCCTTGGGCAGTTAAGGCTTTTGCCACTGATCGAGATCTCTTTGCGGTCTGGTGGTCGCTTCGAAAGTCGATCGCGGCAAAGAGCCGAGCGGGCTCTGCTGAGGACGAAGCACCAGCCTTGGACTTCTCAGGACCAAGGATACTGAGAGGTGGAGCAGTTTCAGTATGGGTATCCTTGTCCTGTGGATGTCCCTCATCAGGCTTTCCAGGGCCTGAATCACTGGGTGGGTCGTCATGGTCTGACCCATCTGAGGGTGCTGGGCCGGAGGCGTGCTGTCGATCATGAATCATGGCCAGCATTGCAGCCCTCAGATTGTCCATTGAGCTGAGGTCTTCAGGCTCTGAATAGCCTATCTCCTCTCTCAGTCTCAATTCCTCTTCATGCAGCTGCTGACAGGAGTAGTGGAGGACAAGGCGCTGTAGACGAGGCCACTCCCGATGTCGCGCGGCAACATGTGGAGCCTTGCTGTCTTGGCGATGAGCAACAAGTCTGAGTAGTCAGCAAGCTCCGGAACTAGTTGCAGAATTTCTCGGGATGCTCTGGATATAATCACTGAAGCTTCCATCCCGATTGATTCACCTTCAGATGCAGTCTCAGACTCCAAGTCTATGTGTGAAGTCTGCTCTTCAGTTGGAGGGACTGAGGCGAGTGGAGGTACGAAAGGGGGGCCGTCTGGGCGCCGAATATCTGCGCTCCGAGCTTCGAAGCATCCCCTTGGTCCCTTTCGGTGGGAACAATCTTTTCCACTCGGCCGAGTCTTCTCGGAAGACTCGGACTCATCAACCGACTGCATGGGCCGAGTAGTCTTCTCGGGGGCACGTTCGGCAGGCACTTGTGGAACCTCCTCAGTAGCTGGCACCTCAGCGGCTTTCTTCAGTTTCTTTGCCGGTGCCTTAGGAGTTTTAGCGGGAGGGGTTCTTTTCTTTGTAGGCGTAGCCTGCTGAGACTTTGATTTCGGAGAGACTGCTGAGGGTCCTGACCCTATCTCGTTGAAGCGCTTTGTCTTGTTGTGAAATCGACCTTCTTCACATTGAAGTACTCCTTGTCACTGTAGGTGATAGGCTCGAGATCCACATAAATCTTCGATCATGATGGACGGTTTGAGTCCATCTGACAATTTGCCCTTTGCGCTCGGCGTGTTCGATGCTTTGTCGAACTTAGCAGCCTGAGCCATGAATCTCCGGGGAAGGACCCCGTCCAATTTATCCGGGCTCGGTCGTATATGGCCATCATCATCTTGAATCTTAGGCCTCGACACTTGGTCAAACGACCCTGCTTGGCTTGTCAGTAGCTGCGTCACTATATAGGCAAGTGCCCTGAACTGAGGCAACATGCTATTTTTCGGAAAAGCAGCTCTGAATGTAGTGGGCTTTCCACAGAAGACGGTAAGGTATTCATCAACTCGGTCGTCTCTGTACCCGACTGTACTAGTTCCTTCGGAGGGCAGATCAAAACTCCGCTTTAAGGCATCCTTGATGGACATCTGCTTCAGCTCCATAGTGGCGTTTTGGATAGAATGGGCAACGAATCTCGCCACTATATCTCCGGCACACTGCGTCCGAATTCAAATACGCTTCCGCAACTTTGTCTCGGGAGGAAGAACGAAGGCCTCCTAGACGAAATTTCTCCAGATCGACTCGCGCGAGCCGAGAAGATCTCATCCATATACTCCAGATCGCATGAATAGAAATCCATGGTGGGTTCAAACCACACGCGATCCTTCTCCAGAATGTTCTGCATATCCGCTGGAGATATCATAGAAATATTGGTTTCCGCCATTGTACCTATGACAAGAAATGAATCAGTACTGTTTTTGGATAGAACAGTGCTGTGCAATGCAATACTGAAACATATAACAAATACATTAACAGATATAAGCATACCAATGGATAAAATTCGAGATAAGATATAGAGTGTAATTGCAAGAAAGGATTGCGAATGCAGATCTCGGATTTTTCGGAATTTGAAAGTTATGAAGTATGCTAATGGCGGTTCTTAAGATTTGATCGAATATATATCATCTATGAAGGTGAACGGTTTTCGATCGAAGGCTGAGTGTAAACTTGCTTTATGATATGGACGGTTAAGATTAGAAGTAAAAAAAAATAGGCAATGATCACAAAAGGCACCTAAGTCAAAGCCAGTTGTAAAATGGCCTAAGTAGTAACTGTGAAAAGACATGCATTAAATGCGTGCAGAGTTCAGCAAGCTTATGTATGGAATGTCGTGCATTAAATGTGAGTCGTTAATAATAAAGAAAACCAAAAGATATTAATGTCATGCTGAATCTTTGCCATAAATGCAAGGTATTGTTGTATTAAATTACTACTGAGTAGAGATACGCAAACCTGTCGCTGAACATAGTAGTCGCCGATACCTCGTGTAGATGGTTTTACGTCTCTACGTACCGAATGTATCGATGCGAGAGTGAACATTCCCCCCCTTACGAAATGTCTCTCTCCCGAAACCTCTTACCGATTGGGGTCGGTAGGGTCCCAACGGACCTAGCTCTACCGAAAGTTCTCCCGAATCGGATTCGGCTAGAGGCTTGGTCGAGTATATCGCCCTTTGTTTGTCGGTATGGATCTTTTCCATTCGATATCCTTCTTTTCGACATGGTCACGAATGAAGTGATGTCGATGTCCACGTGCTTGCATCTTGTGTGAAGAACGAGATTCCGAGTGATTGCAATAGCACCGGAATGCTGGCGGAAGATCGGCACTTCATTCGAATGACGTCATAGTCTCTCATTCTTGTCTCGGCCCAAAGGATCTGGGCGCAACAACTTCCCGGCAGCCATGTATTCGGCTTCGGTAGTCGACGTGGCCACCGAGTCTTGTTTCTTTAAAAACCATGAGATCGGCTTGCCGCCAAGGAACCGACATGTTCCCGAAGTTGATTTTCGGTCGATTCTACATCCCGCATAGTCGGCATCGGAATAACCGGTTAGTTCAATATTATCATCAGTTGGATACCATAAACCCATGTCGGGTGTTCCTCGTAGATAGCGGAGAATCTTCTTTGCTTGAGTCCATATGACTGCGCTTGGGATTCGCCCCGAAATCGAGCACGGGACACCTACAAGCATAAGTTATGTTAGGACGAGTAGGCTGTTAGATATAATAAAGAACCAATTATAGCACGGTATTCGGTTTGGTCTCCGATACTCCCTCTTTATCAAGATCTATCTTCATATTCGTGTTCATCGGGATCTTGATTGATTTGCCGGATGTGCAGCCGAATCTTTTGATGAGGTCTCGAGTGTATTTGCCTTGGTTGATGAACGTTCCCTTTTCAGATTGCTTGACTTGAAAACCAAGGAAGTAGTTCATTTCACCCATCATCGACATCTCGAACTTATCCTTCATCATCTTTTCAAATTGCTGACACATGATGACATTCTTCGAACCGAAGATAATGTCATCCACGTAGATCTGCACAAGTAATAAGTCTTCTTCCAGTCGAATGCTGAATAGAGTGCGGTCTACTGTGCCTTTCTGAAAACCTTTCTGAAGAAGAAACTCGGACGAGGGGTATCGTACCAAGCCACGGGTGCTTGTTTTAACCCGTATAGAGCCTTTACGAGTCTATATACTTGATGTCCCTCGCTGAAAGCCGGGCGGTTGTTCCACATAGACTTCTTCTTTCAAAGACGCCATTCAGGAACGCAGACTTCACATCCATTTGATAAACTCTGAATCTTTGATGTGTTGCGTAGGCTAGGAATAGTCTAATTGCCTCCAATCTTGCAACTGGAGCGAACGTCTCATCGAAATCTATCCCTTCGGCTTGACAGTAGCCTTTAGCCACGAGTCTTGCTTTGTTCCTTACTATAACGTTGTTTTCATCTCACTTGTTTTTGAAGACCCATTTGGTTCCAATGACATGTTGATGCTGGGGTCTGTCTACAAGCTCCCATACTTCGTTTCTCGTGAACCGATTCGCCTCTTCCTGCATAGCAATAATCCGGTCGGCATTTTTAAGTGCATCCTCAATATTACGAGGCTCTTGTGAGACAAGAAGCGAGGAAAATAATGCGCTTTCTCCTTGACGAGAATCTGGATCTTGTCTTGACATGTCTTGAAGGATCTCCAATTATAAGATCGGCGGTGTGAGCATCTAGCCACGATCTACGATGTTTTAACTCTTCATCTGAAATTTGTTCAACACGGATAGTAGGTGAGTTAGGCATTTCAGTTGTACTATTCTGAGATTGAAGTAATTCAGTAACAAGAGTGTGATCTACCGAGTCACCGGGTTCGGGGGCATTCGGCTCGGGAACATTACTAGACATTCCCCCGAGTTGTTATTCTCGGTAGTGTTGGTCTCGATTACCTCTACGGTTTCCTCATCGACTGAGTTACCCGGGATTGATTCCGTTTGGGAGAATCAATCTTCTCGCCTACTTGCTCACTGGTTGAGATTCGATAGATTTGTCTTCGGTTTCTTCGTCCGAATCATCATCCCAACATAGCCTGGATCTTTTCAGATTTGTCTTTTAAGCTTAGATCCTGTAGCTGCTTACTGATGTCCTCAGATTCAGAATTTGAGTTATTGCTCCTGTCTTTAGTAGCAAACTCGTTAAAAACAACATGAGGGCTTTCCTCCACGCAAAGAGTCCGATAGTTGAATACTCACGAAAGCTTTGCTTGACCCGAGAGTATCCTAAGAATACTCCCTGATCTGACTTGCTATCAAAAGTCTTCAGCTGATCTTTCCCATTATTGTGGATAAAGCATGAACAACCAAAAATATGGAAATAAGATAGAGAAGGATTCCTGTCGTTCCATAGTTCATATGGTGTTCTCTTATGTTGCTTTGTCAGTAGAGATCTATTCTGAGTATAACATGCAGTATCAGTAGCTTCTGCCCAGAATTTGGTTGGGAGTCCTGAGTCTGCGAGTAGAGTCCTAGCTGCCTCTTTTAGAGTTCTGTTCTTTCGTTCAGCAACTCCATTCGCCGAGGTGTGCGTGCAGTGAAGTCTCATGCTCTATTCCTTACGCTTTGCAGAACTCCTTTACCATGGAATTAAGGAACTCAGTTCCTCTGTCTGAACGTATTTTTCTGATCTTGGTGTTCTTTTCGACACTGAGCCTTTTCAGAAGCGTTGGTAACTCTGTTTTGATGTCAGACTTGTTGGCAATGAATATGACCCATGTGTAGCGCGAGTAGTCATCTATGACCACTAATGCATATTTTCCGCCTCGATCGTCACTGGGAGACTTGGACCGAACAAATCCATATGTAGCGTTGAAGAATTCCATTCGTGGAAGGCGATGGAACCGGAGGATTTTGATTCCTTGTTTGCTTTCCCTTCGGACATGCTTCACACCGAGTGTCTTTCTTTGAATACTTCATTCGGCAGTCCCCTTGCTAGAGTGTTTCTTGCAAGCTTGTTGAGCGTCTTAAAGTTGAGATGGCTGAGTCTTTCGTGCCATAGACACCCCGTGCGGTTGTCATTCTTCGCCCAATAAGCAAGCTTCGAGGTTCACTGAGTTCCGGTCCACCACATATATGTTCTTTCTGCGCGAACTTCGATAACACTATTTTCCCCGTGGATTTATCAATAACATCACGAAACCGGCGTAAAAAATCACTCTTTTTGAGTTATCACAAAATTAACTAACAGAGAGAAGATTATGCTGAAGTCCTTCAACATATGATACTCTTGGAACTTTGGTAGTTCCTATGCTAAGTGTTCCATATCCTCTCGTGTAGCCTTTGGCATTATCTCCAAACTCAATTCTGGGTCCTTCTTCAGTGATATAATTCTTCAGTAGACTCCTTTGGTATGTCATGTGTCTTGAGCATCCGCCGTCCACATACCCATGGGTCTTTACGCACCTGCAAAACAGAATTTTATTCAGGTACCCTTCATTTTTGATTTTGGGTCCTTAGATGTTAGTTTTCATAACCCAAATCTGTCTAACAACCCTGGTGGTTTCAGACATTTTCTTCCCATTAGAGTCAACATATCTGACCACTGGACTGGTCAAAGGTGACTTCTGAGACTTCTGAGGTTCAGGAGTCCTGATCTTCTGAGTTGGTGGACTGCCGACCTTAGCCTTACGTGTGGCTTTCTTTTTCTTCGACCTTTGGAGCCTCTTCGACTATAGGTTCATAACGGTATGACCCATACCGAGTCTGGATGTGTCGGCTTTGGAGGTCCATACGGATCGCCAATGTTAATTTCTTTGGTTCCCCCTTGACTGAACTGGGGTTTCTTGGCACTGATCTTCTTGTCAGAATGCTGATGTGTGGGATGAGGTGCTTTCATCTTCTGTTTGTTCTTTGCTAGGGGGTTCAGTATATTTGCGTTCATAGTCTCCCCTTGAACAAACCTATCGCAAGCCGTACTTCCGAGTGTCTGGGCGGATGAGGAAGCTCCCCTGGCTGAATCCAAGTCCTTCCTTGCAGTGCTTTGGCTTATTGCTTGCTAGCATAGCTTCTAATTTCTTCTCGGCGCCCATGTACCTTTCGGTCATCGGGCTCCTCCGGACATCATCACTCTTCTTCGGTGTGTCGTGCCTCGGTCCGAAGTCCCGACATTTCTTGCTTCAGACGAGACTCGGTTCAAGTATCTTTACGAGTCAAGTCATTGGTGGCAAAATCCGATCTTCTTGATGCGAGACTTGGCCATCGGAGAGTTTATTTCCTCCCACGAGTCTCAACACAAGTCCTTCGGCCTCGGTAGCAACCCGACTCTCCCGAGAAAGTCTCCCGATTCTCTATTTTCGGGGTATCCAACTCCCGAAGAGTCTTCTTGAGCTGCGGACTCATCCGAATTTGTTCGTCGAGCGGTTCTTCGCATGCGGTTGCGACGTCCAAATTCTCATCTACGCCCGAAATAGTGTCGTGTGTGCGGTGTGAAGAGGAGTTAAGTGGTTCATGAGAATTTACCTCATCCTCTTCGCCCTGCCATCATGCACTTTTCGCTGATTCTTCGACTTCAAGCTCGAGGCCATGAAAGCTGCATCATCATCCGATGAATCCATAAAGGAGTCGACCTCTTCGAGTCGTCCGAGATTTCGCCGACTATGTAGGATTGTCTTTTTCGGGCGAATTTCTCTCTCCTTGCCTTACGTCTTTGCGCGTTCGGCACTATCGAGCTCGGGACAATCATACCGATAATGTCCCGGCTTCTTGCGGTTGTAACAAGCGATGACTCTTTCTTCTTTGCTTTCGCTATTCTTTGATGGTTCGAGTCATCTTTCTTTACGCATTCGGAAGATTGTGAGTCGGGAGTGTGTTTCGACATATAATTTGACTTACCTTTCGTTTCCCGATAGGCTTTAGTCACTTTTCTCGCGTCGCTCCTTCTCCTTCGATACTTTACAGGCGAGCGCATACTTCGAGCGAGACTACCTTCTTGTAGATCATTGAGTGAAGGTTCGGTCTTACTCGTCGTTTTGCTCGTTCTTTGGAGATGATGTCTTGACCGATGCTTTGAAAGCATGGTCGATTTTTGTGTCGCCTCTCCGCTTTCTTTGAGGTCTGTCGAACTCAAACTCCTCGCACTGTAATTCGAAAAGATATGGTCGGGAGACACAGCATCTAAGTCGGAATGTCGCAATAGAGTGGCAAAAAGTGTCCAGGTGTCCGTCCGGCGGTGCCCTCGGAATCTTCGGATTCATCTCTCGGTTCTTGAATGTCTTTCCCGACCCATTGATAGAGTTCATCGATTGGTAAATCGACGTTCGAATCTTCGATTTTGTCACCGGGCATGAGAGACAAGCTTTCCGGCTTTTGGAGTTCCGGCGCTAATTTGTTGGCTTTAATCTCTCGAGTCCCTCGACTCGGCAGCGCAAGAGCATCCCGCAGTTCTTTAGCGAGTCTTGCATTCCCGAACCCCGCCAAGATAAGAATCACTAAGGGTGGTCGGTATGGCGTTTACGGCAACACGGTCTAAGTTGTGAAGCTTCTTCTCCTCGGGAGTGAAGAGACTTTGTCTTTGGGAATCTTCTTCCCGGTCACCATTCCTCCTCCTTGAGCTTGGTTCCGAGTCACGACACTATCGATCATGGGAACGATAGGTCCATCTTCAAGAACTTCGGCCATCTCGTCATGGAGGGATGTCGGATGTGCTTCCATTCGACTCGCCATACTCCATAATTCTCCACCGAGAACATGGGTACCATCCTTATACCCGACATATCAGCCATGAAGAATATAGATATGAATGTAGAGTGATATGCGATAAAAAAAAACGTTTTCCCATGGATCCGTTCGAATAGACCGGGTCTCAAAGATAACAAGAGTCAAAGAACTCCCCTGCTCGATACCAATTGTTGGTCCCGAGTGTACGGTCGGGTGTAGAGGGGGGGTGAATACACCCGATTCGATTTCTCAATTTCGAACTCGAACAGTCCTATTCGGGATGGTGTCCGGATAAAGCAGTTCGGCGGCCAGACGCATACTGTCGAATCGAGTTAAAGGCTAAGAGTACTTACTCGCCCGAGATGCGCTAACCGACTACGTCGGAATTCCGTATCTACGGTAAGAGTTCGGTGCGCGGAATAGTGTAGGCCCAAATCGGTTTTTGTGAGAAAACGTTTTAAGTCTCGATTCGGTAGATTTAAAAGTTCAGTATCTTCGAGACAGGTTGATTGATTTAAATATGATGTTCGGTATGAATAGTAAAATCAATGCAACGGTTAAGAAAGCAGTAAGAGACACAGGATTTTTAAAGTGGTTCGGATATCGCTCAAATCCTACGTCCACTGTCCCGAATGATCAGGAGGCTATTTATTATCCTGAGTTAGTCTCAGTCAGCTTGCACACTGGGCAAAGCCGCGTCTTGGTTTTTATCTCGATCCAAGTCTCGGTTACAACACTATCAAACTTAAAGTGTTTGACAAACTTCTCCAACGGTGAAGGAGTCCTTATACAATAAGGATTAGGTTCAAATGTGAACTCCTTCGTCTAAGCTATGGATATAACAAGTGAGCTTAGGGTTAGAGGGATAAGGAACGAGAATGTAGCTATCTAGAGCGACGAACAATGAGGGTTTAGCTATAGGTTCGTGTCAGTCGCTTGGATACTAGAAGCTTATGTCGGTTCAGCTTGGTTCCTTTTGAGTGGATGTAGTCTTTCACGGAGATAACTCGGTTGTTTCTTGCGGAAGACTTAGTCGTTAATATCGCTCGTTTGAATGCTCTCTCGTGTTCTAGGTGCGCGCATTCTTTTTTTTTTTTTTTTTAAATCTTGAATGATCCCTCTATTTATAGAGCGAGAGATTGAAATAGATCCGTTGGAGACGATCTTCTTCTCTCTCTCTTTTTGGTAGCAAACGGCTCTTTTGGTGTAGGTAACGGTGTATTTTCCCACCTTTTTAGGTAAAAGGTTGGTTTGCAGCCTTTAGCGGTGAGAAGACACGTGTATGCTTGTCATTCGTCGAGGTGGATGAAGTGGTTGAGATAGCACAAACTTCGAGACGACTGAAGCCGGCTTCTCTCTTCCTCGTACATGACAATGCCGATTGTCTTTCAAAAGATTCTCGACAGTCCACGAAGACTATCGCCGTTCGTTGAGTCCGACCTTATATTCGGTAGATAGGCTCGCCGAGATAAGTCTATCGAAGATCAGCTACGAGTCTAGTGAACTACTCCCGCCGAGTTCGGGTTCAGTGACTCTCTCGCATATCTTTGCTCCCGCTGAGTCCAAGATGTGCGAGTCTTCTACACCGGTGCCGAGGCCGATGAGCTACCGAGCGCCTTGACCAGGAAGCAGAGTGTCTACCGAGTCCGAAACCTCGGAGACAAATACGAATACAAAGGAATGGTTCACCAATCGGATAGGGTTTTGGGATCTTCAAATCTTCTCAACGGTTCGGAGCACGGGGCTACCGAAAGCATGATTCAAGATAGAAGATAAGAGTCATTTCCCACAAGTATGATCATGCTGAGGATTGAATCATCACCCAACAAACTTAAGTATGGACAATATGGAATAAGTTCATGAAATTCAATTATAGATACGTGGACCATAAACATAGAGATAATTCGATGATGATATATAGTAAGAGTAAAATACATAAAGTCAAAATATCCACCCAAACCCATGATCTCAGTTCTAATTATCAAACATCAACACAGTATAAAAAGTCAAAATATCCACCCAACATCCTGAGTACAAGAGTACAAAAATTCCAATCACATAACAAAGAGTCTTCATAGGCAGCAGATGGAGACTTGGAGAGGGCATCATTTAATACAAGATACCTGGAAAATGATTGCACAAATATCCAACAAAAACATGAGATTATAGTCTACAATTATCATCTCTCTTAGTTATACAACAACAACACACACTAAATTCAAAACCGTAGGAACGAGCTAGCAACAACGAACACAAGATATGGAAACCAGTTATCAAACCGTAGGAACGAGCTAGCAACAACGAACACAAGATATGGAAACCAGTTATATCAAAAAGAAGAAAGCTCAAGAAAGGATATTTAATATTAGGAAATTACCTGCTTCACTTTCTTGAAGAAATGAACTCTTTCACTTTAGACAAAGTAATGTGTCTTACGTGATTCATTTCTGACAAAATGATCCTTGTGCAATATTTAGCTCGTAGCACTCTTCTTGTTTGAAGCTTAATAATACAAAAGAAAAAGCTTGTTAAAAGTGAAATATTTGAAAGTAGGGCTCAAAAATATATTTTATGTACCTGAGTTAAATCCTTGCATTCATATGCAGTGCCTTCAAAGTTCTCCATGTGGTTTAGTAAAAACACACCACAATCAACATTTGAGATGTTACTTTGCCACTGAAAAGCTACACTTTCAATAGGATAACCTTTGAACTCTCCAACTTTTGGATGAGTAATCAATTCAAGATAATTTTGAAACTGAGCTTTCTGTAAGAAACAAATATAAATATTATTTGACAACAACAACAATCATTAAACAAATTAATTTCAATTAAGGACATACCAACTGAACCACCATGTGAATGTGTGGGTCTTCACTTCTATCGAACTTTATGTTGTTCAGATAGTGAATCTTCCTTCGATTAAAGTCAACCACGGCAGCAAAAAAATGGTGTTCGTAGCAAATGGGGAAAAATCTATAATATTAAACGACAAGGAAATTAACAATTAGAGTTCTTGGACATAAGATTTTAAAATACAATTATTAATAGTAAAATTTCTTACCAAATTTCTTTGTATAGATAACAGATTCTTCACCCATACGTGACAGTCAATACCTCCAACACCCTTTTAAATTCTCTACAAACTCTTGTCTCTTTTTCTCATCTTTAGACTTTGATACCAAATCAAGGTAGCTCTACAAAAGACGAGATTAAACAAAGTTATTGAATTAAATAAAAATACATTGTACTTAAATCAATTTTTACCGAGTGTTGACCACTAAAATAAAGTTTTTGAATCTTCCTCCCATTATTTTTTAACTCAAATTTTTGAGCTGTGTTCAGCAACATGCTCCATTGATCAATGATCGTCAAGTGAATCAAGCTGTTCTGATTCATAGAAGCTATAGCATTGAAGTGTATGAAGAATTGGTTGTGATGTGAAAAGACAGGATCCCTGTATAAGTATTATGATTAATTAACATATAAAACTTGAGAAAAATAAGTGAAATTATATTTAACATTACCAATCACCAGCTGGGGAAATTCTTCGGAAAAAATAATCCACAATATCCTTCTCTTTTTGAGTGAAGCCTGTCAAAGACTTTTCATGCTTCTTCAAAAATTGAGAAGCATATTTAGGTTTAGTTGTATAAACCATCCAATCATCATCACCAACAAATGAATACCATGGATCAACAATTTCCAAACCTACATCAATAAATGTTGATATTGTAAAATAGCATACACAAAAAAAAACACACAAAAGAAAGAATAATTAAATACCCTTTATTACCAGTGATAAGAATAATGTTAGGGATTCAATGAATATGTTGAATGAAATAGTAAAAACATAACCATTTATTTATAAGGAAAAGTATCATTCCTATTGAGCAATAGTATCACATTCTGTAAAGAAAAGTATCAGTCTCTCCAAAGAAAAGTATCATTCCTATTGAAATATGAATGATACTTTTCTTTACAGAAGCAAGGAGATGCTGCTTTTAAAGCCAAGGATTTTGCAACTGCAATTGACTGCTACACATAGGCAGCTTCCCTATTTACACTAGGAATGGAAAATGATGCCCAGGAATCTCTCAAAGAAGCTTCTAATTTGGAAGCCAAAGGAAACAGAAACTAAACATGTATTTAACATTCCGAACTAAAACTTTGTCTAAAACTTGCTTAAGAATTTATGGATTTCAGCACTAACTTATGAAGTGTAGTGAATTGTTTTCAAGCAGCAGTCGTATAAAAGCACTAGTTCCATGCGAATAAAATATGTAAGTGAATTGTTTTCAAGCAGCAGTCATAACTTATGAAGTTCTTAAAACTAAAGAAAAATATTTCAAGAACACTTACATCTTTCGCAAGTTCTTTTATCTCCTCATCAGTCTTCTCACTGGGAGGCAATTTGTAGGTAATAAATGCTTGCTCCTCATCAGTCTTCTCACCGCTATCAGTTCCATGCACATCTTTTATCTCCTCATCCTCGCTTTCATCAGGAACATGGATAGGTATTGTCGGATTGTGATTCCTGCTCACGGGGTAGACACCCTCTACCCAACTACCATGCCCAAACTCCCCAACAATCAACTCTTCTCTTAACCTGGACTTTATTTTGGTACATGTCTAGTGCTTAATCAAAGGTAAGCTATGACTCTCTGCTACTCCCAACCACATGAACCTATGGAAATATAAGAGCGGGAGAACTAAGACACACCCATTCAAATTTTTTTTAAGGCCTCCTAGTCCTTTGCAGAGCCTCTCCACCACAAATTTGCACCAATCAAATTCTGAAATTTGGTCAATATCAACCAGAGATCTAAATATTGATGTGTTAATTGTTTGGTTCATTGTAGCAGCTAAGAAGGTGGACATGCTATATAGGATAAAAAAACCTTTTGAAGTCGTCCCCCCCCATCTCTCAATCTATTTCCCTTGAGTAGGCTGACAATAGTGGACTGGGTAAGTTCTTTAGTAGTGATCCCATACCTACCCTTGAACTCATTTAGAGCAGCAAAATTATCATCATTTAATAACACATCATTACCCTCATTTCGAGGTATTAAGAACAAATCCCTAATGTCGTCTGGGGTAACTACAATTGTTTTGTTGTTAGAGAATGTTAAGACTCTACTCTTAGCATTAAAATTTTCAAAGAAACAGCTCATACTACCCCACGGCATGTACCTTAAGTCAGCAGACCACCAAATCCTATTGTTTGTACAGCTGACCTTTGTTCGTCGGTTAAAGCCTCAATGATTTGGCAAAGGCCAACAGTCCGCATTTGATCGTATATTTGCTTGAAACTTGTATGAAAAAATGTATTAGAAAGACTTACATTGACATAACAAATGAATATAAGTAAGATACGAGTTAGTGATACTTGGGCTCCTCGCCTAAATGGAATAATTCCAAAATGTATCAGAAAACATTAATTATTGAGAAAAAAGTAGCATGTGTTTTGATTTTGGTCTCATTCAAATTTCTAATAAGGTTTTTAACTATAGTTTTATCCCATATTCTCTCGAGTTTTTATATCCGTTACTAAAACGAGTATTAGGGAACGATTAATCGAAATTGAGAAGAGAAAAATAGATGCGGAAAATAATGTAATATGTATTACGAAAAGGAAGATCTTCTCTAATATGCATACTACTTGGTGTTGCTTAGTTTAAGTTATCCAACCAGGTTTTCCCCATATGGGGTGCAATGTGATATAGTATTCTTTCAAGAACCATGAATACCTATTGTATACTTGAATATGTCAGAATACCAATATGGAGTACTGTCATTGAAGTCACATATCGCAGATAAAACGAGTTGTTACCAAAAATCAACATTACTTGGAATAAAATAGTTGTTCTAATAAAACTTGCCATATTGTGTCTTTGAATTTGTAAGAATTCCAATATGGAGTAATGTCATTGAAGTAACATAACAGGTGATATTTAGTGTGCTCGGTGTATATAAGAGTTTAATTCTGATCCAAATAGTGTGTATTCTCCTGCATAGGAGACAATAAAGAAAAAATATAAATATTTTATTACTTATATGTCTTGAAGTGACCTTCTAAACTATTTGCTTTGAAGCTTGAAGTTTCAGTATTCTCCTTATGAGGTTCCGGTATCAAACTCAAATAACATGCATGTCTCTGTACTTATATTGTCATATTGACAATCAAAGGGGATCACTTAGTATTCTTTGAATGGAATTTCAGCATTTCTGGTTCTTTTTACAAGTTATCTCTATGTTATGGTTTTGTGGAGGAATATGTGCATACACCAGTAGTATGCATATTAGATAACTTAAACTAAGAAACATGCAGACTTCCATTTCAAGTAAACTGCTCCACTATATTTCTGCAAATATCGTCTTTCATTCTGCAATCCACTTATTCTACTTCAATTTGTATTGCATTAAGTGCTGCATATTATGTGCAGTTTACACAGCTATAACAACTTCTATGAAGATTATGTGTGGTAAGTGAATTCTTTCTATGATAATTAGGAGATTCCAAGGTGTTTAATTACTTTAAGAAATGAATAATAAATAATTTGGCCTCATGTTTTTACAAACAAGAAAATGACAACCTAACTGCCTAATTTGATAACTTTAGCCTAACTCCAATTTGTTCGAATTAATTGATACTAATATGAATAAAAGTTGACAAAAATACCTTGGTTTGTGCTTCTTAGTCGCCCTATCACTGTGCGGACATGTTTCATTCTTTCTTTTTCTCGGGACTCTAGAGTTCGGCAGCCCAGGGGATAGTACAATCTCTTTCCCTGTAGGAGAAGGGTATGCCTTCTTGATCTTTCTAGCAAAAGACTTTTCCCCATTTTCACCGGCCACAAAATCGATTTAATGAGGAACAAACTAGCAAGTATTAAACTTTTGAGAAAACAAACAATGAGAAACAATTAGCATTACACATTGCATAATGTCAATGGATTAAATTCAAGAAGTTGTTCAATCCCTCACAAGCTACATATTGCACTAGCAGATATCTCGAATATAACAATTCTCAAGAAAAAGATTATCATACTTGACATCAAATCTATATCAGTTAGCAAAAGAGACAGAGATGTTCAAGTTCTTCTTCTTGTTATAAACTTCCTAAATCGTGTATGGGTTTACATAAACAAACATAATCAGTTTTGAAAATAATAAAGTTTTGAAGCTCCATTACTTATATCAAGTCAACATCAACTGATTCTCCCCAAATTGGTGAAAATATGTGACATGCAGAACGATTATTGGGACAACCAAGATAACTTTGAAAAAAATTTATTGTTGAATAATTCGACTACAGAAAAGTCAAACATAGTGCAAGAATACATTTACATCAGCTATAAAATTGAAAGGTTAACAAATCTCCCCAAATTGGTGAAAATATGTGAAATGCATAATACTTATTGTGACAACCAAGAGAATTCATTTATCGAGCACAAGAACAACTTTGATAGGCAATACCTTCTTTAGGAGCACTGCCGCCTCAGTGCCGTCTCAATCGGCTCCGCTGAGTTTACCGCAACCTCAGTTCGACGACACAGTTCCGTCTCATTTATGCCTCAGTGTCGTCCCGAGGGCACGCGGCCGGGCAGGGGGGCAGCTGCGGGTTTGGAATGAGAGGTCAGAAATTGAGGTCCGGTCCCGGCGTTAGGAAGGGTTTTGAGGGCGGGCAGATGCCGCTCTATCGAAGACTACCCAAATTGAGGGGTATTGTCGGAGGTATAAACCCTAATTTTGTAGCTTCAGTTCTTTGCCTATGTTAATTCTCTATATGCAGCATTCTATTTAGAGATATGTTGTCCCGCCTCAGTTCAGCCTCAGTGTCGTCCCGCCTCAATGCCGTCTCATTTATGCGAAGCGGAAGAAAAGGAAATGAGGGAGATGAGGATTTATGCGAAGTGGAAGAAGAGGAAGATTAACACGGCGGTCTTCTCGACGGCAGAGTTCGAGTGTTTCGGAAGAAAAGAGATGAGCGAAAAGTTTATTTCGATTTTTTTTTTAAGTATTTATATCCCGGATAAAATTATCCGGATCCGGGTCCGGGCTCGATCCGGTTGCACCTACACATGGTTGCACCAAAGTTTTGTTGTTATCTTTTTTATTGAAAAAGAAAAGAAACTAAGAGACATTGCAATATTTTGGGAGTTTTTTCTAGGTGAGTAATATTAGAGGAATAATTTTTAGTTGAGTAAATATTATCGCTATTATTTTTGGAAGAGTAGTATTTTCCACTCACTTAAAATAAGCATATTTAATTTTACATAACAAAATTAATTAGTGAAACTAAATCATTAATTACATTGTAAATTAATTTTTCGAAATAAAATATTTTAGGAGTTAAAACTAAAACGAATATATATGTTTTAAACCTCGCCCAAAAACTGATAATTTGATCAGAAACCCTAGGATTTGTACGTCGAATCAACTTCGTCTCAACACCTAATGGCGATACTCTCCGACTACGAGGAAGTAAACCAGAAGAAGCCGGCTACCTCGGGGGTATCAGCAAGGAAGCAGTTTAAGGCCTCTCTCGATCCGTTGGATCCATTAGGATTTTTGGAGAATGTTTTCGAGTTCGTCGCAAAGGAGAGCGATTTGTTCAAGAGCGATTCTCTGGTAAACGATGTCAGTGCAGTGGTGAGGATGGTGAAGGATAAAGTTGAGGCGGATGATAAGAGGAGGAAAGAAGTGAAAATCGAAGAGAATGGTAAGGCGGAGGATAAATTGAAGGAGGATGCCCCTACCCCCCCACTTAAAGCGGACGATTTGAAGAACAAGAAGGTTGATGAGGAGAAGGAACGGGTTGATGACTTGGAAGAGAAGAATGGGCCTCGAGGTTACCTTATTATTTCTTGATTTATTTTTGTTTTAGAGTTTTCGTGCAACTATTTTACTTTATATTAAGCATGTTTTTATTCTGAACTGCTCAGATTATGATGTGATAAGATGCTCTTGGAGCTGTAAGGCGTATAATGTGTATAGATCAGAATCATGATCTAGTTTTAGGTTCACTGTCTTCGTACAATTGTGATTATACAGTCTCCATAAGTAACAAACTTTCCTGTTATGCTAGTTCACACCAAAAATAGCATTTTGTATTAGAGTTTGTAGTTTGTTCTGTTGGGTGTCCCGAATAATGTTCTTGTCTGTGGGTTGTAAGTGTAGTAGGACATGTCCTGCGTGAAAGGGTCATTAGTCTTCTCCTAAGATATAATTGGGGATGAATATTTGTGTATTATATCTTTTCACGTGCAGTTCTACCACCTCAGAACCCCAAAACGCGCATACAAACCTAATTTTGCTACTTAACCTTCTATCAAAGAGAGGAAAATAATGCTTTAGCATTATCACCGTGAAGTTTAACTGAAGATTTGATGATAAATGAACTCTCATTCTTACTCTGCCAATCGCAATTATCTTGAGAATAGACGGAAAATGCACTTCATGTGACTGAACTATTCATATATCTTTAATTGCTATCGGGTCTGTAATCTATCATCATTCAGGTTCTTTTGTTGTTGTTAGATTATTTAACTTCTAATTTTGTAGTGCACAAACTCCAATCCACAGTTCACATGAGATGTAATCTGCTGAGGATATATTTCTTCCGTTCTTCTAAGCTTTTGTGAAGGACATGGTATTATTTGATTGCCAACAGTTGAATGCTTTTTCATATCTGAGCAGCTCCTAACAAAGACAATGGCCTTGATATGGATAAATACTCTTGGGGCCAATCTCTGCAAGAGGTTAACATCACTGTTCCTGTCCCTCCTGGAACCAAATCAAGATTCATCATGTGTGATATTAAGGAAGAATCATCTTAAAGTTGGAATAAAGGGTCAGGCACTGGTGATTGATGTAAGGATTATCTGTTGGGGTTTTCTGTTGTATAGTGTTTCTTCACTTTCGTCTTATTCTTTTGTGATAATTTACTTGAATATGATTTTTGTAGTCACAAAACCATCAAGCACTTCTTGGTCTTAAGACTCAGTTCCTTTTTTATGTAATTTCAGGGTGAACTTTTCCAATCTGTCAAGGTTGATGATTGCTTCTGGAGTTTAGGTAGGTGGTGCTTTGTTGAAGCCAAAGTTGGAAAAAAATAAGTTTTTGGTTTTCTATCATCTCTTGGAGTGCTTTTGTAACTTATAGTCTATACTGTATCTGTATATTTGTTGTTTGCATGTTAACAATAAATGCTTTCTGAGTGAATTGGAAAGTTACCAAACTAATAAATTCAACTGATTACAGAGGATCAGAAATCTATATCCATTCTCCTAACAAAGCAAAACAAGATGGAATGGTGGAAGTACTTGGTGAAGGGTGAGCCAGAGATTGACACGCAGAAAGCAGAACCTGAAAACAGTAAGCTATCCGACCTGGACCCTGAGACACGTTCAACTGTAGAGAAAATGATGGTAAGCTTGCTTGCTCTCCTAGGGACTTTCCTCCACTACCCTGTCTCCACTACTCTGTCTCTTAACATTACCACCATATTCTCCCATGCATCTTTTAACTGATACATCATCCTTCCCTATACATTACGGCAATACTTTTTCGCTAGAACCCTGAAACATAACCAAATACACTGACAACTCTGGTTATTGACTTATTTCTCTTATCTTTTTCAGAGATCCTTTCGCCTGAGTCCTTTGTTTGTCCAATATTTGTGGTTGCTGCTTGATATAGTAATGAAAGTGCACAAACTGTAACATGTTAGAGTTGCATAGCTATCTTGGCCCTTGTTCTGTAGTTTTTTAGTTTTCCTAGTCAGCTGTGCTGATTCAGGTTTACCTGGGCCAATTATATCGTCTTTCCTCTCCTATAGAATAGCACTGGTTGGGCTTAATACAATTCAAGTTTTGTTGTTAAAGTAGTAAGAAATCCTCCTGGTATATTCAACTGTGGGTAGGACATGGGGTACACTGATTAATATCTCTGGGGATTCTGATCATAATCTCATCGTTTGATGATGTTATCATAATCTCATCGTTTGATGATGTTATGAAGCAAACTCAAGGTTCCGCAATCCTGAGATTTTCTTGTGGTGCTTTGAGTTCTTCTTTGCCTATCTAAAGTAGTCTATTTGTTCTTGGTTTTTACATCTCTTAATACTTACCTTACCTACCTTGTTTAACTTCAACCTTTCTCAGTTTGACCAACGGCAAAAACAAATGGGCCTTCCAACCAGTGATGAGACGGAGAAGCAGAACATTTTGAAGAAGTTCATGGCTGAGGTACACTCTGCACCTGCATGATCATCATTACCCATCTCCTCCATTGATGGCTGATACCTTGTCTAATTTAGTTATTGATTGAAACTTTTGTTTTGCAGCATCCTGAAATGGACTTTTCAAAAGCGAAGATCAACTAGAGAAAAAAACTTCATTCAAATTTGATATGTACAATATGGGTGGGTGATTAGCCCAATTTCTACAACTTGCTGATTGCTTGTGTTTTCTGCCACTAGTTTATCTTCAAAGGCACATTTGCTAGAGATCTTCTCCTTCATGCTTTCATTTTTTTTTTCTTCCAATTTTTGAGTATTTATTAATATTACCTAGAAAATGGAAGAGATATATTTGTGGGTGGATGGACTACTATCTGATTGAGTTTAGAAAAGGATAGTATTCGAGCTCGAAAATAGAGAATTGATTCCCTTGTATATCTTTTGAACATTCTAGTGTAATTCCAAACTCGCATAATTTACTTGAGATTTCCAAAAAATTTAATCATGTTCAGAGTTGCTTCCCTAAAAAGCTAATGATGTTAGAAGACTTGAGATTCCTTCTACACCGTCCACCTGTATGGTTGAAATTGATCGTGGCTTGAATTTGGATTGAATGTAAACTGAATTTAAGGATTCCTTTTATTTTTATCAGGTGAACGAATTTCAAGGTAAAAAATGAAGAGAGTCTTATCTTAATAATCCATAAAGAAAAACAACTTCTTGGTTCGAAACTCAACAATGCGGCCTGTACCTATAAATGCTATGGTGTGCAGAGGAACAAACTCTACGGATAATAATAATAATAATAATAATAATAATAATAATAATAATAATAATAATAATAATAATAAATGATCAGTAACTATGATCTAATTTGAGTTCCAATTCCTCAAACCATAATTATATTTGGATTCGAGTAAACCACATTTATTCATAATAATAGTTGGGTAAAGCAACTTTAGAATGAAGGTGAAAGAACGGTAATATCCCCAGCGACAAAGTTTGTCTAATTGAGGGCCAAATTTTGTCAACACTGTCGCCACAAACTTGTTAGAAGTCTATTCAATTAATTAATACAAATCATCAAGAGTTTTTCAACTTCTTGAAATAGCAAAATCACAACCAAATGCAATTATGAGTTTCTTGATCTGTCATTTAATGTACTCTTTCAACCCCACATCACCGCTGGCTCTGATATAAATTCTACAAGTAATTAAGCAACTTTTTTAGTATGGTCTTAGTATATTATAGAAAATTCAAAGTTATAAATTCAAAGTTAGTTGAGATTGGCAATTATTTTCACAATCTCGTTCTCTATTGGAGTTAAGCTCCACTAATTCGTCCATCAACTTTCTTCTCTCAACTCAAATAACTACAAACAAGTACCATCAAGTTTTCTGTCCCTTTTTGGGCCCAAAAAAGACAAAAGAATTCCATAACCTCCTCACATATGGCCATATGTCATGTTCAGACACAATGAGCCGATCCACTACGAAACAAACCCACTCACTTGTTTTTCATTCCATTTTTTCCATATTATATGTAATTGATTTTCAACGTCCCCAAATGAACTAATTATTTTTTTGGGAAAGAAATAGTAAATATTACTCTCGTTCCCCATAACATCTATTTTCTTTTTCGACACGATTATTAAGAAAATTTGAAAGTTATGTATAAAGTTGTGAATCCTACTAATAAAGTATTTGTAACAATTTTTTATATTTGAAAAGAAAACACATTCTATAAGACAATCAAAAGAATTTCTATGAGTCCAAGGAAGTACTAGTTCAATAAAGGGTGCTTGAAGTTGGGTTTGCAGCACACTCGATCGGAAAGGTCCAAGCATTAGTATCACAATTCACAAATTAGGGTTTGGACTTTAAACTCTAATTGCACCATACTTAACAGTCTCGGTCATGTAAATCCATGTCTCACATAGAGAGAGAAGTATAAATAGGTTATGCGACTGGGACACAATCACAAAGGCATGGGTTGGGTTCAACATGTGTGCGAGCCTCCAAAGAGTGATCAACACATTGTGATTGTGTCCTAGTCACTAAATTCTAATTACACTACACCAAGCAGCCTCTGGTCATAAAGACCGGATGCACCCACCCCTAACTCTGACACCACTTCTAATCACAAAGACATGAAGTTGGCTCAATATATGCGTGGGTCTACAAAGACTAACCAACACAACGAGCTGTGTCTAATCAAACTAACTTTAAAGTCGAAAAACTCTCCTAACAAATTCTTCATATAGGTTACTACCTCGTTTCACTAAATTTATGAACCTACAAGAAAAAATCAGGGATATTTTTTGTCTAATAAGTTGAATTTTTCTTTGAGGACCTAAAAGCAAAAGCAAGTTTGTTTTACTAATTGAGCCTCTTTTTAGTTTGTTCATTTCTAGAAATCCCCACATGTCGACAAACTTGAAGAGTGAAAGAAGTGATTAATGAAGAATGATTGGTCCCAACACTTGTAAGTGGGGATGTCCCAAGTCATCGTTTATTTTCCCATGACTTACGACTCCATTCATTTCATCATAAATCAACTATTTTATCCCTTTCTTCTTACACCAAATGATTTTCTTGATCAATCAATGCCGACTACCTATGTTGGCCATAAATTCATCAAATGACACAAGAAGTTAAGCTAAGAAAATGTTTGGAATCTTGTCATTCTTTGTCTTGATATTTGTTGGGAACTCGGATTCATTAATACCAAAACAAAAGTAGTATTCAAAATGATCAAGGCAAATATAAAGTCTCCAAATATGCAGATAAGTGTTGTGAATTCATGAAGGTAGTTCGTCGATATTGAATAATGTTGGTGAACCAAATATCTAAGTGGCATCTTCCTACATTTTTACTAATTCGAGATTTTATTAATTTAAAATGAGATTCATATGTGGCCAACTAGCATTGTATTGGTACAATACCCATTTTTAGATTTATTGAAACGTCCCACTTAAGAATGGAGTCATGTGACGAGAACTTGCCATGTGTTTTCTTGCTATTCGTACAATAACTTTGATGCTATCAAGAGACAAAATTGTGACACGTGACGAAATAATTTATCATAGGTTTTAATAATGTACGACTTTTTGCTCAAAAAAAATAAGTGTACGACTTGCCTCATTATTTCCAATTTTAATGACACTCCCCCATACAAGTCACCTTTTGTTTGATGAATCATCCAATCCAACTCGAGATTATTTACTAGTTCGTGATATCTTTTAGTACTCCCTTCATTCCGTCCGACTTTTTTTTTTTTTTTGCACGGAAATTAAGATGAGTAAGTGGTTGTGCGTAGGTGAGTGGATGATTGTGTGTAAAAAGGCACACCCCACAAAGAAAAAAGAGAGTTTGTGTAGTAATTATTTTCCTTTTTAGAAAATAAGACAAGTCGGGGGGACGGCCCAAAAAAAATACAAGACAAGTCAAGCAGGACGGAGTGAGTATTAGAAATGATTCGGTTTTCGGTTAAACGAAAGAGAATCCTTGATTGGTTGCTATTGCCGATTTGTTTGGCCAATGGGAATAGATGTTCGGTGTGGGAGAAAAGAGAATTGTAAATCATGCCTGGAATATTATGGGCTTCAAGGCTGAATCTTTTACCATTAGGAAAAAGATTGCTGCTAATTGTGGTGACCTCTTTATTATATTCCCAGAATTTTGTTTAATGCTTTAATTAGAAAAAGGGGTTCATGAGTTGAATTAGCAAAAGGTTTGATCACTTAAAAGAAGTTTAATCCTTAAGTTTGTGGCCTTTCCCTAACTGCAAAAACCACATAATTAATGGGCTGGATACACTTTATTCTCTCTTACAACTCAGAAAAGGACAAATATCTATTTTCCTATTCAATGAATCTCTAAATATTTAATTAAGGCAACTTGCATCCTGCGCCAATGAAGAACAATTAACTTGACACAAATTGAAGCAGGAATCCTCTCTCTCTCCCTCTCTCTCTTCTGGAGCCTCTCAAAAGTTATGACTATTTTTTCAATGTTTATTGATCCATTATGTAAAAAGCCATTAATAATAATAGTTCAGAAAGTGACAATTGTTAGTTGTAAAAAAAAATTTGGTTGCAAAATTAATGATCTATTTATTCAACTAGGGACTTTAGACAAGCATTGACATATGAAATATAAAACTCTCATGGTTAAGTTATGAATTTGAATTATATAAATGTTGTTGGATGTGAATTTGTTACACATGTTTAGTCTAGTGAAGTTTATGTTTTTCTTTTTGTTTTTTTAAGACTACATAAAAGAGTGAAGTTTATTCAATACACACCTTAACTAATGACTGTAGATTCTTTCGTCACTGAAAAATAACCTAAGACTAACAACTTTAGCATGATTACGGGAAATTGAGACAAGTCTCATTATCAATGATGTAGTGGTAAAATATGTTGTTTGTGACAATATTCGGATTCTACTTATATTCGACATACTCGATCTCATCCCAACACTTTAAGCGTTTGATTTGAGTGAAACCGTTGATTGATATATAAAGTGAAACAAGCATGCTAATAATTATTTAAATCCATCATGGTACAACATTTCTTCAATCTCAAATGTTTAGCTAATTAGAGTAATAAGTGCAATGATTTATTGAACGATAGTACAAATCCTGTAATGGTGGGAGTTCTTGCCGATCATCTCAGCTATTAAATTTTAATTACTAATTACGTCGTATATTTTCTTAATGACTTAAGAGATATGCAGTCGTCCGAATTACTTTATACATTTCTAACAAAAATACTACTCCATCTTTAAAATTGTAAGTGAAATTTTATTTAGCACATAAAGTGGTAGATAATAGTTTTATTTTATATAGATCAGATCATAGTATGAAAAGTGGAAAAATGAACAAATTAAACTTGTGCACATATTATTACTACAAAATGAAAGAGATTGAACCTCAAACATGTTCAAACTTGTCCCAAACCAAGCCAAAATGCCAATTATTGCAACTTGTTGCTCTTTAAAAACAGTATATATGAATAAATAAAATGGTAGACTATGTCGAAAGATCTTAAGTTCAAATTTTATTTTCGTAATATCTCAAAATGAGATCTTCCTCTCACTAACCTGACAATTGTGTAGTGGATTTCCTTAGTTAAAAATAGGATAACCATATACTTGGCTCAAGGAGTCTCTCAACATAACACAAAATTATTTGTGAATTATGATAGGACCCTAACTAATTTTGTTACCCACAACTAAGTCCCTTTTATTTGTATGCCTTCAAAATACATAATGCAAGTATGCCCCCATTTACATACAATACGCCTTCAAATACGAAGTTACCAGTTTCCATCGTCATATAATAACATCATTAAAATAAATTCGAAATATGATGCTTTGCTGCGTAAAGAAATATTTTAATATATAAATCTAAAAATCAGTGGACGTAATTTAGGAGGAGTCATTATGAGCAGTCTTGTTGGGGCATCTCTTCTCTAAACTTGCAAATCACATCTTTCCATTAATTCGGCTGGTCATGTGACTGATAATTTATAGTGATTAAAAGGAATCAACTTCGGGACAACAATAATATCTGCAACTTAGATTCCAAGAATCAATAATTATTACTATTTCAGTAGAAGTTATTTGTAGTTTCGTGGTAATTGAATTTTATGAGTTTTGAATCATGTCAATGTCTTAAAATTGAGCTGCTAAGGCACAAATGTGAATAGTTAGAAAGAAATAATAGTAGTAAAAATTTGTATTGTCTAAGGCACACATGTGAAAATAATTTACGTGGTCGGAAGTTCATTGGTTCAAAACTCACCAAGACCGTTGTGTGTGAGTCTGTTACCTTTCATTAACTTAGGGTGGTTGAACCCTTCTGTATTATTTACAGGCTAGAGTACATGAGCATGGTTTATTCAGTGCCCATTTCGGTAGCGGCTGCGGGTTACCTTCGTCAATAAAAAAAATGGTATTGTCTATTTACATACTATTGAGTCATAGCATAATTTGTACAACATATAACTATATTTACTTGGTTGTAACTTTATTTTATCCTTATTTACTGTCACAACTCTCTCATCAATGAAAGAGTCCAACACAAACACCCAACATCAGATTCCTCTCTCTCTCTCACTGTTACTGTCGCTGCTTCTATGCTATTTTTCTCACTGTTCGACACCTATAAAAAGACCTCGCCTCCATTAAAGCTATCCTCCTCTATCTGTACATACACTTAAAAATACAGAGTGTTTGTGTGCCTTTTTCACCCTCCTAATCTTTAACTGAGAAATTGGTTTGTAAATGTATGCAGAAACTGGGCTTATGTTCCCTTACTTCCAGAACTTCTCTCAAGAAGTTCAGCAGTTTGATGACTTCTGCTGCTCACAGAAGTCTAATGCTTCCTTGGTAATTACCCTTTTGCTCTATGTTTCTTGATCACCATTTCTTTGTGGGAAAAAAAAAAAATCAGAGCTTTTGACTCTTCATCTGTGTATTACTGATATTTTCTCTCTCTCTCTCTCTCTCTCTCTCCAAATTTTGTCCGAATAATGATGCTCATTCTTGGTTTTCTAAATTTCCTTTACCTTTTCTGCGAGATGGATTTTGCAGATATTTTGGTGGGTTGAATATTTTTCTATTTATTTTCTGAATTGCTGTTTGATTGTTGAAATTAATTGGGGCATTCAATAACCCTTTATTTAATTTCAACCACGGATATTGATTTCTGGTCATTTTCTCTCGAATGAAAGTTATTATGAATTAGCATCTGAGAAGTTGACTTGTAGAAAGAAAAAAAGAAAAAAAAAACTTAGCAAATTTGTTTATCTATCTCAAAGATAATTATTTTCTTCTAATATACAGCAAAGCAGAAATGGTTAGCACTATGAATTCTATTTATGGAAGAAAAGGAAAATATTGGAACATAATATCACAAACATTAGTTCCGTATTCATTTCTAATTTATCCATTTCTTCTTCCCTAGGAAAAGCTATAAATTAAAATTAGGTTATGGACTAGCTTCCCACTTCCTTTTTTCTGCAAGTTTTTAATCTCCTACTACTAGTTTGTTGAGGGCTTTCACCATTTTTTACTGCTGTTTGCTGATGAAGATGAAAAGTGGGAGAATCAGCTCCTGCTTGTGGTTGTTATTTTTAAAGGTCTTTGCTTTAGAGTGGGATTTCTATTTCTGATTAAAGTTTTTACATTTACCTAAAGGGTTTAATCTTAATCTACCTTGTTTTTCATGTGCTAGAGTGTTAGAACTTTTAGTCATCATTAGTGATACTTAAGAAGATGTTAGCATCTTACTTGGTGACTATAAATATGTAAATTGACAATATTAATTTCTGTGTGAAGATTTAGTCCTAAATTCGAAGGAATTTGCAACTACATAATTTTATGGATTCTGTCAATCTATGGGGGATAGTCTGTATAAGGGTTGTCTGAAATCTAGTAGATGACATTTTCCTGTAGCCAACAACTCAAGTCATGTTTGCTGCCTTCCCCATTTACTGTCATACCTTACCTTTAATTGTTAATGTTGGCTTGGCCTAAACTCTACTGCATATATGTTCCTAACTCGTGATTCAATACGCAAGCTCAAGTTAAATAATTGTCTTTTGTGCTCATCTTTGTTTGTTATCTTGGCTTTACTGTTATATAACCTCTCTCTGCTCCATGAAATATTTTAAGAACAATTTGAGAATTTGCAAAAGATTGCAGAGCCTTTGGTGAACAATTCTTGTTCATTGAAGATAGTAAAACATGATTTCTCATCTCAGAGCAAAATCTTTTGTTTCCGAATCAAATGCAGGATATGCCGAGCAGCTTGATTCAAACATCCACCATATCGGATTACAACCTAAGGGGAGAAGGGGATCTCTTCAAGGCACCTGAACCAGTTATCGGGGAGCCACTAATGGATGTTGATCCAATGATGGCAATGTTCTCTTGCGGAGAAGATGTGATCTCTCACCAGTCGCTTACAGTTTCCGATATTGAATCGTCTATTGAGAGCGGACAGCTCCTCAGCGAGGTTTTCTATGAATGTAGAAAGGATCTTTTGGCAAAGCAAGGGATCCAAACTCCTTCTCTAAAGATAGACGAAAGCTTCGTCATTGATGAGAAGCTTTTTGCTCAAGGTGGTACGTTCCAGAAAAGTACCAGTTCGGGTTGTCTAAGGTCTATGGACAGTACACATGAGGCTCCACCAAGACCAAAATTTCTCGACTTTCCTGTTCTGGACTTCGGGGCTTTTAATGGGATGCGGAGATCATTTAGTGAAGGGGACATTAAGGTCAACTCCTACACTTGATACTATTAGTTAGATATATACATTTATGTTATCCATGCTTTTTGCTATTTAATCCAAAAAGTCTTTGCTATACCATATGAAGTAGAGGGCAAAGAAGTAGCGTATGCATTTACTTGGTTCCATCGACGTTGTCTATGAACTGAGAAATGGTTAGATGTTGGACTCTTGGACAGGATAGGGATGGGTGTGATTGATACTGAGTTTTTGTGACAGACCCTTGATAATGATGGCAAGATAAGTTTCAAACAGTCCTCAATGGAGCAACCGAGGACTATGAGCAGCTGCACATCCGAAGATCGTTGGGAGAAGCTCTCTAGATACTGGAATAAGAAGTCTAAGAGGAATTTTGGGAGAAAAATCAAGGTAATATTTGTATATCTCTCTTCAATCAAATCAGTATAAGTTTTTGGCATCATATTCTATCAAGAAAGAAAGAGATGACTAATTATGCATGTGTCCTAGCTATTTCAGTATGCTTGTAGAAAAGCCCTTGCTGACAGCCAGCCAAGAATCCGCGGAAGGTTTGCTAAGACGGAAGAAGTAGTAGATAGCTCTAAGATGCAGTAAGTGTTGGTAGGCCCAAGAATAAGCACGGGACTCTAGTTATATATATTGTCTACCTACCCGAGTATGCGATATAGGTGACTCCATGGTAATGTTTAGTTGATAGTAGAGGGTGGATCAAGTTGGTAAGAAGGAGATATGTTGTTTGTGATAATGAAATGCTCCTGTAGATTTGTACATAGTGTTTGTTTGATGCTAAACCAATAATTATCTGTGTAATTTAATGAAATCTATAGCTAGTAATTCCCATTTCATATTAGAATATCTTTACTATGTACGTAGTCTACGTGCTTGTCAGACCATCTTTTACATCATTGTAGAGTGTGTTGAACGTTCCAACTACTTTAGTATGATAAGAAAATCAAATTAGTTGAATTTTGAAAAGGACAATTTTGGTTGAATTAATTAACCATAATTATAAAGGATTAGAGTTGGCACTATTGCTACCAGCAGTAATTCTTAATTGTAAATTTTCATAAATGCCCCTGTTTCAGTAACTTTTTTATGTTAAGCCCATTTTCATAATTTTAATATTCTCCGCCGCAATTTCACATCTAACCCTTTACCCCCAATTATGAACTGCAAAATGACACCTGCCATTTGCTTTAAATTTGTCAATCATTTTGTTGGTCTGTAATTCTTACAGTTATGCTGCCTAATTACTTTATTAAATAGGGTGGGTTTCTTTAGTGGTTAAGCTGAAATTTAATTGACAAAAGAAACAATAACTAGATAAATTAGTAATTGGTGGTGATTTCGGCTAATGTGAGAAGTTTATTCTGCTCTGTTTTCTAATTGGCCAAGCACCGCATGAGCGCGTTGAGAATTTTCTAGTCAATTATAAGAAAATCAAGGTCATATTGAAAAGAATCAAATGCTGAAATTGGGCTCTTTTTATTCACGTCATGGGCCGGAGCCCATTGCTACCAAATTTAATTGGGCTATTAAGGATCCATCACTGAATACGACGCACGTCACCAGGAAGGAGAGCAAAATCCAAGAGATCGATTATGGCGTGCAAGCTAAACTGGATATTCTCATCAGCAATCGCTAGATCTGAGTTATCCAGCACAGCGAGTCGGAGACTCATCGGCACAACGGCGAACCTCCTGCAGAGTCAGAAAGCAGAAACGAAGGAGTCGCCGACTTCCGACGATAGCGACAAAATCCAGAAGGAAATCGAGGATGAGAGCAAGTCCGATTCTGGAGATGGAGAAAACAACGGCGGCGATGAGTTCGTGAACAAGAATACGGGGGAAATCGGCGGACCCCGCGGCCCGGAACCGACTCGGTACGGCGATTGGGAGAAGAACGGTAGGTGCTCTGATTTCTGAGTTGCCCTAGTTTCGATTTAGGTCAGCTACTAATTTGTTCTCGTTTCTGAGTTACCCTTCGATTTAATAAAAAATAGGAATTGGGGAAATCTCAACTAGTTTGGGATTTTTGTTCCTGCGATGTTCAATCTCCTTGTGTGATTTTGTATGATCATTATCAGTTTACACTATTTTATCCAAGATAATCGAAATATATGATTGAAAAAAAAAAAACCTTAGAAGACAACTTCAACACAAATGTAACTTAAATATTCTGAGTTGACTTGTGAATTTGCCCACCATTTGACAAAACCCTCCGACCATCTCAAGCGTCTCAAATTATTGAACTACAAACATTAACATGCTTATTCCCGTTTGTGGAAGCAAGCAAAAAAGTCATTATTAGGACACTTAATGGAGTCTACCAAACCAATCCGCCTTCTTTTCTTCATCTTCTTCATCAGCTCCATATCATTGAATTCTCTCATTCAACAAGCTTCAGCAGCACAGCACTGCTCCAGCTCCTCCTGCCACCCTTCCGAACCGGTGATTCGTTTCCCATTTCGCATCCAAAGCCTACACCCAACCTCCTGCGGCTACCCGGGCTTTGACTTATTCTGTGGCGCATTTAATCAAACAATTCTTCAACTGCCCAACTCCGGCCCATTTTCCGTGCAGGCTATCGATTATGCCGGCCAGAAAATATGGCTGAACGACCCGGAAAACTGTCTGCCCAAACGTCTACTCCACTTGAATTTATCCGGATCGCCATTTGATGGGTTCTTTTACCAAGAATTCGCCTTTTTTAACTGCACGTTTGATTACAGGAGATATAAGTTTAACCCAATCGGTTGTTTAAGCGGGGAGAACTACGCGATTTTTGCTTCGTCTTCTGAAAGAGCAACTAAGTTCTTGGCGGACAACTGCGGGTGGGTGGCGACGGTGCCGGTTCCGGTGCAGTGGGAGTTTTCGGAGGTGGTGGAGACGTCCGATCTCAGCAACGACATCAGGCTGACTTGGGCCTCGCCGCACTGCCGACGCTGTGAGTCGCGCGGAGGGCAGTGCGGGTTCAGGACCCAAAATAGTACTGAGACGGTGTGCAGACATATTGATGGTCACGGTAACTTCTCTCATCTCTCCCTCTTCATCATTCCATTTAGTTCTGGTTTGTAGTTGAAAATTAACCCGTTTGTAATTTTTTTTTTAATGTAAATATTGTAGGATAAAAATATGTTTTTCAATAAAAATATCAAAATTATTTGCAGTTCAGTTTGTTAAATGAATGTTTTAACAGACTCAAAAACTATCAAAATTTGTAATCAAATAGTAATATATTATTTTTAATTCAGTTCGATTATATTAGTTATTCGATTCTTCTCTTATTCCTTATTTCAAAATGTACTTAGATGGTACTCATAAGTCATAACTCATAACTAAGGCGAGAGACCAGTCACAGTCACGGTAACTAAAGAAGATAAGAATTAGATAATGTCAAATTATTCATCCAGATATGTAGTACTATCATCTGATTATTATTAAGAATAAGTATTGCAGGACTGCCAAGAGTTGCGCGTTATGCGATACTTGTGGGTGCAGGGGTGCCAGGATTCCTCTTCTTCCTAGGTTTTGTGTATTTCCTTTGCAGACGGCTGACAGGCTATAGCGGGCGGCGCCACGCTATCATGGACTTCTCGATTGTGGCGGCGCCGTATGCTACCGCCAGAGCAGGTCTTGACGGTCCAACAATTGAGTCTTACCCAAAAACAGTCATAGGGGAGAGCCGTCGGTTGCCTAAGCTCGACGACAGCGTCTGCTCGATATGTTTGTCGGAATACGTGCCTAAAGACACTCTCAGAAGCATACCCGAGTGCCAGCATTGCTTCCACGTAGAATGCATAGACGAATGGCTTCGGCTGAACCCCTCGTGCCCGGTTTGCAGGAACTCTCCCAACACCAGATCAAACTAAATAATTTTGTATTCTATTGTCTTACTAAAAGTTACTCATTCTAAAATATGTAAAAAAAATTAACTATCAAAAAATTAGATACAAAATACCATTTCATAGTTTAAGTCGTCATCTCTGTATCCATAGCATATACCACAATAATCTTGAAAAACTGTCGACGGCCGGTCCGCCGGATACCACTGGATGCACCACAGGCCCACTATACAACATCACTATCCTCCACCCTCTCATCATGGATTGCTACCGGACTATGCGATAGCAGATGGTGGATCAACTTCCCCTACATTTTGTACATAGTGTTTGTTTGATGCATTCTGTCACACCCCGTTTTGGAAGGAACGGGTACGGAAAAGGAATGATTGCTCAGAGTAATAAAATCGGCATCGGATAGGAATGTTTTCGTGCTACGGAGCGAGAAAGTGGGAAAGTGTGGATCTACTTCCTTAATTATTATGTTTTCCTTAATTATTATATTTTATATTTAAATATGTTTATGGTAATATGTGTAGCCTATAAAAGACATGTTTGCATAAGGTTATGGTATCGAATATCAAATGAAATCAATCTTCTCTCAATTCTCTCCTCTCTCTCTCGAAATGTTCTCCTCTCTCTCTAAACTCTTCTCTACAAACTCTTCCTCTCTCTATCACTCGTACCTCTCAACTCAACTCTCTTAATCTCTCACAATCAACGATCGCTCCATGTTCATCTTCTTCTACATTTAACGGGTTGCTAACAATTATGTTTAACAATCCGGGGAATTATCATCGGGTTGTTACACATTCATAAATATGTGGCTAGTAATTCCCTTTTTCATATTAGAATATCGCATTCCAACATCACCAAAGAAAAACCCAAGAGATAGATTATGTTGTGCAAATTAAACCAGCTAATCACATCAGCCATCGCTAAATCTGAGTTCTCCAACACCAGAAACCAGAAACGGAGTCGCCGACTATCGACGAAAACGACAAAATCCAAAACGAAATCGAGGACGAAAAAAAGTTGGATTATCAAGATGGAGAAAGTGACGGCGGCGATGAATACGGGCGAAATCGGCCCGGAATAGGGCGATTGGGAGAAGAGCAGTCGGTGCTCTGATTTCTGAGTTAACCCTAGTCTAGATTTTAATTGGTTATCGTTTTTGTCCCCTTTGAAATAACAATTACCTGGAATTTGGGAAAGTGGTATTATTGGCTAATGCCCATTTTCGTATAACAAAAATTAAAAATATCAAATACTTATATTTACTAAATAAAATACTCAACTTTACTTACATTACCCTTACTTTTTCAAAAAGTTGGCTGACACCAATCATTTTCAGGTGTTTTACTGAATTCGAGACGAATTAATTGAAAAAACAAACAAAAAAACACATGAATTCGAAACCAATTAATTCGAAATTTAAATCCCGCTCAAGTCCCGCTCAGTCCCGCTCACTTAAATTCAAATTCCGCTAGAAAATAAGGCTGCGAACACCCGAATCCCGCTCGAACGAGAAAAGAATCCCGCTCGAGCATCGGTAGAATCCCGCTCAGCAGATAGGGAATCCCGCTCGGCAGATCCCGCCGGCAGGATCCCGCTCGTCCGCGGCAGAAATCCCGCTCCACCCGCCGTCCCGCGCCGCCACGTCTCCAATCCCGTTCGGCCGACAAGCAATCCCGCTCGGCGAGCGGGATTTCACCGAGCGGGACGTCTTCCTCCTCTAATCCCGCTCGTCTCCTCCTCTTCCATTCACATCTCAAATTTTCTCTCCTCTCCGTCGCCAAATCCCGCTTGAGCATACAATTTCGTAGTTCAATTCGACTCCAAAACACAACAATGGCCTACCAGGTTAGTCCCGCTCGAATTTTATCCGTTAATTTGGCGCGAATCTTAATTATTTCATGTTCAGATTTTTTTGATAATTTTTCGAATTTGAGCATGAATTTTGTTTAATTATTCGAATTTGAGCATGAATTATGTTGAATTGGAGCATGATTTTATCATTTTATGGGGAATGAATTTTTCGTAGCATGAATTTTTGAGTTTCGTAGCATGAGATTATTCGAATTATTCGTAGCATTAATTTTATCATTTCTGAATTTTTGGAGTATGATTTTATGGATTTTCCGGTCAAAAAAATATCAAAAAATCGTTCGGCCGAACAAATCCCGCTCGGTAGAACCCGTAATCCCGCCTTAGCGGGGATTCCGGTTGATCGGCGGGATTTGTTCGGCCGAACGATTTTTTAATTTTTTAATTTTTTAATTTTTTAATTGTTATATTGTATCGGTGCAGCCCGTTTTTAAACGAATTGATCTTCTCGATGCGACTCCGAGGATAGACATAGAGTTTTACCCGAAGATTTTTGATATAATTAAAAAAAATTTAGAGTTTTGGAGGACGGTGCTTTAGAAAACGAATTTAGGAATGGATTTTTCGGTAGCTTTTTGGATTGGAGGGTGGGTAGGAATGCAGCAAGGGCCCTCCATATGTTAATGTGTCATGAGATTGAAGCGGCCGGAGATGATTCGGCTATTTGGTTTTCCGTGTCCGGGACGACTACCCGCTATTCTTGTTTCGATTACGCCCTTGTCACGGGTTTAATGTTTGGATCCAACAATTTTGATCCGCATGTTCAGCAAGATCCCAGTTCCTCGACTGTGTACAAACAGTTAAATGATTGTACACCAATATCGGACACAGATTTGTTGTCAAAGTTCGAGAATGGAGAGTTGAGATTGGACGAGTTGGGCTATTTGAAGGTGGCTCATGTTCTAGCCTTAATTTACTTTTTTCTCGGTTATAGCAACACAAAAATAGTCGACACGTGGATTTAGGTATTAGTGGATGATCTACGTGCATTTGACCGATTCCCGTGGGGCTCCTACACTTACGGTACGTTGAAGCACTATTGTAGTTTTGTTCCGAGAACGGCGGAACAGGCGTCCAAGAAATATCATTTCTATGGACCCGTTTGGGCACTCCATGTGTGTTTAATGATTTTATTAATTTAATTATTAGAATTATTCATATATATCATGTACTAATCAATATTGATTTTCATTCATTGTAGATTTGGTCCTACGAGTCTATTCCAGATTTTGGAGCGATTTGTGCTGAGAGGTTGTCTACAACCGAATTTCCTCGTTGGAAGAATTGGTTCTTCGGTGGAGGACAACCAAAGAAGCTTAACAGTTTCTGGCATCGTCAGGTAAAAATATTAAATTTAAAGTTGATTTTGTTTAATGTAGTCTAATGATAATTTTATTTAATGTAATTGCAGTTTGTTGTCCGAGATGGTCTCACACCATCCGATGCGGAGACACAAACTTATTATTGACAGAGTGTCATTAGCGAAGATCGACTCCATGTGTCCTATATTGCGGTTGAGAATCCATTACATCCGACGATCATAGGGGACCATGGGGTACGAGAGCTATACAGATTCGGACAACGAGACACGAGTCCGGCCCGGTTCTAGAGGAACCGGACAGAGGCAACGCCGTTCCACTGAAGGTGGTAAATAGGCCCGAACGGAGACTGGAGAGAGGGAGCCCGATCAACACCATATCTTCACCGTCGAAGACGTCCGTACAGTCATTAGGGAGGAAAACCAAACATTGCAGCGGAACTTGCAACAGGAACACCGGAACTTGCGACAGGAAATAGTTCACGATGTGAAGGCACTATTTAGGTCGGTGTTTGGTCGATCTAAGAGCTGAGGATTGGGTACTACGTCCTCTAACACGGGTGGTAACCGTACACCACACGGTCTTGTTAGGAGTGAATCGGTGTCGATGAGACACCGTCGTGACCGAGATGAGGATATGGGAGATCACTCTCCCTGGGTTGAGGAGGAGAGAGCCACATCGGTGTACCGCCCCGTGATTGAGGAGGAGCTAGCCGCCCCGGTGTATCGGCCCGAGGTTATGGATCTGGATGACGAATCGGATAATGAGGCAGAGCATCGGGTGATTCCACCGATGCAGGGTCGACACAGCGTATACGAGTGTGGATGTTATGCTCCGAGGTCGGTGAGGAGCATGTTTGACTATGTCGACCCTGTTTACGGAGATTGTCCGCCTCGTCAGAGCTGGTCCTACGGTGCACAACCCATGCACCCACTTCCTTTCGATGGTGGAAATTGGCGTCAGTATTATGCTCCTATTCAGGAGCAGCCTTCAGCACTCCGCCCCGAGGTTGGTGCATCGTCTGTGAACCCGGTACGGGTCGAGCCAACCTTGGAGGACGACCATAATTGGCTCGATGATTTTTCTATTGATACAGTTTATCAGGTACCGTATAATATTTAATTTTTCTTTAATTTACTTTATTAATTATAACATTTTTTTAATAAATATCATTTAATTTTAGGCTTTGACGACTCCCCGAAATAACCCGTTTGGTGCTCCAGTGATGACCGCTCCCATAATAGCTGAAAATTATCGGCAGCACCGTTTTATTTGGACTATGGTGTTTTACGATTGCTGCGAATTATCCTATCCCCCCCGATTTATTCGTCGACCTCGAGAATCCAATTAAGGAGTTAGATCAACAGACCATGGATTTATACATGGGAGCACTGAGGAAGATGAAGAGCCTCGGGGGTGTTGATGTGTTGCCTACTCCCCACTATCATCACACCGTGATAGTCGATTCGCTTTTCTTCGTAGTAATTACTGACTTTTTTCTTCGTAGTCAATATTTGTATTATGCTTATTAAATAATTACTGATTTTTTATTCATTTATTTAACAGAACGTTCTTTGCGCCAATTGGAAGAAATGCATTCCGGATCCGGATTATGATATGCACGACGTGGACAACTTCAGTTATGCGCATTTCTGGAAGCCGAATGCAAGTCTCATTGAGTACATTCTCGGTAAAAACTTGACGGAAAATGCGCAAAAGTGGTATAGTGCCAAATACGTAAGTATTTAGCTTATTTATTTATTTATATTATAAATTATTCATGTAGTAATTAATTCTATTTTTTTGAAGCTGTTATTGTCATGTCTCTGCTTTGATCACTAGGTCACTGTTCGGATTGACCTTGGTCATTGGAGGATTGAAGTGTATGATTCGCTTGCGCACAAAGCCGATGATCATGGCCGAGCACGTAGGATTCGGCAGTTGAGACCTCTATGGAAGCTGATTGGTCCATTTTTTTCGTACGGCAATTACTGGAGCCATAATGACTTTGGATATCAGGATCCTTGACCGCGGTCGCCCACTGTGCAGATTATACCTCATGAGCTGCAGTTGGTACAAGCAGATGATAAGAGCTGTGGACCGATGGCCTGCATGGTAGTTGAGAGATTCATTGCCACTTACCCGACAATCAAGTGGGGCAACGAACCCGGCAATGTAGCTGTGCATCGTCGATTGATGGCTCATAAGATCTTTGACATGTGCTATACGAAGCCGGGTCTATGATGACAATATTCGTATTTATATATTTGTATTTCATTCACATATTTGATTTATATATTTCGTATAACCAAAAATTAAAAAAAAATCTTATATTTCGTATAACCAAAAATTTAAAAAAAAAATTTGCCGCTCGGCCGAATCGGTGAGCGGGATTCGTAATAATTTTTTTTTTCAAAGAATTGATTTTCTCGATTCGAATTTTTTGGAGGACGGTGCTGTAGATTTTTGATATAATTACGAATTAACATAATACAAATTAACATAATTATGAATTCATTGATTACTTTGACAATTATAAATTACGATATACTAAAATACTTCCGACTCCGGTGATTCCAGCACACTTCCTCCTAGTATGTCCAACCACACCACATATGCTGCATTTTTTTGGACCGCGTGTTCTCCCACTAGATGTACTTGCTTCGGCTCCTGAGGGTCGTCTACTATTCTTCGGTCTCCCTGCCTGACGCGTAATTAATGGCGGCAACACGACCATTAAGGCCACATCTTTCGGCACCCACCAATTATGCATGGGTGCTACCGGATATAGTGTTCCGGCATAAATCATCCTCCAATTCTCAGTCTTGTATGCATCCGACACGAAATCTAGTAGATTTAGTCCGGCAACCCTATAGATAAAAATTATGTTAATACACAAGTCCGGAACAACCCTATAGACGGAAAAACAATTATATCTGATAACCGCACAAGCATGCGAACACGGGATCTCATCGAGTTGCCACTCACGATATTCACAAGCGTTTCTGCTGATTTGAACTCTCCATTGATACGTTTCGTCGTGAACCTTGAATTTGTCTCCGTTCAGTGACACAACAGTGAAACGATGTGAACGGTCCTCCGACGGAGCTAACTTTAGCTCTGCAGCAATTGTAAGCGGATTATCTCGTGCCATGGCTTTTGCTCGACGTTGGTCACACCACTGTTCCACCATGTGACCTATTGCCTCGATCATAGAGCATATCGGCAGACGTCGTCTTGTGAGCGTCTCGAGTTGATGGATTCGGCTATGTTTGAGGTGGTGGCGACTGCCGGCGAACGGGAGACTTCGATCTAGACCACTTTTTCGGTCCGACATCCATTAACTTCTCGTATGCCTCAGGATAGGCATGACGAATCCCTTCCATCGCACGATCGAAATCATACATCGTATAAGCATAGGCAGCATCATGATACATCTTGATAAGCGTCTGACCATATCGTGTAAGCTTATTCTGAAGATGATAGTAACAAGTGCCATGAGTTGCTTCCGGATAAACAGCCTCTACCGCGTTAACTATGCTCCGGTGTTGATCGGATATGATTATTAAATTGGTTGGCATCGTAAATGCTTCTCTGAGTCGGGACATGAACCACGTCCAAGAGTAATCGTTCTCAATTGGACCCACACCAAAGGCTAGTTGAAATATTTGGTCATTGCCGTCTATCGTAGCAGCCACAAATAACACTCCTTTATTCCTTCCTTTCAAGTGAGTCGCGTCAACCACAATCAGATCTCGGAGGTTAAATACCCACGGGGCACGAGAAACATTAAAAGCAACGAATAATTGTTGGAAACGACCTTCTAAATCGACTTCGAGATCAGTTATTGTACCTGGATTCGTTGTTTTCAGTACGTAGAGGTAACTAGGAAGCATCTTGAACGAATTTGAGTGCCCGCCATAAATCATCGCCACAGCACAATTACGGGCTCGTAGAGCAACACTATAGCTTGCTTGAATGCCGAATTCACTCTGGATAGATGCCATAATTTCTTTCGGTTTTAGGACAGATTTTTAACAATGCATTTGCCGAGCAACATAAGCAGCTAGCGCCTTTGCACGAATCCTTCTTGGACCAGTCTGTGAAAAATCTCGATTACATGTGTGTTCGGCATGCAAGCAGTTTATAACCCACAACACATCTCTACGAAACGACGCCCGTAGAAAAAATGGGCAGTCACGACTTCGTCTGCATTTATACTCAACCCGACCACTGTCAGAACGAGCCACCCTAAAATCGAGACCTTGTTCCATGTGTCCAAGTGCAACAGCAGCAAACAAATCCGCCTTCTCCCAGAATGTTGCACCTTTACGGAGTGGATAGTCCACAACATGATCCAGATCTCGAACCATAGGTAAATCCGATGCATCGAGAGGAACGAGAGGATGTAAACCGTCATTTACTTCTTCAGTGCCACCATATATTATTTTGTTGCTTGGAAGGGCACGGTTGTCCGGCATGAGCATATATATCAGTTGATTCACACCACCTTCACGTCGGATCCATGCCACAAAGTCGCCAAACGTACATTGATTTAATGCACCAGACACCTCATCGTTTTCTTCTAAGGATGAACTATCTAAAATATTTTCTTCATCACTGTCGGATACAACATGGGTATCCTCTTCGCGAAAAAAGGTTTCCTATTCGCGAAAATTCTCAGCCCGATTGCTACCACCCGCTTGATCTTCAAAATTGAACCTTGAACCAAATTGTTTAACAACATCGGGTGTATGATAAGGTTGAGCATTAGAGTGCTCAAGAAATAAAGTCGGCTCGATTTGTGTAGTACAAAGACGAATTAGGTCCATATCGGTCGCGAGAATGGACCTAAGCCTGAGACCATGACGAGAAACGTATGTGTAATAAATTTCATAATTTGACGAAAGTGAAAAGGGATTAAGATTGTATTGAATGAACTGTCTTAAAATTGGGATACAAACACTGTTCCCAGGAATGCAGACAACTCTAACTTCACCGCCAATATACTCGGACAAATTGTTAAATTGTCCGTTAAAATGAACAATAATATTATACCAACTATCCATTTTTTTTTTTGATGAAACGAGGAAGCAAAATTCTACAGAAATAATTTGTAGTTGAAAATCAAAAGAAAGAGGAGTGAGTGTGTTCGATTTTGGACTTCAATCACGGTATTAATAGATAAAATCACGATTTTGAAACGAGCGGGATTAGAAATGGCCGAGCGGGATTCAGTGACCGGGATTCTGTACGAGCTGTTAAGTCAAAAAAGTTGAGCGGGATTCCGCGAGCGGGACTGGATCCCGCTCGTCCCGCGGCGTCACGTCAAATCCCGCGGCGCCACGTCAAATCCTGCTCGTCAAAAAAGTTAAAATCCCGCTCGTGTACATCGAATCCCGCTCGCGCGAGCAGGATTTCACCGCTCGAGCGGGATTCCACGTGGCCACGCGGGATCGGCTCGGCCTGCCACGTGGCAGAGCGGGATTCCACGTGGCCGAGCGGGATTCGGTCAGTGCGTGAGCGGGATTCGGAGTTAATCATTTGCGCACGAAACGAAGCAAAATAACGGTTTTGCAGGCTGACAAGTCTGAAAAGTGGGAATATTTAAGTAAAGTTGGGTATTTTGTGTATCAATTATAAAGTTTGGGTAAAATTGCCTTTTCGATTTCCGATCTGGGTATTTAAGAAATTCGCTCTTTGGGAAATTGTAACTAATTTTGCGATCTTTTAGTCCAAGTTCGGTCTGCTTGATGTAGCAAAAAGTCAATTTATGTGCTTGAAAGTTCTAACGATATTTATCTATTAGAAGTTTAACCACACATAAATTAAGAAGTAATACGTGGTTAATTTAGATCAGATCTAATTATCAAAAAATTAAATATGGGTAAACTATAAAATATTATTTTTTTAATATGGTTTTAACGGGATGGATAGTACTGATCGAATCTTTTTGGTTTACATGTCATCTTATTATGAATGATATGGAAATAAATGATTTAAAAATCGTCCACAACTTAAACCAACTATTCGGAGTTGACTAGGAATCATTGGATAAAACATCTGAGCATCCAATTCTCAAGCGAACTACAAACATACATACTAATCCCAACTTGTAAAAACAAAAAAGGAATGGACACTACCAACCCAATCCGCTTTCTTTTCTTCATCTTCTTCATCATCTGCATATTCTTGAAACAAGCTTCAGCAGCATACCACTGCTTCAGCTCCTCTTGCCGCCGTTCCGATTCTTCCGAACCCATTATTCGTTTCCCATTTCGCATCCAAGGCCTCCACCCAACCTCCTGCGGCTTCCCGGGCTTCGACTTATTCTGTGGTGCATTTAACCGAACACTTGTCCAACTACCCAACTCCGGCGGATTCGCCGTGGAGGCCATCGATTATTCCCGACAGCACATATGGCTCAACGACCCCGAATACTGTCTGCCCAAACGTCTGCTCGAGTTGAACTTATCGGGGTCGCCGTTTGATGCCTTCTTTTTTCAGGAATTCGCCTTTTTTAATTGCACGTTTGACTACCGGAAGTATAAGTTTAATCCGATCGGTTGTTTGAGCGGGGAGAACTACACGATTTTTGCTTCTTCTTCTGAAAGGGCGACTAAGTTCTTGGCCGACAACTGCCGGTGGGTGGCGACGGTGCCGGTGCCGGTGCGGTGGGAGTTCTCTGAGGCAGTGGAGACGTCGGATCTCAGCAACGACGTCAGGCTGACGTGGACCTCGCCGCACTGCCACCGGTGTGAGACACGTGGGGGGCAGTGCGGGTTCAGGACCCAAAATACTACGGAGCTGGCGTGCAGACATATTGATCGCCATGGTAACTTCTCTTCATTTCATGAGGACCCTCCATTTATTCAAAATTTTAAGGACTAAAAAAGAAAATTCAGATTAAATGAATTGTTTCAGCATTTATTTGAAGCAGGGAAAATACTAGAACCTTAATATCTTGTCTGATACAAATGATCTAAGAAAAGAAAATCAGTAAAAAGTTCACTAAAAACTTGAGCGAGTAATATATATGGTTTTGAAATTTTGAGCTAGATTGAAAGCAGAAAATTGAAAGCTCTGAATTAATTTATTAATATTAATGCCATTGGCTAAATTATTAGTAAAAATATTAGTTTAAATATTATAGGATTAAAATTATTAGTTAAAACAGAAAACACCGAAATCCAAACAATATAATGAAAATTAAATAGTGAGCGAGCTTTTTTATTTCAGTCCAATTTTGTCGGTTAATCAATCTAATTAATAACTAATGTTCTGCTATTCCTTATTCCAATTTTGATGGTACTTATATAATAAGCGTTGACTTAAGGCGAGTAACGACAACTATTTTATCCAAGATCAATGGACTACTAAGATAAGATTTAGACAATGTCAAATAATTCATCCAGATAATGTTATCCAATTATTATTAAAATAAATATTTAGATCATTTCAACTTTGATTACAACCAAGGAATAAATGCTAACCACCTAACTGTCCAAGTAATAAATGCTAACTGCTGGGATTCTTGATTTTTTTCCAAGTATTTTGTATTTCATCTTATTATTTATCTTATTAATTACTTTAAAGTTTTTATTGATTTATTTTTTATTTTTTATATGACGATAATAACCTGCTGTCGCTACCGAAATGTGCGAGTAAACCTTGTGTTTTGGTATTTTGGTATATTATTAAAGTGTAATTGATATTGCAGGACTGCCGAGAGTAGCGCGTTACGCCATAATTGCGGGTGCAGGGGTGCCGGCATTCCTATTCTTCATAGGCTTTGTCTTTTTCCTTTGCAGACGTTTGAGAGGCCATGGCGGGCGGCACCACCCCATCATAGACTTTTCAATGGCGGTGGCGCCGCACGCCTCCACTACTGCAGGTCTTGACGGTCCAACCATCGAGTCTTACCCGAAAACAATCCTAGGGGATAGCCGTCGGTTGCCTATGCCCGACGACAGTGTCTGCCCGATATGTTTGTCGGAGTACATGCCTAATGAGACTTTGAGAAGTATACCGGAGTGTCAACATTGCTTCCATGCTGAATGTATAGACGAATGGCTCCGAATGAATGCGTCGTGTCCGCTTTGCAGGAACTCTCCCACCACCGGATCAAATTAAGGGTTATTAGTTTGTAAAAATATATCAACTTTGGATGGATTATATGATTTTCACAAGCCTCTTGCAGATACACAATTTTTTAATTTGTTAAAATTTGTATACTCGAAAAATAGCCCTCAAATTGAGTGCGACGTGGAGGTCGGATATCATATATGGATAAGTTGGTCGACGATAAAAACGTTGTTTACTACTTAAACGGTCGACATATACATACCTTGTCATAACTTGAGATATATAAATATGTAAATTATGTGTATCTAGGCTCTATTACTTATTATATTAGGAGATATACATCCTCTTTCCACGTCATTTATCTCTCTCTCTCACGCTCTTATTACGCAAAATCTTAGGCTTAATTATTTCAATCACCGCCCAAATTTCCTCACGCTACCTCCAATAATTTACAACACGCAAACAGAAGGAAGATTTCGGTTTATAAACGTGAAGAGAAATCTCAACTTATTGGGCTGCCCTCTCTCCATTGCCGAGCAGGCTGACGAAGAGAAAGATCACCCATTTATCACCACTTTCATGCAGAGAAGGAAGTGAAGAGATGTTGGTTTTTGGAGTGTCAAGATGGAGAAACAAGCATGCTTAGACTACCTCCCCTATAAACTATTCTTCCTCATCTTAGTCCCTTTTTAATGATCCTTCATCCCCAAGATTTGCAACTAAAGCTTCCACACTCGAAAATACTCTTACAACACTACCTTGCTTGAAGAGAACGAAGGATTCGCGGCTGGGATTTTTCACCGCTCACTCACGGCCTAAACAAGGAGGAAGAAAGAGTTGAGGGTAACAGTCTTCTCCATGATCCCTTCTACGATAATTTTTAGCCCTCTTTCGTAACACTTCTGCATAAATTAATACTCCCTCCGTCCCATAGCTATAGTCCATGTAATAACCCGTATCCTTTATTTAGTATATAGAATTATTCCTTTAAGATTTTAGGGATAAATCTTAGAAAAATTCATATCTCATAATTACCTAGCACATTGCAAAGAGAATTACTAACTCCGGAAGCGAATTAAATTAATATTATTAACTATAAGGAATTTCAATTAACGTAGTTTTAAATCATCACGTAGCATTACAGCACTATACTAGTATTTAAGTTATAAGTGCAGGTTTCATATTATGTTACCAATAAATATCACTTCTTGGTAACGTAGTCACTACATGTATTAGACAGTGCCGGCCCACCCGAATAGCGGGTGGAGCTTTTGCCGAGGGCCTCCAATTTTAAGGGCCCCCGAAATATAAAATACGGTCCAGTACGAAGTGGCCCGTTAAAAAAAAATTGATATGACCCCATATTTATTTGAGCTCATTTATATATAAAAAAAATTAATGAGTTGTGAACATGAGCCCAAACACTAATTCCTAAATTAATATGAGTCTATTTTGCCCACAGTCCACATAACAATTAAGAAATGTCAAATACGTGAGTAGTGAACAATTGAACGGTAATGGCTCTTTCTGAATCTCTCTTTGTCTCTCAGTCTGTACTGGTAGCTCTCGGCTCTCGCTCTGCAAGCAAAAACGCTCTTTCTATCGAATCTCTCCGACTCTCTCTCACTCTCTGTCTCTGTACTGCAAGGCGTAAGCAAAAACGAAAACATTAACGTCCCTCCCAGCAGGGGCGGAACCAGGATTTATAGATAGGGGCGAGATTTACCGGGGGTTCGGGGGCGGAATCCCCGAAATTTTTTTTGGAGAAAAGATAATATAACAATGAGTATAAGGAAGTCAAAAGTACTTATAACATATACAAATGACAAAATAATGAGTCTAAAATGATATCTAACATTAACAACATATTACCTATTCCATCATAATAAAACTTATCATGATCAATAATTCATTTAATAGTAACCTGAAAACTTTTATTTTTCAATCTACATGCATGCTGACAATGTAAATAGTAAACAAATAAATAATAAACATATCCTAAAAATTCTATATTTTTAATGATTGACCTAACATATACTTATCCATTAAAATTCATCATGGTCGAAAACAATGTAAATAAAACATGAAACAATTTTCCTATCAAGCTCATGAACATGCTGCCAAAAATTGGCAGATTACGAATAACAATTTTTAAAAAAAAATACTTATCATGATTTTAAAATTCTACAAAAATCATAGAGTATACTAGACATACCGAGGAAGACGATCCTAATTTTCACAACGAGATGACGATGGGAAGATGTGTAAATAATTCTTGAAACAGTTCGCAGATATGCTGGCAGATTTTCGAAAATCTAATGTGAAACTAAATTATGGACGACTAAGGGTGTATTTATAAGGTTATTAGACCACTTAATTTAGTTCATGTTGTTGGACAACTAATATATTTTTAAATTCGCTTCTATATATTAAATTTTCGTAAAATACGGGGGGTGCGAAAATATTTTTTTCGTAAAATTTACACATTAATTTCGACTTCGACACGAAAAATAGGGGGTGCGGTCGCACCCACCCGCACCCCCTGGTACCGCCACTGCCTCCCAGACCAGACCACCACTCCAATTGTGTTATTAGCTTTCACTATAAATATGATTCACAAAGCTTCAATAAGGGGCTCCATTTTTACTTTTCAGGGCTTCCGAAATCTAACGTTTCATGACATAATAGCTTGTGACGTGATGCCACCTTGAGATGGTATGGAAAAGGGGCCACGTCATCTTCCTTGAGCTTGAGTAGAACTTCTAGAGCTTGACGTCTCGATAAAATTGTATATTAAGACTATATATATAGGGTTTAATCCATTTAAACATAAATATTTGGTCCCGTCGTTAATAAACCAATCCTCAACAACGATGGTACATATAATAACAAGTTTCAATTCATGCTAGTGGAGCTGCTAAATATGCTATCAGACGAATTTGTCTCCGCAGGTTTGGAACCAGCAAAAGGATTAGGCGGCATGACCGGCATATTTTCCCCTTCCAGCATCTGAATGACAACCTTGGTCGACGGCCGGTCCGCCGGATACCACTGTATACACCAAAGCCCCACTATGATGAGCCTCTTCACAATATCACTATCCTCCACCCTCTCAATCTGGATCGCTATATCTTCCCCTTTCTCCAGCTGATTATACATCCACTCCGGAAAGTAAACTTGGCTGCTCTCCTGCTCCGCTTCACCGAACCTCTTCCTCCCACCAACCATATCGAGCAGCAGCATCCCGAAGCTATATATATCCGACTTATACGACACTTTCCCAAAGTTCCTAGAGAACACCTCCGGGGCAATGTACCCTATCGTCCCTCTAGCAGCAGTCATCGTCACCATACTCTGCTCCTTGGAGCACAATTTCGCCAGACCAAAATCAGCAACTTTAGGGTTGAGTTTATGGTCTAGCAAAATGTTGTGAGGTTTAATATCGAAATGAAGGATCCTCTGGTTACACCCTTGGTGGAGATAATCAAGCCCTTTGGCCACACCTAATGCAATTTCTTGCAACTTCTCCCAACCCAGCGTGCTGCTCTGCTTACCCGATGAGGTGTATTTTGCGAGTGAGTCGTTCTCCAAGAACTCGTACACTAAAGCACGCCTATACCCATCCGCACAGTAGCCAACGAGACGAACCACATTCACATGATGGATTTTGCCTATAGTTCCCACTTCATTGAGGAACTCCTCTCCATTACCTTTCATGTTCTTCAAGACCTTCACTGCGACCGGAATGTCGGTCGAGAGCTTCCCTTTGAAGACTGTTCCGTAACCTCCCTGGCCTAGTTTGTGCTTGAAATTATCAGTTATTCTCTTGATATCAGAGTAAGTGTATCTTGTTGGCCTAAGAGCTTTATAATCTTCCAAAAAACGATCAATCTTTCGTTCGTTCCTTCCCTTTCTTTTCTTCATTCTGTAGACGTAGAATAGTATAGCAAAGACCACCGCCGTCAAGAAACCACCAACAACTGCAACTGTAATAACTACAGTATTCGAACTACCTGTAATGAAGACGAAAATTAAGAGCATTAGCACAACATAGGAATAGCATCGCAACTCATAAACTGGCCTAATATTTCAAGAAGAATTATACCTTGTTTCTTGTGCTGGGGTTGCTTAGGTATATCAAAGCACTCGATCTGATTATCGGTGGAGTTTCTCTTCAACCCACAATACTTGCCATTGGCTTCACAAATCCCACAAACCGGGTCGGGCCAATGCAGATATGTATCATCGACCGTATACTGTCTCACCCCATAGAAAAACACCTCCGAAACATCAGAAATGTTGTACATCTTCATACACCTCGACAATGGCATCTCAGCCGGCGACGAATAAGCACGCGACGCGTAGACGCGGTAGTTCCCGCGACCAAGGCAAGTTACGGGGCCCAAAGCCCAAGACCATCCATTAGTTACCTCTCCGGAGCAGTTGAAAAGAGTGAATCCCTCGCCGGCTCCGCCGTACATGATCTTGAAGAAGACTTGGAAAGGAGAGGGTGACGAGCTGAGTTCGGGAACTCGGGCCGGGAGGCAGGAGGCCTTAAACACGCTGATCCGAATGAGTTGAGATGCGTAGTCGATTTCTCGGACGGTAGCCTTGGTTGAAATTGGAAGGATTACGTTTCGGGCCGAGGCTCGGACCGGGAATTGGAAGTCGAATTCGGTGAGGTTGTTGGTGGGGTTGCAGGAAAGGTCGAAGCCGGGATAGCCGCAGCGGTCGGGGTGGCGGCCCTTTAGTCGGAAGGGGAAGCGGATGGTGGGGCCGGAAGGGGAGCAGCTTGTGGGCTCGCATTCGTCCTGCCCTGCTGCGTATCTTGGCTGTTGGAGATTCACTAAACAGATCAAGTATGTCAAGAAAATGATCATGGCTGCAGATCTCATCTGCAAATTGTTATATCCTAGCTAATTCTTACTTTTTCTAGTTATAAGTATGATTGAGATTTCTATGAAAACCAAAGCGAAAATGGAGGTAAATGATAGTAGGTGGATCCGTGGATGATTTTTTTAAATGCGAGACATTGAATTTGTGGAACCATTTCCGCGTTCTGGTAGTGGTAGAGAAGATAAGCATTATAGGAGATGCCGATGTTGACTTCAAACTTGGAAGATTTCAGCATGGACTTTATGTGTTCTTCTAGTTGCGGTGCAGGAGGATCAACATATCACCACCAATCACTTGTAATATACTACTTTATAGAAAAAATGTTTGGTTAGTATCAAAAGAATATTTTCGGATGGGTGTAGGAACACCGACAGCAGGAAACTCTGTACAGCTTGAGTTAGCATCTGTGATGAATAAGTCAACATGGATAATTGATTCCAACTCCTCCTTGCCGTTTTTGATTGTTGAATTCGAATTATTGAGAAGGCAGACTGCACCGTGTTGGTCCCGAGTGTACGGTCAGGTGTAGAGGGGGGGGGGGGTGAATACACCTGATTCGATTTCTCAACTTTCGAACACGAAGCGGTCTATTCGGGGAAGGTGCCGTCTTGAACTAGTTCGGGCCAGACTGCATACTGTTCGAATCGTGTTAAAGGCTAGAAAAATCTGGACTCGAACGAGATCCGCTAACCGACTAGGTCGAATTCGGTATCTACGGTAAGAGTTCGGTGTGCGGAATAGTGTAGGCCCAAATCGGTTTTTGTGAGAAAACGTTGTCTCGGTTCGATAGATATAGAACTCGGTATTGAATGGTAAAATCAATGCAACGGTTAAGAAAGCAAGAAGAGACGGGATTTTTAAAGTGGTTCGGATATCGCTCAAATCCTACGTCCACCTGTCCCGAATGATCGGGAGGCTATTTATTATCCCGAGTTAGTCTCGGTCGGCTTACACCTTTGGGCAAAGCCGCGTCTTGGTTTTTATGCGATCCAAGTCTCGGTTTACAACACTATCAAACTTAAAGTGTTTGACAAACTTCTCCAACAGTGAAGGAGTCCTTATACGATAAGGATTGGGTTCGAGATGTGAACTCCTTCGTCTAAGCTATAGATAAGAACGGTTGAGCTTAGGGTTAGAGGGATAGGGAATATGAAAGAGTAGCTTCTAGATCGACGAACAGTGAAGGTAAGCTATAAGTTCGTGTAACGTCGATTGGATACTAGAGGCTTTATATGTTGGTTTAGCTTGATTCCCTATGAGCTAGAATGTAGTCTTTCGCCGGAGAATGTTCTTCGAGTTTTTTGCTAAGACGTAGTTCTTTGGGTTCTTTGCTCGTTGAATGCTTTCTTGATTTTTGCTCTAGATACGTGCATTCCGTGTATTCTTCTTGAATAATCCCTCTATTTATAGAGCGAGAGATTGAAATAGATCCGTTGGAGACGATCTTCTTCTCTCTCTCTCTTTTTGGTAGCAAACGGCTCTTTTGGTGTAGCAACGGTGCCTTTTCCTCCTTTTCCGGAAAGTGTTGACTTGCGGCTTTAGCAGGTGAGAAGACACGTGTATGCTTGTCATTCGTTGAGGTGGATGTAGTGGTTGAGACAAAGACAAACTTCGAGATAGGCCGAAGCCGACTTCTCTCTTCCTCGTACATGATCGCGATTGTCTTTCAAAAGATTCTCGATCCCGAAGACTATCTGCCGTTCTTGAGTCGACCTCGTATTCGGTAGATAGCCGCGAAGATAAGTCTACCGATGATCGGCTACGAGTCCAGGTGAACTACTCCTGCCGAGTTTAGTTCGTCGACTCTCTCGGGAATCTTGCTCGCTGAGTCCAAGTATCACCGAGTCTTTCGATATCCTTGCTCTGTCGAGTCCAAGTATCATCGAGTCTTCGTATCCGGTGCCGAGGCAAATAAGCTACCGAGCGCCTTGACCGGAGCGAGTGTCTACCGAGTCCGAAACCTCGGAGACAAATACAAATACAAAGGAATGGTTCACCAATCGGATAGGGTTTTGGGATCTTCAAATCTTCTCAATAGTTCGAGCACGAGGCTACGAGCGTGATCCGATATAGAAGATAAGTCATTTCCCATAAGTATGATCATGCCTGAGGATTGAATCATCACCCAACAATTTCCCCTATTTGATGATGCCAAAACCTATCATCTATGTCCTATCAACTATGCTAAACACTAACTTACTCGAGAACGAGCTCCTTACAAATATTACAAGTAGAATCGGTGGAGTTGTCCGGTAAGTGCTAGACTACCGAGGGAGACAAGGGCAGAACAATTTTCCCTTTTACAATAATTTCCCTTTAAAAAAAATACAACAATTTTCTCTTAAGAGAAATAATAACTCTTCGAAAGTCTAGTCTATCAGAGATCTAACCGAGCAAAAACTGACAAGTAAATAATCAACGTGTGTGTCAGTAATCACTTCAGTGATTCTGAGTGTTAAAGCATAAAGCAAACACGGCTATTTAGACAACAAGTAGTTGTCGAGCCAAAAGAAGATTTGTATATATATAATACGCGGTTCGATACATTACAAATCTTGCTAAGCTAAAAGAAGAACTAAGAGGGAGAACCCTTAAAACCGCTGAATCCTATTCATGAAACCTTGGGATTTATCTTCAGGCAGTGGAACTCCATACATTCTGAACGTGTTCTTCCTCAGCTTCAGATATTCGGCGAAGTCTGCTGGATCATCTTGTTCTAGTCCTCTGTTCAACGCAGCATTCTTCACTTCTTGTTCAATCATTCCGAGATGTCGAGTCGTCTTGTCTTACGGGTGGAGGAATGATCCTTGCTTCGAGGAACTCGACTACTACCCCTTCGCATTCTTGCTCCGTGCATATATGGGTAAAGATCGGGTTCGGTAATGGTCATCCACTCGACATAGGCATCGGCCTTAGACATTTCGAGGCCGAATCGCCAGAAATAATTTCTCTTGATAAACTCTATCTTGGCCGATTCCCATCTCCCGATTGAACCGAATAGGCATCCATTCGTCCGATCTTGGCCATCTATGTGTTTTCGGATCGTTTGGCTTCTTGAACCTTCACGTATCGATAAGGAATGTCGGCTTTCGAAGGAATTCTCGCCTGGCCTCTTGTTCGCACGTTTCTGAGTGCCTCAAGGTCCGCCAAATGTATCCCTCCGTCGCGGCCTCTATCTGTCTAGCTTCCTCTCCTCGTAGAGATATCTATCCATCGAGCAAATATGTCTTCAATTTCGCATCCTGCTCTTGAGGCTTCGAGGAGCTTGTTACGATTCGACGGGGGTACTAGATCTAGATTTGGATGTACCACCGCCTTTCGGTATTCTTCTCGTCTGCTTGCTCCTTTTCTTTTTCTCTGTCCTCTTCATCCGTTATGATGAGCTTTCTCGGAGCGTCTAGCAGCGTTCTCTTTCCTCCTCCGGCTAGGGCTTTAGTCTTTCCTTTGGCGAGCTTAGACTTTGGCTTGTTAGGCGCTTCGGCCTCTGCAATCTCTCGGCCGCGCTTCTCATCCGCAGCTATTTGGGCTTCCTCCTCGCGAGATATGTATCTTAATCTCTTTCTTTGGAGGGGTTGGAATGTTAAGCTTTTGTTTGCCCTTGCCTTCTTGAACTCGGTGGTGGAAGAGGAGCCTCTTCTTCTTCGAGTCCTCCACCGCTTTGTTCGGCGTACTCGGCAACCTCCTTAATGATATCTTTGGGAGTTTGGGTTGCCCGAGTAGTCTCTTTGGGGTCCTGAGCCACTTGGGCCGGTTTCGTTGTGCTCGCACTGAAACACCCCGGGCCTCACCCTTCCGAGGCCGAGTGCGGGATGACTTTAGTGTAGCTTACCCCTTAGACTTTGGACTTTTGGTGAGGGTCGGCTTCCCAAGACTCTTCTTTCCTTCCCTTTTTCCTTCACTTTCCCCCCTTTTTGGCATCATCACCGATCACCGGGTAGGGACTAGGGACCGACTTCTTCGGACTTTTGTAGGAGGTTGACGGCTCATCGAGACGATCGTGGAGCTTAGTCGAGCCTCATGCAACTCGTTCCTCTCCATGGTAAGGTTTTCCTTGTATCTTGCTTGTGAGAGAGGTCATTGCTTCCTTGAAGTCTTTCGGCTTTTCGGTGATCGTGTCTTCCAAGGCCGGTTGGATATTCTCAAGTCTGCGTTCGGTGGCCTCGGATTGTTCGGTGATAGCGTCGGTATGAGCCAATTTAGAAGCCAAAAATTCATCAAGTAGCTTGGCTTGGCTCTCCCGAAAGATCTTTAGCCGAGCTTCGAATTTGACTTCTTTCTTGAGCCAACGCTACGAAATAAGCGCGGAAACATCGGGGGCGGGCGATGAAGAGACGAAGACTTCGGCCCACGAAGTTCTTTAGACGTGGCTTGAGCGATCTGCTTCCATGTCCTATGGATAGCCTTCGCAAGATCTCGATTTTTGATCCCTTGGGCGGTTAAGGCTTTTGCCACCGATCGAGATCTCTTTGCGGTCCGGGCCGGGCGCCTTCGAAGGTCGATCGCAGCAAGAGGCGAGCGGGCTCTGCCGAGGACGAAGCACCCGGCCTTGGACTTCTCGGGACCAAGGATACCGAGTGGTGGAGCGGTTTCGGTATGGGTATCCTTGTCCTGTGGATGTCCCTCATCAGGCTTTCCGGGGGCATCGAATCTGGGTGGGTCGTCATGGTCGACCCGTCTCGAGGGTCTTTGGGCGGAGGCGTGCTTGTCGATCATGAATCATGGCCGGCATTGCGGCCCTCGGATTGTCCATTGAGCTGAGGTCTTCGGGCTCCGAATAGCCTATCTCCTCTCTCGGTTTCAATTCCTCTTCATGCAGTTGCGACAGGAGTAGTGTAGGACAAGGCGCCAGAGCGAGGCCACTCTCGATGTCGCAGCAACATGTGGAGCCTTGCTTGTTTTGGCGATGAGCAACAAGTCCGAGTAGTCGGCAAGCTCCGGAACTAGTTGTAGAATTTCTCGGGATGCTCGGATATAATCACTGAAGCTTCCATCCCGATTGATTCACCTTCGGATGCGGTCTCGGACTCCAAGTCTATGTGTGAAGTCTGCTCTTCGGTTGGAGGGACCGAGCCGAGTGGAGGGACGAGAAGGGGGGCTGTCTAGGCGCCGAATATCTCGCGCTCCGAGCTTCGAAGCATCCCCTTGGTTCCTTTCGGTGGAAACAATCTTTTCCATCGACCGAGTCTTCTCGGAAGACTCGGACTCATCAACCAGTGCATGGGGTGAGTAGTCTTCTCGGGAGTCCGTTCAAGGCACTTGTGGAACCTCCTCGGTGGCCGGCACCTCGCCGGCTTTCTTCATTTTCTTTGCCGGTGCCTTAGGAGTTTTAGTGGGAGGGGTTCTTTTCTTTATAGGCGTAGCCTCTTGAGACTTTGATTTCGGAGAGCCGCTCGAGGGTCCCGACCCTATCTATTTGAAGCGCCGCCGTCTTGTTGTGAAATCGACCTTCTTCACATTGAAGTACTCCTTGTCATTGTAGGTGATAGGCTCGAGATCCACATAAATCTTCGATCATGATGGACGGTTTGAGTCCATACAGCAATTTGCCCTTTGCGCTCGGCATGTTCGATGCTTTGTCGAACTTAGCGGCTGAGCCATGAATTCTCGGAGAAAGAACTCCGTCCAATTTATCACGGGCTCGGTCGTATATGGCCATCATCATCGAATCTTAGGCCTCGACACCTGGTCAAACGACCACCTTGGCTTGTCGTGGCCGTGTCACTATATAGGCAAGTGCCACGAACCGAGGCAACATCTTTGTTCTTCGGAAAAGCGGCTACGAATGTAGTGGGCTTTCCACGGAAGACGGTAAGATATTCATCAACTCGGTCGTCTCGTACCCGATCGAACTTATCCCTTCGGAGGGTAGATCAAAACTCCGCTTCAAGGCATCCTTGATGGACATCCGCTTCGACTCCGTAGTGGCGTGTTGGATAGAATGTGCAACGAATCTCGCCATTATATCTCCGCATTACGGTGTACGAATTCAAGTACGGCTACGCAACCTTGTCTCGGGAGGAAGAACGAAGGCCTCCTAGACAGAAATTTCTCCGGCCACGACTCGCGCGCAGCCGAGAATACATCGTCCATGTACTCCGGATCGCATGAATAGAAGTCCATGGTGGGTTCACACCATACGCGATCCTTCTCCAAAATGTTTCGCATATCTGCTTGGAGATATCATAGAGATATTGGTTTCCGCCATTGTACTGTGACAAGAAATGAGTCAAGTACTATTTTTGGATAGAACAAGTCTTTGTGCAATGCGATATCGAAACATATAACAAATATATTAGCGAGATATAAGCATACCAATGGATAAAATTCGAGATAAGATAGAGTGAAAATTGCTAGTAAGGATTGCGAATGCAGATCTCGGATTTTTCGGAATTTGAGAGTTATGAAGTATGCTAATGGCGGTTCAAGGATATGATCGAATATATATATCAAACTATGAAGGTGAACGGTTTTCGATCGAAGGCTGAATGTAAACTTGCTTTATGATATGGACGGTTAAGATTAGAAGTTAAAAAATAGGCAATGATCACAAAAGACGCCTAAGTCAAAGCCAGTTGTAAAATAGCCTAAGTAGTAACTGTGAAAAGACATGCATTAAATGCGTGCAGAGTTCAGCAAGCTTATGTATGGAATGTCGTGCATTAAATGTGAGTCGTTAATAATAAAGACAAACCAAAAGATATTAATGTCATGCTTGAATCTTTGCCATAAATGCAAAGTCTTGTAGTATTAAATTACTACCGAGTAGAGATACGCAAACCTGTCGCTGAACATAGTAGTCGGTGATACCTCGTGTAGATGGTTTTTCGAATCTCTATGTCTTGAACTTACTCGATCGAGAGTGATCATTCCCCCTCACTTTGGAATGTTCCTCTCCACGAAACCTTATTACCGACTAGGGTCGGTAGGGTCCAGCAGAGACCTAGCTCTACCGAAAGTTCTCGAATACGGATTCGGCTAGAGGCTTAGTCGGTATATCGGCCCTTTGCTTGTCGGTATGGATCTTTTCCATTCGATATCCTTTTTTCGACATGGTCACGAATGAAGTGATGTCTCGATGTCCACGTGCTTGCATCTTGTGTGAAGAACAGGATTACGAGTGATTGCAATAGCAGTGCATCGCGAGAAAATCGGCACTTCATTCCGAATGACGTCATAGTCTCTCATTCGTTGTCTCGGCCCAAAGGATCCGGGCGCAACAACTTCCGGCAGCCATGTATTCGGCTTCGGTAGTCGACGTGGCCACCGAGTGCTTGTTTCTTTGAAAACCATGAGATCGGCTTTGCCGCCAAGGAACTAACATGTTCCCGAAGTTGATTTTCGGTCGATTCTACATCCTGCATAGTCGGCATCGGAATAACCAGTTAGTTCAATATTATCATCAGTTGGATACCACAAACCCATGTCGGGTGTTCCTCGTAGATAGCGGAGAATCTTCTTTCTTTGAGTCCATATGACTCGCTTGGGATTCGCCCGAAATCGAGCACGAACACCTACGGCATAAGTTATGTCGGGACGAGTAGGCTGTTAGATATAATAAAGAACCAATTATAGCACGGTATTCGGTTTGGTCTCTCGATACTCCCTCTTTATCAAGATCTATCTTCATATTCGTGTTCATAGGGATCTTGATTGATTTGCGGATGTGCGGCCGAATCTTTTGATGAGGTCTCGAGTGTATTTGCCTTGGTTGATGAACGTTCCCTTTTCGGATTGCTTGACTTGAAAACCAAGGAAGTAGTTCATTTCTCCCATCATTGACATCTCGAACTTATCCTTCATCATCTTTTCAAATTGCTCGACACATGATGACATTCTTCGAACCGAAGATAATGTCATCCACGTAGATCTGCACAAGTAATAAGTCTTCTTCCGGTCGAATGCTTGAATAGAGTGCGGTCTCTTGTGCCTTTCGAAAACCTTTCGAAGAAGAAACTCGGACGGGTTATCGTACCAAGCCACGGGTGCTTGTTTTAACCCGTCTGAGCTTTTCGAGTCTATATACTTGATGTCCCTGGCGAAAGCCGGGCGGTTGTTCCACATAGACTTCTTCTTTCAGCACGCCATTCGGGAATGCGAGACTTCACATCCATTTGATAAACTACGAATCTTTGATGTGTTGCGTAGGCTAGGAATAGTCTAATTGCCTCCAATCTTGCAACCGGAGCGAAGGTTTCATCGAAATCTATTCCTTCGACTTGACAGTAGCCTTTTAGCCACGAGCCTTGCTTTGTTCCCGACTATAACGTTGTTTTCATCTCGCTTGTTTTTGAAGACCCATTTGGTTCCAATGACATGTTGATGCAGGGGTCCGTCTACAAGCTCCCATACTTCGTTTCTCGTGAACCGATTCGAGCTCTTCCTGCATAGCAATAATCCGGTCAAGCATCTTTAAGTGCATCCTCAATATTCTCGAGGTTCTTGATGAGACAAGAAGCGGGAAAATAATGCGCTTTCTCCTTGACGAGAATCTGGATCTTGTCTTGACATGTCTTGAAGGATCTCCAATTATAAGATCGGCGGTGTGAGCATCTAGCCACGATCTACGATGTTTTAACTCTTCATCCGAAATTTGTTCAATACGGATAGTAGGTGAGTTAGGCATTTCGGTTGTACTATTACGAGATTGAAGTAGTTCAAGTAACAAGAGTATGATCTACCGAGTCACCGAGGTTCGGGGGCATTCGGCTCGGGAACATTACTAGACGTTCCCCCCGAGTTGTTATTCTCGGTAGTGGTCTCGATTACTTCTACGGTTTCCTCATTGACTGAGTTACCCGGGATTGATTACGTTCGGGAGAATCAATCCGCTCGACTACTTGCTCGGTGGTTGAGATTCGGTAGATTTGTCTTGAGTTTCTTCGTCGAATCATCATCCCAACATAGGCTGGATCTTTTGATTTGTCTTTTAAGCTTAGATCCTGTAGCCGCTTACCGATGTCCTCGGATTCGGAATTTGAGTTATTGCTCCTGTCTTGATAGCAAACTCGTTAAAGACAACATGAGGGCTTTCCTCTACGCAAAGAGTCCGATAGTTGAATACTCCGAAAGCTTTCTTGACACGAGAGTATCCTAAGAATACTCCACGATCGACTTGCTATCAAAAGTCTTCGCTGATCTTTCCCATTATTGTGGATAAAGCATGAACAACCAAAAATATGGAAATAAGATAGAGAAGGCTTCCTGTCGTTCCATAGTTCATATGGTGTCCGCTTATCTTTGCTTTGTCGGTAGAGATCTATTCCGAGTATAACATGCGGTATCGGTAGCTTACGCCGAGAATTTGGTTGGGAGTCCCGAGTCTGCGAGTAGAGTCCTAGCCTCTCTTTTAGAGTTACGTTCTTTCGTTCGGCAACTCCATTCTGGCGAGGTGTGCGTGCGGTGAAGTCTCATGCTCTATTCCTTACGCTGCGAGAACTCCTTTACCATGGAATTAAGGAACTCGGTTCCTGCATGCGAACGTATTTTTCGATCTTGGTGTTCTTCTCTACACTCGAGCCTTTTCGAAGCGTTGGTAACTCTGTTTTGACGTCGGACTTGTTGGCAATGAATATGACCCATGTGTAGCGCGAGTAGTCATCTATGACCACTAATGCATATTTTACGCCTCCGATCGTCACTGGGAGGCTGGACCGAACAAATCCATATGTAGCGGTGAAGGATTCCATCCGTGGAAGGCGATGGAACCGGAGGATTTTGATTCCTTGTTTGCTTTCCCTTCGGACATGCTTCACACTCGAGTGTCTTTCTTTGAATACTTCATTCGGCGGTCCCCTTGCTAGAGTGTTTCTTGCAAGCTTGTTGAGCGTTTTAAAGTTGAGATGGCTGAGTCTTACGTGCCATAGCCACCCCGTGCGGTTGTCATTCTTCGCCGGTAAGCAAGCCTTGAGGTTGCTGAGTTCCGATCGACCACATATATGTTCTTTCTGCGCGAACACGATAACTTGTTTTCCCTGTGGATTTATCAATAACATCACGAAACCGGCGCAAAAAATCACTCTATTTGAGTTATCACAAAATTGACTAACGAGAGAGAAGATTATTCTTGAAGTCCTTCAACATATGATACTCTTGGAACTTTGGCGAGTTCCTATCTTTGAGTGTGCCGTATCCTCTCGTGTAGCCTTTGGCATTATCTCCAAACTCAGTGCGGGTCCTTCTTCGGTGATATAATTCTTGACGAGACTCCTTTGGTATGTCATGTGTCTTGAGCATCCGTTGTCCATATACCATGGGTCTTTACGCTCTGCAAAAGCAATTATATTCGGGTACCCTTTATTTTTGATTTTGGGTCCTTAGATGTTAGTTTTCATAACCCAAATCTGTCTAACAACCCCGGTGGTTTCGGACATTTTCTTTCCACTAGAGTCAACATATCTCGACCACCGGATGGTCAAAGGTGACTTCGAGGCTTCGAGGTTCGGGAGTCCCGATCTTCGAGTTGGTGGATTTGCGACCTTAGCCTTACGTGTGGCTTTCCTTTTCTTCGACATTTGGAGCCTCTTCGACTATAGGTTCATAATAGTATGACCCATACCGAAGCTGGATATGTCGGCTTTGGAGGTCCATACTGATCCGTCAATTTTAATTTCTTTGGTTCCCCCTTGGTGTCTTTGGGGTTTCTTGGCACCGATCTTCTTGTCAGAATGCTGACGTGTGGGATGAGGTGCTTTCATCTTCTGTTTGTTCTTTGCTAGGGGGTTCGGTATATTTGCGGTCATAGTCTCCCCTCGAACAAATCTATCGGCAAGCCGTACCGAGTGTCTTGGGGCAGATGTGGAAGCTCCCTGGCTGAATCCAAGTCCTTCCTTGCAGTGCTTTGACTTATTGCATGCTAGCATAGCCTCTAATTTCTTTTCAACACCCATGTACCTCTCAGTCATCAAGCTCCTCCAGACATCATCACTCTTCTTCAGTGTGTCGTGCTTGAGTCCGAAGTCTCGACATTTCTTGCTTCGGCGAGACTTAGTTCGATATCTTTCCGAGTCAAGTCATTGGTCAAAACCGAAATCCGATCTTCTTGATGCCGAGACTTGGCCATCGAAAGTTTATTTCCTCCCTGAGCCTCAACACAAGTCCTTCGGCCTCAGTAGCAACCTGACTCTCCTGAGAAAGTCTCTGATTCTCTACTTTCAGGGTATCCAACTCCTGAAGCGTCTTGCTGAGCTGCAGACTCATCTGAATTTGTTCGTCGAGCAGTTCTTCGTATGCGGTTGCGACGTCCATATTCTCATCTGCACCTGAATTAGTGTCGTGTGTGCAGTGTGAAGAGGAGTTAAGTGGTTCATGAGAATTTACCTCATCCTCTTCGCCCGCCATCATGCATTTTTCGCTGATTCATACGCTTCATGCTCTAAGGCCATGGAAAGGTTGCTTCATCGTCGAGATGAATCCATAAAGGAGTCGATCTCTTTTGAGTCGTCCGAGATTTCGCCGACTATGTAGGATTGTCTCTTCGGGCGAATTTCTCTCTCCTTGCTTTGCGTGCTTCAGCGTTCGGCCACTCGAGCTCGGGACAATCATGCGATAATGTCCCGGCTTCTTGCAGTTGTAACAAGCAATGACTCTTTCTTCTTTGCTTTCGCTATTCTTTGATGGTTCTGAGTCATCTTTCTTTCTGCATTCAGAAGATTGTGAGTCAGGAGTGTGTTTCGACATATAATTTGACTTACCTTTCGTTTCCCGATAGGCTTTAGTCACTTTTCTGCGTCGCTCCTTCTCCTTCTGATACTTTACCGCGAGCAAGTGCATACTTACGAGCGAGGCTTCCTTCTTGTAGATCATTGAGTGAAGGTTCGGTCTTACTCGTCGTTTTGCTCGTTCTTTGGAGATCTTTGTCTTGACCGATGCTTTGAAAGCATGGTCGATTTTTGTGTCGGCTTCGGCTCTGCTTTCTTTGAGGTCCGTCGAACTCAAACTCCTCTGCACTGTAATTACGAAAAGATATGGTCGGGAGACACAACATCTAAGTCGGAATGTCGCAATAGAGTGGCAAAAGGTGTCCGGTGTCCGTCCGGCGGTGCCCTCGGAATCTTCGATTCATCTCTCGATTCTTGAATGTCTTTCCCGACCCATTGATAGAGTTCATCAGTTGGTAAATCGACGTTCGAGATCTTCGATTTTGTCACCGGCATGAGAGACAAGCTTTCCGGCTTTTGGAGTTCCGGCGCTAATTTGTTGGCTTTAATCTTCGAGTCCCTCGACTCGGTAGCGCAAGAGCGTCCCGCAGTTCTTTAGCGGTCTTGCATTCCCCGAACCCTGCCAAGATAAGAATCACTAAGGGTGGTTAGTATAGCATTTACGGCGACTCGATCTAGATTGTGAAGCTTCTTCTCTTACGGGTGAAGAGACTTGTCTTTGGGGATCTTCTTCCCGGTCACCATTCCTCCTCCTTGAGCTTGGTCCCGAGTCACGACACTATCAATCATAGGAACGATAGGTCCATCTTCAAGCACTTGATCATACTATCATGGAGGGATGTCGGATGTGCTTCCATTCGACTCGCCATACTCCATAATTTTCCACCGAGAACATGGGTACCATCCTTATACGACATATCGGCCATGAAAAAAAAATATAGATATGAATGTAGAGTGATATGCGGTGAAAATGTTTTCCCTCGGATCCGTTCGAATAGACCAGTCTCAAAGATAACAAGAGTCAAAGAACTCCCTGCTTCCGATACCAATTGTTGGTCCCGAGTGTACGGTCGAGTGTAGAGGGGGGGGGTGAATACACTGATTCGATTTCTCAACTTTCGAACACGAACAGTCCTATTCGGGAAGGTGCCGTCTTGAACTAGTTCGGCGGACCCGGGCAGTGTTACGAATCGTGTTAAAGGCTAGAAAAGTGGCTTCGACTCGCTGAGATCCGCTAGCCGACTAGGTCGAATTCGGTATCTACGGTAAGAGTTCGGTGTGCGGAATAGTGTAGGCCCAAATCGGTTTTTGTGAGAAAACGTTGTCTCGGTTCAGTAGATATAGAACTCGGTATGAATGGTAAAATCAATGCAACAGTTAAGAAAGCGGTAAGAGACGGGATTTTTAAAGTGGTTCGGATATCGCTCAAATCCTACGTCCACCTGTCCCGAATGATCGGGAGGCTATTTATTATCCTGAGTTAGTCTCGGTCGGCTTGCACACCGGGCAAAGCCGCGTCTTGGTTTTTATGCGATCCAAGTCTCGGTTTACAACACTATCAAACTTAAAGTGTTTGACAAACTTCTCCAACAGTGAAGGAGTCCTTATACAATAAGGATTGGGTTCGAGATGTGAACTCCTTCGTCTAAGCTATAGATAAGAACGGTTGAGCTTAGGGTTAGAGGGATAGGGAATATGAAAGAGTAGCTTCTAGATCGACGAGCAGTGAAGGTAAGCTATAAGTTCGTGTAACGTCGATTGGATACTAGAGGCTTTATATGTTGGTTTAGCTTGATTCCCTATGAGCTAGAATGTAGTCTTTCGCCGGAGAATGTTCTTCGAGTTTTTTGCTAAGACGTAGTTCTTTGGGTTCTTTGCTCGTTGAATGCTTTCTTGATTTTTGCTCTAGATACGTGCATTCAGTGTATTCTTCTTGAATAATCCCTCTATTTATAGAGCGAGAGATTGAAATAGATCCGTTGGAGACGATCTTCTTCTCTCTCTCTCTTTTTGGTAGCAAACGGCTCTTTTGGTGTAGGCAACGGTGCCTTTTCCTCCTTTTCCGGAAAGTGTTGACTTGCGGCTTTAGCGGTGAGAAGACACGTGTATGCTTGTCATTCGTTGAGGTGGATGTAGTGGTTGAGACAGCACAAACTTCGAGATAGGCGAAGGCGACTTCTCTCTTCCTCGTACATGACTCGCGATTGTCTTTCAAAAGATTCGACGGTCCCGAAGACTATCTGCCGTTCTTGAGTCGACCTCGTATTCGGTAGATAGGCTGGCTGAAGATAAGTCTGCGATGATCAGCTACGAGTCCGGTGAACTACTCCTGCCGAGTTTAGTTCGGATCGACTCTCTCGGGATCTTGCTCCTGCTGAGTCCAAGATATCTGAGTCTTTTCGATATCTTGCTCTGCTGAGTCCAAGTATCACCGAGTCTTACATGCGGTGCTTGAGGCAAATAAGCTACGAGCGCCTTGACCGAGAGCAGAGTGTCTACCGAGTCCGAAACCTCGGAGACAAATACAAATACAAAGGAATGGTTCACCAATCAGATAGGGTTTTGGGATCTTCAAATCTTCTCAATAGTTCAGAGCACGAGGCTACTGAGCGTGATCCAGTATAGAAGATAAGTCATTTCCCATAAGTATGATCATGCTGAGGATTGAATCATCACCCAACACACCGCCAACATGTCGAAAGTTAGAGAGTTTATTGTAAGTTTGGTGCTTATATTTTCATACATTTGCAATTTTAGTGCTTATATTAAAGAAATTATAAATTTAGTGTCTAAATTTAGTTAATACTTTCAACTTTAGTGTTTCACCATTATTCTTACTTTAAATAAAGGATAGAATAATAAACTTATAATAAATATCTTCATATTTTAATCTTTTATTTTTGTGTATAAATAAATCAAATAAAAAAATATCATTTATCAAATCAAATAGAAAAATATTATTTATCATTTATTTTTGTGTATAAATAAATCAAATAGAATCATGATATTTTTCTATTTGATTTATTTATACACAAAAATAAAAGATTAAAATAAAAATATATTTATTATAAGTTTATTATTATATTCTTTATTTAAAGTAAAAATAATGGTGAAACATCAAAATTGGAACTATTAACTAAGCTTGGATACTAAATTTACAATTTCTTTAATATAGGCACTAAAATTGCAAATGTATGAAATATCAAACTTACTTTTTACTCAGAATTAGAAATTTATTTGCAATTTCAAGAATCTTGATTTTCCTTGTTTTCTGTAGTGAGAGTTCCTTATCCCAGAGCAAACTGCGCTTCTTCATCTTGTGGGAATATCAGAATCAGCTACCCTTTTAGATTGACAACAGCCCCCAAATCCTGCGGCTACGAGGACCCCAATTTCGAGCTCCAATGCCACAACAATCAGACCATTCTCAACGTAAGATCAAGAAGGTATATCGTGCAAGATATCAACTACGATTATTACTCCATAAGATTGGTAGATCCAAGCATAATCAGTGCAAATCATTCCTCTTGCCCTGTTTTTTACAACGACTTCCTTGGAGGGGATATCGGTGTTGTACTTTTCCTGCTTGGCTCCGGTGAATTCTCTCAAGTATGTGGAAGGCCCTTTCTGTGGTAACAGTGTTGTAAATCGTGTTCATGAGCTCATTGCATAGCTATGGCGAAATTGAGATCTAGATCGAACATTCTAGAGAAGAACGAATTTTATTGAAAACTGACTTAAAACCAGTAGGTACACACACCCCTTATTTATAAGCATCTCTACAGTAATAACCGCTACTACCTTCCACAAAAACGTAACACACGAAAACACGTTTCTATTAGTTACAAACTTAAAACGTAAACCACTCGATCTGCCACGCAGTCACTCGATCCAACGGACCAAAACAATCACCAACAAACCTCCCAACTGCATAACTGTCTCTGCATAACCGTCTTCAACCTCTGCCTGCAACAGAACCAGCGCATGCACCCGTCATCCGAAGCTTCCAGAAACTCAACACCCCCCCTCAAGATGGAGCTGGTGCAAGTCCACTAGACCCATCTTGGAGAGTAAAGAACGAAACCTTGGACCAGAGAGAACCTTAGTGAAAATATCAGCAAGTTGCTGATCCGTATGAATGTAAGTCGGAGTAAGGAGACCAAGCTTGTACTGATCACGAACTATGTGACAATCCAACTCCAAGTGCTTTGTCCTTTCATGAAAAACTTGATTTTTAGTAACATGCAGAGCAGCTGCATTATCACAATGCAACGGGATAGGAGTAGGAACATCCACATTGAGAAATTTTAGCATGTAAGTGACCCAAAGTAGCTCTCATTGCGGCTCCAAGAGCACGATATTCGACCTCGGCGGTGGAGGCGAAACCGTCTCTTGCTTCTTACATTTCCGGGAGATCAAAGAATCCCCTAAGAAAACACGAAACCGGTTAAAGATCTTCTTGTTGAGGGACACGTACCCCAATCCGCATCAGCAAAAACTTGTAGATGAGAAGAACCATGAGAGGGGAAAAACAAACCCAAAGAAGGGCAGCCCTTCAAATATCGATCACATGAGTTGCGGCTTTCCAGGTGGTTCTCACATGGAGAAGCAACAAACCGACTTAGGCTGGCTGCGTGGCATGAGTTATGTCCGGCCTAGTGAGGTTCGGATAGAGCAGTGACCCACTAACCGTCTGTACTTGTGCGGTTCCACTAACGAGAAGTAGAGTCGGAGGATAAATCAACCCCTTGTGGAAAAGGAGTAGAGGCGGGGAGTACAACCAAGCAATCCTGCACGATCAACTATATCTAACACATATTTTCGTTGATTGAGATACAGTCCCTGTTCTCCCCGTGCCAATTCAATACCCAAAAAATAGCGAGCCACACCAAGATCTTTAATAGAAAATTTGTCATGCAAGAAACGCTTTAAATCAGTTATTAAGTCTAGATCTGGACTCACTACCAATATGTCATCAACATATACCAACGATCCCAAAAACTGGACCCTTGTCCCAAAGTAAAAAGGCAATGGTCATGAGGACATTGAGTGAAGCCATAAAGAGATAAAGCCTTACTCAGCTCAGTGTTCCATTCACGAGAAGCTTGCTTAAGCCCATACAAGCTCTTGACCAGCCTGCATACTTTACCAGCGGGGGCTTTACCATACCCCTCAGGTGGAGTCATGTATATTTCATCTGATAGAATGCCATGAAGGAAGGCGTTATTAATATCAATTTGATGAAGATGCCAATTATTCGATCTTTGCTAATGCAAGTAAAAGTTTAATGGTGACATGCTTAGCCACGGGAGAGAAAACCTCATCATAATCGATCCCATATTCTTGCTTATACCCTTTAGCTACGAGCCTAGCCTTATAGCGTTCTATAGATCCATCAGGATGTAACTTAACTTTATATACCCATTTACAACCAATAAGATGCTTACCAGCTGGAAGATCAACCAAATGCCAAGTCCCATTTTTCTCCAAGGCATCTAATTTTGCTTGCATGGCACTCTGCCACTCTATAAACTGATTTGCTTCTTTGAACGATCTAGGCTCCTGTACAGTAGTGATATTAGTAAGAAAAGCAGTATAATCACTGCTGAAAACTGAAGGACAGAGAAATGGAAAAGTGGGGGGGAGTTAGAGCAGTAGGTAGCTGTTGAGGCAAATGAATCTCCACTTTACTCACAAAATCATTGAGCCAAGAAGGGGGCTTAGTAACTCGCTTGGGCCGTTCAATTCCTGCAACAGTTATATCTCTATCCTCAGAAGAGCCGCCTAAGAAATTAGGCAATTGTTCCTCCTCAAAACTGGAACTTAAAGGATTCTCTGGCTCAGTGACAATTGGATCCAAATGCTCAGGAATAGGGGAATGAAATTCCTCCGGAGACTGGAAAATCCTGTCCCTCTACACAACTTTGTGAACCCAAATTAGTGTAAGGGAAAATATGAGGGAAGAACTTAACATCCCTAGAAATGATAATATCATTGCTTTCAAAATTAAATAGAGTGTAACCTTTGTGATCCCCTACAATTCCCAGCAGCACACACTTGGTTCCCCTATGCTCAAATTTTCTCTTGTGAGGAATTGTATTTGCTGCGTAGACCAAGCATCCAAAAGGTTTGAGCATGCTTAAATCAGCCGTGGAACCGGTAAGGACAGATATAGGAGATTTCCAATTTAGTATTCGACTTGGCAACCTATTCAGTATCCAAGTAGCCATCAGGATAGAATATGGCCAAAATGATTCAGACATTTTACTTTGAAACATCAAACCACGAGCAACTTCTAGCAAAGATCGATGCTTCCTCTCCACAACTCCATTCTGCTGTGGTGTATAGACACAAGTCTTTAAATGCACAATACCAAGTGAAAGGAATAATTGCTGAACTTGTGCATTCATAAACTCTGTTCCATTATCTGTTTTAATCCTTTTAACTCTCACTCCATACTGAGTATTCACCATGTTCAGATAGCCCTCTAATATCTTTTGCACTTGCCTCTTAGATTGCATAAGATAGGTCCAAGTACTTCTACTACAATCTTCCACGATAGTTAATATGTAGGAAGTATTGGCCATGTTCTCAGTATCGTAAGGTCCCCAAACATCCACATGGATAAGATCAAATAATTTAGTCCACTTATGCTCCAAAGTGGGGAAGGGACTGCGGCATTGTTTAGCTCTATGACACACTTCGCAAGAACTGAGAATCGATTGAGCTAAATCTCCACACAGCTTCTCCAATTCTGGTACATGCTTCAGAGTAGTATAAGATGCATGTCCAAGTGACACATGCCAATCTTGTAAAGCCTTTAAGCGAGGATCGATATTTGATTAGTCCTTTCTACGGTTTGTACATCTTCCTTGTTTTGAAGCGGAATCCGTTCAAGTCATGTTCGGATCCAGTATATACGACCGCCTTGAGCTTGTCCTATAACCGAGGATATGATCATTGTTCAACCTCTCGCACAACACAATAAGTAGGAAAGAATGTACATTTTAAGCTGCGACTTATTATTCAAGCGATGAGTAGACACAAGATTATGTGTGAATTCGGGAACATGCAACACATCATGCAAAACCAGTTCTGAACCGAGCTCTACTGTCCCAACTTCATGTATCACCTGCATTTCCCCATTAGGCAAGTATACTCCCTGTGGAATACTCAACCTATGTACATTTATCATGAGCTCTTTATTGCAGCAAATGTGGCTGCTTGCCCCTGAATCCATGATCCAGACCTTCTCCTTTCTCAATCCCTCGAGGAGGCTGAAAGAATAGTGCTTCTCCATGACCTCCAATGGGGTATATGTCTCAACATTGTTTATACTCCCTTTGTTTCTAATTCCTCTAAGCTGATGTAGTGCCCTTTCAACACTGGAAATCAGATCCCCAACATTCTGAGCATCTTCATGTCTAGCAATCTTAACGGCGAGAATTGTTACAAGTTGTCTCTCTTGCATCTTCTTTGAATTGCACGGTTTACTTGTCCTTTAGGTTTTTGATCTTTCGGCGTTTGAAACCAATGCGGTATACCATTCAATTTAAAACACTCACTTCTTTCGTGTCCCATTTTTTTACAATAGCTGCATCTCAGCCGTTTCCGTTCCTCCTTACTCATTCTATTCTTACCATTTCCCTTATCTCTGTAACCATTTCCAATACCTTTCTGCCCAGCATTCAAAGCCGTATCTACATTGTACACTTCTTTCCCAGAGTTATTTACATTCAGTGCCAACTGCTCCTGCGGATGAGCATGCAGAGATGATATTTTCCTCTGTTCTTCATCCTGAAGTAACATGGAATAGGCTCTACTGACTGATGGTAAAGGCTCTATCAATAGTATCTGACTTCTCACAGCATCATATGTATCATTTAACCCTAGTAGAAACTGCATTAGCTTATCTGTTTCTACGCAGTTTCTGAGATTTCCTACTGCATTACATACACAAGCAGCAGCAGCATCACATTCACAAATGGTTTTAGGTTGTAGCAGCCTTAATTCGTCCCACATAACATTTAAACTATTATAGTACTTCATCATAGATTGATTTCCTTGAACAACATTAGACAATTTGTCACGCCCCAATTCCCGAGGGAAGGCAACTGGGCCGGAGCGCGGCCCGGGGAGGGGTGAAAGAAACGGGAAAGAAAGGGGAAGATATTGAAACATCTGAAACATGGCAACAACACTTGTATTTATATACTCTAACTACCTCAGTAGAACAAGAGAGGTAGAGTATAACAGAAACATCTCAAGTGGAAGAGAATTTGTACAATAACACAAAAAGACAAACTCAGCACCGCCACCTTCACACTGCCATCTTCAGCCTGCAAAATCATTTTTGAAAATATTTGGGCTGAGCACTAATGTACTCAGTGGGTATTGAAAATATTTTTAAAAACCATGAAATGTTCAAGCATTACTAGTATCACATAGACGGTTTTTAAAATCGAAAGCAGTCTATGTATACAAAAACTTTCACTTGGCCAACTTTTCTTCCTCAGCTATTGGTGCATTCCATACTTCTCGTTAAACTCAGGGAAACATATTCACCTGAGAGTAACCTCGTTCCTTCATTAGGCTTGGGAAAAACAGATTCTCCCAAGGCTAACTTCGTGACGTTTGGTGTACACTAACCCTGGCTACATCTAGCTCAGGATCCGATCGTATTCAATACTTATGGGCACAGCCCATTTTCACTCAAGTAGATGCACAATTCCAATAGTGAGCGATGCAATTTTCATGAACATTCATAAACTTTCATTTGCATAAATATTAGAGCTTAATAACTTAAGCATAGATTTCGTAAGTAAAGTATAACCCACCTTGTTCTTTTATGCTGACTTGCTTTAATTTTTTCGGTTTTCCTGGGGATCTACTAGCTGCACTGCTGAGTTTTCGTATGAAATGGTGATGGTAATTCAGCAGGTTCATCTACTATTTATAGGGCATTCAAGCGGTGAGTCACAAGGCTAGGTAAGGCTATTTGAATCACAAAGCTAGGTATAGGTATAGCTTTGCATGGTCATGCTTATGCTTGCATGTGTGAAACCCAGCGTAGAAGAGGAGTTCAATTTCCTTTTTGCTTCATTTGTCTCTACCATTCAGCTTGAGGTGGAATAAATATCAACCCTTTATTTTCACATCTTTGTGTGAAAATACAAAATGGATAAAAATAATTCATTTCCTTTTAATTATTTCAGCAACTAATTAACTCTGCTATTGAACTAGATTACCGAAACTTGGGGATATCACATCCCTTCCTTCTTAAAAAATTTCGTCCCGAAATTTACATTTCTTTGTAAGATAATTCAGGATATTGGGACATGATTCTTTCTTCTAGTTCCTATGTAGCTTCTTCTTGCCCGTGATGGTTCCATTCCACTTTTACCAATGGAATTTGCTTGTTCCTCAAAACTTGGATCTTACGGTCAAGAATTTGAACTGGTCTTTCTTCATAGCTCAGATCTGGTTCTAGAATTACCTCTTCATATTTTATCACGTGTTTAGGATCATATACGTACTTCCTTAGTTGAGACACATGGAAAACATCATACACATTCCCTACATTCGGTGGTAGGGCTAAGCCGGTATGCCACAGGGGCTTTTACGCTTTAGGATTTCGAAAGGTCCTATGTATCCAGGACGTAACTTGCCCTTTTTACCAAATCGTATGATTCCTTTAGAAGGAGATACTTTGAGGAAAACATGATCGCCTTCATTAAATTGTAACTCCGTTCGTCTCGTATCGGCATAAGATTTACGCTTTATCTTGGGCTTCTTTGATTCTTTGCTTAATTTGATCAACTTTATCAACCATTTGTTGAATTAGTTACGGCCCCAAAAGCTTTCTTTCACCAACTTCATCCCAATAAAGTGGGGATCTGCACTTCTTGCCGTATAATGCCTCGTATGGTGCCATTCCAATCGTTGCTTGATAACTATTGTTATAAGCAAATTCTATAAGAGCGCAATAAGTCTTCCCGAGTGTCCACCTCTATCTATAATTACGGCACGTAACATATCTTCTAAGATTTGTATCGTTCTTTTCGATTGCCCGTCGGTTTGGGGATGGAAAGCCGTCTTGAATTTCATTTGGGTGCCCAAAGCTTCTTGAAAGCTAGTCCGAGAATTTTGAAGTGAATCTAGGTTCACGATCGGATGTAATTGACACTTGGTATTCCATGCAATCGCACTATTTCTTTTATATAAATTTTCGCAAATTTCTCCAACCCAAATGTCATACGGGACCGGTAAGAAGTGTGTAGATTTGGTTAAACGATCTACTATAACCCAAATAGCAATATTTCCACGCACAGATTTTGGTAAACTGACTACGAAATCCATATTAATGTGTTCCCATTTCCACTCAGGGATTGGTAGTGGTTGTAATAGCCCATACGGTCTTTGATGCATAGCCTTCACTTGTTGACATGCAAGACATCGTTCTACAAAGGATGCTATGTCTTTCTTCATTCCGTTCCACCAGAAGTTTTGTTTCAGGTCTCTATACATTTTTGTACTTCCAGGGTGAGCAGTATATGGAGTGTCATGAGCTTCTTTCATGATGATATCTTTTAATTCTTCGTTTTGAGGCACACATAGTCTTCCATTGAATAGGAGAGCATTATCCTTAACCTCAGTATACGCTTGGTGTTTATCGACTTTCTTTGCTATGCGCATCTTTTTCAAAAATTCATCATCCTTCTGTGCATTGACAATTCTTGTCCTTAAATCTGATGTAGCTACAAGTTTAGCTACATATCCGGATATTCTATCCGAAGGGAAAATTACTTCCAAACTAAGGTTATCAAAATCACGAATTAGCTTCTCCTGTTGAGTAATTAAGTACCCTAGTTTAGATTGAGTTTTTCGGCTTAAGGCATCAGCTACTACGTTTGCCTTACCCGGATGATAGTTGATGGTGCAATCATAGTCTTTTACTAATTCGAGCCATCTTCTTTGTCGCATATTCAGGTCCTTTTGCTCGAAAATGTACTTCAAACTTTTGTGGTCTGTGAATATTTCGCACTTAACTCCGTATAAATAGTGCCTCCAAATTTTCAACGCGTGAACGACTGTAGCTAGTTCCAAGTCGTGGGTGGGGTAGTTTAGTTCATGAGGCTTTAGCTGGCGAGATACGTATGCTATTACCCTTTGGTTTTGCATGAGGACACATCCAAGTCCTAATTTTGATGCATCTGTGTATACCAAAAAATCCTTTATTCCCTTCTGGAATAGCTAATACAGGTGCGGTAGTTAGCTTCCTTTTGAGCTCTTGAAAACTCGCCTCAGACTCTGCTGTCCATACAAATTTTGATCCTTTCTTGAGTACCTGTGTCATTGGTCTGGCTAGTTTTGAAAATCCTTCAATAAATCTCCTATAGTATCCTGCTAAGCCAAGAAAACTTCGGATCTCGTTAGTGTTGGTTGGGGATTTCCAGCTATTCACTGCTTCCACCTTAGCGGGATCAACTTTAATTCCTTCGGCAGATCCAATATGTCCAAGAAATATTACCTCTACGAGCCAAAATTCACATTTGCTTGAATTTGGCATAAAGTTTCTCTACACGAAGTGTTTCAAGATGGTTCTTAGATGTTCTTCATGTTTCTGTTTATTCTTTGAATAGATGAGTATATCATCTATGAATACCAAGACAAAGTTGTCTAAGTATGGGTGGAAAATTCGATTCATCAAGTCCATAAAGACTGCAGGGGCATTTGTTAGTCCAAAAGGCATTACAGTGAATTCGTAATGACCATACCGTGTTCTGAAGGCGGTCTTAGGGATATCTTCTTTTCGTACCTTCAGTTGATGGTATCCTGATCGTAGATCAATTTTTGAAAACACGCTGGCGCCTTTAAGTTGGTCGAACAAATCATCTATCCTTGGTAAGGGATATCTGTTCTTGATAGTTAATTTGTTTAGCTCTCTGTAGTCTATGCACATCCTCATTGTGCCATCTTTCTTTTTCACAAAAAGAATTGGTGCTCCCCAAGGGGATACACTAGGTCGGATGAAACCCATGTCCAAAAGTCCTTGTAATTGCAATTTAAGTTCTTGCAATTCTTTAGGAGCCATTCTATACGGTGCTTTAGATATTGGTGCAGCTCCAGGTTCCAAGTCTATAGTGAACTCCACTTGTCTATCCGGAGGTAAGCCTCGTAAGTCTTTTGGAAATACATCCTCAAATTCACGAACCACTGGCACCTCTTCAATTTTCTGTTGTGACTTCAGTTCTTCAGTGAAATTGATTAGAAAAGCCTTGCAATCTTTTCTTCTTAGTATTTTAGCCGCTTTCAGCTCAGAAATTATTGCTACTTCTTTTCCCATTTTTACGCCATAGAAGCTGGTTTCTTCCTTTTCAATCGGCCGGAAAGTAATCTTCCTCTCGTGGCAATTTATTGTTGCGAAAGACGTTTCTAACCAGTCCATTCCTAAGATTATATCAAAGTCCTTCATATGGAGGATATATAGATTCGCCTTAAACTTCTCATCCCCTATGTTAAGCTCTAGGTTCGAGCACACATGTTCTGAAGTCATTGTATTTTGTGCAGCAGTGCTAATTTCTAAGGTATTATTTGCTACTTCCGGAATAAAATTCAGCTTTTCGCATGCTCGATTGGAAATGAAGGAATGAGATGCTCCCGTATCAAACAATGCTATGACAGGTATGTTAGAAACATTAATCATACTCGCTAAGTTTCCGAGGAGCTTGTGCGGCCTGCTTTGTTGATTAAGGGCATAAGCTCGAGCCGCTTTGAGGTGGCCTTTGTCTGGATTTTGTTGAGGGTTCTGGGTTGATTTTGGTTTTGTCTTGGGGGACCTCCTTGATATGGTGCGGTGGCATTCCTTCCTTGGTTTACGGGACAATCTCTAATATAGTGGCCTTTCGACCACATCGGTAACAAGTATTATTACCGAGCTTTGCATATGCCGAAATGATTTTTACGGCAATTCGGGCAAAACGGTCTTTGTTGGTGTTGATCTTCTTTGTCTTTCTTGGTTATTCCCCCGCCACGGCCTTCTTCCTTGGTTGTTATTAAAATTCCTATTTCTATCATCCCATCTGCGCTTGTTATCAAAGGTTCGGATAGGTACTACCATAGGTACCTTCTTCTCTTACGGCATTATTGCCTCGATGTCCGATGCTCTACTCAAAGATTTAGCATATGTCAATGGTCCTGGAACGGCCAATGACATACCTATTTCAGTCGTAGACCTCTCCTAAATTTTTCGAGACCTCTTCTCTTACGTGTGCAGTCAAGTCGGAGCGTATCGAGATAGTTGATTAAACAACCTATCATGATACTGTAACCGTTCTTTTTCCTTGTTGCGGATTCCGAACTCTCGTTGTTTCTTAATACGGTAACTCGAGGTATATACTTACTTGTTGAATTCCTTTATAAAATCTTCCCATCTAAATGCTTCCCATTGTGGTGGTGACAACGTTCTTCTTGTTGATTCCCACCAATAACTCGACCTCCTACGTTAATTGGTATAGTGCACATGTTACTTTATCCTTATCCGAACAACCCATATAGTCGAATATTCGTTCTAAAGACCTGATCCATTTTTCTGCCTCTACAAGATCTCCCATTCCACTAAAAGTAGGTGGATTTTGCCTTAAGAAGTCATCTCCCGCTCTAGGCCGCGGAATATTCTCTACTTCATGCCGTATTGAAATTTCTTGACGACCTTCTCTTGCATTATGGGCTTCAGGTTCTCCAACAATTTGAACTTCAGGTTGCAACATTCTGATGATTATAATGTTATTAGAACAAGATTTGAAAATGATCCATAAAATTTAGAGCGCAACCATAGAACACTTGTATTACTCAACGAAAATTTTCATTTCATAATTTACAATATTCAACTACAATACTATTATACGGACAATATATACAACCAAAAATGATGTCCGACTATATAACAAGAAAGGTAAAAAAAAAGGGTCCCCGATTATCTACATATCGGGATCTTCCTCCACCACTTCCTTCCCTTTTCCCCGACTGACGGCATCGTGCGTGCCTTTCCTCGCAATTTCCCGGGTTCTGGGAGTCTTGACTTGTTCCTCAGCGGGTAAGTCTTGTTGTGGCAACATGGATGGTCCTGCCTCGTATACCTTCTTGCCCATAGTAAACAACAAGAGGGTATTGTTGTCATTGAGATCATACCCTTCATATTGGAACTGGATGTTGTGGCCGGAAAAGTCTGTTGGTGCCGCACTACAGGATCCAGTTTCTGACATCGAGAGTTTGTCACCCATAACCCATTTGTCGAAAACTAAGGACACCAGTGCCGGAAAACTACAGACAGGTTGGTAGGTAACCGGGTCCCTATAGACACTAATATCTAGTTGATATTGTGTCCAAGCATGCCACCCTCAGGGTAGTTGTTCAATGAGGCGATTAGAAGCCTCGAAGTCCGTCACCTCCATCTTGGCCTCCCGCCACGTTGGAAGTATATGGTAATGAATTCACCAATGGAGAGAGATGGGTCTACGAAGTAGTTCCTAAACCGTTGTATAGGATTGGGTCGGCGTGTGGGGATACTCTTTCTAGCGGTAACTTTTCCCCATGACCCATCTACAAAATGAGAATCAATTTCTCAAGTAGTTCGATAGGGTTTAAGGGGACCGAGTATCAAACATCAAGTAAGGAAAAACATCTCGCTGTAAGGAGGAAAATAATAAGGCTATTGGTAAGTTCGGGATTGGTTCGGTAGCTATTTCAAGTCTAGTAGTGACGCGATCGGAGAAATCGTCGAACGGTTAACGCTAATTTCGACTCCACCGGAGATTTGAGAAAATTCTCGAAATTGGTATTAGGGTAAAAATTTTGCGGCTGAAGTTTTACAAATACGTACAATTGTTGCTAGCAAGGTCCAATTGACAAAACATAAATAAACTGAAAATTCGAAAAATATTGAAATGCTGATTTCGGGCCTTAGATGATCTCAAACGTTGTTTCGAGCCCATAGGTCATCGCATAACAGTGAGTTGAATCGGAAACGCGATTCCCTTTCCGAAAAGGTATTATGGAGCCAAAACGGACACCGGACGCCCATTCTGCGTTTGCACTGCGCTACTTTCGCATCAAGTAGCGAGTTCAGATTCAGTAGAGGGATTCAGTAGAGAAATTTAGTAGGAGAGCTCAGTAGAAAAGTTCAGTAGGAACGTTCAGTAGGAACGTTCAGTAGGAGAGCTCAGAAAAGTTCAGTATGAAAGCTTAGGAGAGTTCAGTAGAACAGTTCAGTAGGAGGGTTCAGTAGAACAGTTCAGTAGGAGGGTTCAGTAGGAGGGTTCAGTAGAACAGTTCAGTAGGAGGGTTCAGTAGAACAGTTCAGTAGGAGGGTTCAGTAGTTCAGTAGGAAAGGTCAGTAGATAAGTTCAGTACGAAGGTTCAGTAGTTCAGTAGTGGTTCAGCAGTACTGAGTAACAGTTCAGTAGTGGTTCAGCAGTACTCAGTAGCCGTTCCGTAGTACGTTCAGTATGTAAATACGAAATAAATCGTAGGAGTATGTAACTGAGTATTCCAGCTTCGTCTCAGCGTTATTATTCTTATAGCGAGCATCTACTGAGTTTGTGTGAAACTCGGGTTCAGTAGAGAACTTCAGTAGAGGAGCTCAGTATGGTCAGTAGATAAGCAGTTCAGTAGGAATTCAGTTCAGTAGTGTCCAGTAACAGTTCAGTAACATCCAGTAGCGTCCAGTATTAGTAGGCAGTTTAGTAAAGTCCAGTAATCAGTTCAGCAGTTCAGTTATAGTTCAGTAGTACCCAAATTCACATTGAGGTGTACTCTACACCCAAAAGCTCGCCTCATCAGAGGTCCGACAGTCCTTTACCACATCTAAAGGACTAAAAAAAATTGAATTAAATCACATTTCAAACTTTAATCATGCGGACTCACAAGCCCCGTAAAAATCACACCTTCAACAAGGTATTTCCCGTATCATTCTTTATTACGTCGTAAAGGCTCACAGGTCCCTAACACGACCAATAATTCTCTTCATTTCCTCATTTATTCTCTATTTTCAACTTGAAAATCCCTTCTTAATTTCAACGGCAGTGCGAAGGGTGCTGAGAGTCACTGAATAACATCGGAATCTAGATTTTCTTTGAATAATAACTTACATTTGAAACATTGAAGTCTAGCGAATCAAATCTAGACTTCCTTGAATGATAATGCATATCACAGGAACAATCTCCGGATTCGTCTACCGAACTCGGTAGACAAGTTCGGCAGCTTGCCGAACTTCGAGTAGAATAGAAAGTTCGGTAGAATAGAAAGTTCAGTAGCTTGCTGAACTCAGTAGAATAGAAAATTCAGTAGTATGTCCAGCTGAACTCAGCAAAATAGAAAGTTCAGTAGCATGTTCAGCTGAACTCAGTAGAATAGAAAATTCAGTAGTATGTCCAGCTGAACTCAGCAGAATAGAAAGTTCAGTAGCATGTTCAGATGAACTCGTGAGAATAGAAAGTTCGGTAGCAAATTCGGCTCACGATACCACTCCGTCACGCCCCAATTCCCGAGGGAAGGCAACTGGGCCGGAGCGCGACTGGGGAGGGGTGAAAGAAACGGGAAAGAAAGGGGAAGATATTGAAACATCTGAAACATGGCAACAACACTTGTATTTATATACTCTAACTACCTCAGTAGAACAAGAGAGGTAGAGTATAACAGAAACATCTCAAGTGGAAGAGAATTTGTACAATAACACAAAAAGACAAACTCAGACCGCCACCTTCACCTTTGCCATCTTCGACTGCAAAATCATTTTTGAAAATATTTGGGTTGAGCACTAATGTACTCAGTGGGTATTGAAAATATTTTTAAAAACCATGAAATGTTCATGCATTACTAGTATCACATAGACGGTTTTTAAAATTGAAAGCAGTCTATGTATACAAAAACTTTCACTTGGCCAACTTTTCTTCCTCAGCTATTGGTGCATTCCATACTTCTCGTTAAACTCAGGGAAACATATTCAGCTGAGAGTAACCTCGTTCCTTCATTAGGCTTGGGAAAAACAGATTCTCCCAAGGCTAACTTCATGACGTTTGGTGTACACTAACTCTGGCTACATCTAGCTCAGGATCCGATCGTATTCAATACTTATGGGCACAACCCATTTTCACTCAAGTAGATGCACAATTCCAATAGTGTGCGAAGCAATTTTCATGAACATTCATAAACTTTCATTTGCATAAATATCAGAGCTTAATAACTTAAGCATAGATTTCGTAAGTAAAGTATAACCCACCTTGTTCTTTTATGCTGACTTGCTTTAATCTTTTTGGTTTTCTTGGGGATCTACTAGCTGCACTGCTGAGTTTTCGTATGAAATGGTGATGGTAATTCAGCTGGTTCATCTACTATTTATAGGGCATTCAAGCAGCTGAGTCACAAGGCTAGGTAAGGCTCTTTGAATCACAAAGCTAGGTATAGGTATAGCTTTGCATGGTCATGCTTATCTTTGCATGTGTGAAACCCACGTAGAAGAGGAGTTCAATTTCCTTTTTGCTTCATTTGTCTCTACCATTCAGCTTGAGGTGGAATAAATATCAACCCTTTATTTTCACATCTTTGTGTGAAAATACAAAATGGATAAAAATAATTCATTTCCTTTTAATTATTTCAGCAACTAATTAACTCTGCTATTGAACTAGATTACCGAAAACTTGGGGATATCACACAATTCCTTTTTCAACTTGAAAATTTTTGCACCATTGCTTTGATCAAACCGCAGCTTGATCTCACTCCATAGTTGATGAGATGTTTCCATTAGTAAAAATGATTCAGAGTATTCTGAACTAATGCAATTCATGATCCAAGACGTGACCATAAAATCAACTTGCATCCATGAATTGTAATTAGCATGAGTTTCAAGAGGTTTGGGAACGGTACCTTCTAGGAAACCAAGCTTGTTTCGTCCAGCAAGAGCTCTCTTCATAGCTCTACTCCAGGCGTAGTAATTGTGTCCATTGAACGCAGCATTAACAATCTTCAATCCTGGATGTTCATGTGGACTTAAGTAGTAAACATCATTGATTCTGGTATTTTGATCACCTCTTTCCATCTCTGCAATCGATCTACTTTCTGGTGGAGATTCTCTATCAGATCCACTACCTTCGAGATTCTGTACTCCTCTTCTTCTCGGATTCGCTCGCCGTTCTCTCCGATTTCTGAATTCTCCTGCTACGCTACTTTCTCCAATTTCTCCAGACTCTTCATCAACTAAGACGTGCCAATCTATTCGATGAGATCGCACCATTGCTCTGATACCATGTTGTAAATCGTGTTCATGAGCTCATTGCATAGCTATGGCGAAATTGAGATCTAGATCGAACATTCTAGAGAAGAACGAATTTTATTGAAAACTGACTTAAAACCAGTAGGTACACACACCCCTTATTTATAAGCATCTCTACAGTAATAACCGCTACTACCTTCCACAAAAACGTAACACACGAAAACACGTTTCTATTAGTTACAAACTTAAAACGTAAACCACTCGATCTGCCACGCAGTCACTCGATCCAACGGACCAAAACAATCACCAACAAACCTCCCAACTGCATAACTGTCTCTGCATAACCGTCTTCAACCTCTGCCTGCAACAGAACCAGCGCCTGCACCCGTCATCCGAAGCTTCCAGAAACTCAACAAACAGGACCAACATTTTCTCCAATTCTTCCCAAATTTATACCTATGTTATGGCGGGAAATAGGATCACGATGGCGGATGTGGCGGAGTCGCGTATGGTGGTGGATAGAGTGAGTTGGGTCTCTGGGCGCATGGGGGAAAGGGATAATTCTTCTTTGGCGGAGATTTATGATGCTTTGAGTTATGGAATCGAGCTCTCCTGGTTTTTGTGAGAGGAACGATGGAGACTGCAGCGTGGAGGGGAGTCGGGTTATTTGCAAATACTATTGCAAGGAGAGTACACCTCTCCACCTGCAAAGTTTCAAATGTAAGTCTTTACTTTTACCTCAGTTCACAAGTGGTGAGAGATGATCAAAACAATTGAATCATCTAAGTAGCATTGGAGCAATGTTTCTTTTTACTTGTCTTGTTCGAACATTCATATACCATTATATGTCTTACTTGTTTTCTGGTTTATTGATTTGCTCTTTGCTGACTTTGCTTTATTGGAAATGTGCAGGTCAATTTAACTTCTGGGCATGTGAGTACTTAAATCCTTTCAAACTTACATTCTCTTAGGAAGCTACTCCAACTCTCATTTGATTTCCTTTGCTTTTTGGTCTCTTGACAGTTATTATCGGGATTTGGGGAAGCATTGCAATTGGTAAGATCCTTAGCCCTTATTTCCTTCTGTTGTGTCTCTTCAATGATCTTGTTTCTGATTTGACTCAACTTCTCTCATTTATCACTAAAGAAAAGGGTGTTCTTGTTTACTCTGGGAATATATTACAGTCCTTTGATGCTGATGATGCATGTCCTGTTATGCAGCTGGCCTTGTAGCTCTGAGATTCTTGGTTGGATTCCCCTTCCTGATGGGACTAGTTGTGTATAAATGGAGAAGAAGCCATTTATCAATGGATGAATCCATTAAAGAGTTTCTAAATGGTCAGAATAACCTCACTCCAATCAAATACACTTACCCGGAGCTCAAGAAGATGACAAAAAATTTCAACCAGAGGCTGGGTGAAGGGGACTATGGTACTGTGTACAAAGGACAGCTCCGAAGCGGTCCCTTTGTTGCAGTGAAGATGATGGAACAATCCATAGCTAGTGAGCAAGAGTTCATAAGTGAAGTCGGCACCATTGGCCGGATTCACCACGCTAATATCGTCCAACTCATTGGCTTCTGCGTTGAAGGTTCAAAGTGTGCTCTGGTGTATGAGTTTCTCCCTAATGGCTCCTTAGACAGATATATATTTAATCAGCAGGGTTTAGAGGTAATTGCTTTGTGGTATGAGAAGATGTTTGAGATTGCACTCGGGGTTGCTCGTGGGATCAACTATCTACACCATGGCTGCGACATGCAGATTCTGCATTTCGACATCAAGCCTCACAACATCCTTCTTGATGAGAAATTCAACCCCAAAGTCTCTGATTTCGGGCTGGCAAAACTGTACCCGACTGATGACAGCGTCGTGCTGACAGCTGCAAGAGGAACGATAGGCTACATGGCGCCGGAGATGTTCTACAAGAACGTTGGTGGTGTCTCGTACAAAGCTGATGTCTATAGTTTTGGAATGCTGCTGATGGAGATGGCTGGAAGAAGGAAAAACATGAACCCTTTTGCGGAGGATGTAGGGCAGATTTACTTCCCTTTGTGGGCGTACGAGCAGCTTAATGCTGGGAAGGAAATGGAGGTGAAGGATGGCAGTGAAGAAGAGAAGAAGATGATGAAGAAGATTATTGTAGTGGCATTGTGGTGTATACAGATGAAGCCTTCTGATAGGCCTCCTATGAACAAAGTGGTGGAGATGCTTGAAACTCATTCTCATCTGCAGATGCCTCCGTGGTGGAGATGCTTGAAACTCATTCTCATCTGCAGATGCCTCCCAAGCCTTCCTTGGCTCCACGTGAGATAGCAGATGACGATGGAGTAACTAAATTACACTAGGCTACTGCAAAGGGACATATCATTCTAATTCATATTCTTTTAATCTTAGTAGTTTTGATTATGATAACATAGTTTACAATTCGGCTCATCTATATTCAATTAGAAATACACGTGCAAATAATGTCACATTTTGTGTTTAGACTATCTAAGATTTGTTTGATCATTGGTTTAATATGTAAAAACCAATACTGCTCCAATTCACAACTAGGGGTGTAAGTGGTTCCGCTCCGAACCGCGAAACCGATCGGACCGAACCGAACCAAATCGAAAAATGTGGTTCGGTTCGGCTTCGCGGTTTGGTTCGGTTTATTTTTTTAGGAATCGTTTACATTCGGTTCGGTTCGCGGTTTCAAGAATTTTTGAATGGTTCGAACCGAACCGAACCAATATCATATTTTTTTCACTTTTTTATTTAATATTTGTCTTTCTTATATGAGAATATCGTTTGGATTTAGATATTAGATTTAAGTTAAGATCAATTCTAATCTATACAAAGAAAGAGAAATGAGTAACAACTTTATACTTATGAGTTCGGAACGAGTGACATCCTATAAACTATTATCCTTGCATTATTTAGGATTTAAAAAATAAATAAATAAATAAAAAGGTAAACCGATGAACCGAATCGAACCAAACCATTTATAAGCGGTTCAGTTCGGTTCAGTTCCGTTCCGATATTTAGAAACACTTCGAACCGAACCGAACCGAACTACTTCTATGTGTTTGGTCCGATTCTTAAAATACATAAAAAATCGAACCCAACCGTTACACCCCTATTCACAACTCCATGCTATCTAAACAAAAAAACAAGTGGAAATAGGCACTGTTGGCCAAAGTAAAAAAAAAAAAAAACAAAGTAGCCTTCTTTTATAAAAAAAACACATATCTAGCCATTTTGTCCTTTTGTGGCGCAGAGTGTCAGGGGCCGATGGAGGGCCGATGGGGGGCCGATGGAAATCGGCCCTCAACATGTTATTTAAAAAAAAAAAAAAATCTGACTGATGGCCATCGGCCATCAGCCAAAATTTGAAAATTTTTTTGAGGGCCGACGGCTCTATGTTGAAAAAAAAAAATTATACTTTTTTAAGGGCCGATGGCCCTCCCTTTTTTTTTTTTTTTTTTTTTAATGGCCTAAACTAAACTTAAAAAAAACAAAAAAATTTAATTTTTTTGAGGGCCGATGGCCCTCTGTTTAACATATAAAATTTTTTTTTTATGACCCTGCCTATTTTTTTTTTTTTAATGGTCTAAACTAAACTATAAAAAAATAAAAAGTTTTTTAATTTTTTTTTTTTTAGGGCCGATGGCCCTCTGCTTAAGAAAAAAAAAGTTTTTAAATTTTTTTTTTGAGGGGCCGATGCCCTCCTGTTTAACCCCCTTTTCTTTTCTTTTTTTTTTTTCGGGAATTATGGAGGGCTATGGATTCCATCGGCCTCCATCGGCCCTCCCATCGGCCCCGCCGTATAAGGACAAAATGGCTATATTTGTGTTTTTTTTTTGAGATCGGCTATATATGTATGTATATATGTACTGTGTAGCTACAGTTAAAAATGCCTCAAAAAACAATTATTAATTTGACCGAACCAAAAAGCAAAATCATGAGTACCTATTAATTTGATTTTTGTGACATTTGCCAACAAACTACATACTATGTATAATCTTTCAAAGCCACATTAAACATTAAATATATAATTTGTAAAGAGTCAACAACCATAAGAATCAAGAAACAGTAGTTAAAGTCCCCTTGGGATGGCAAAGTTGGTGAAGGTGGTTGGTTCGGGGACCAAAGGTCCCGGGTTGAATCTCACTGGAAGAGCTTTGTGGAGCTGTCACCTTATGGTTAGCTTAGGGTGGTTGAACTCTCTGTGTGGTTTGCGAGGCTCTTTGCACAAGGAGCGGGGTTTACCCGTGCGCAGAAGGTAGCGAGAGCTACGGGTTCACGTATCAAAAAAAAAAAAAAAAAAAAAAAAAAAACAGTAGTTAAAGTCCTCATGGGATGGCATAGCGGTGAAGGTGGGAGACTTGGGACCGATAGGTCACGGGTTCAATTTCCACTGGACACGCCATGTGTGAGCCTGTCACCTTGTCACATTAAGGGTGGTTTACCTCTTTCGTTGGTTTGCGGGTTCTTGCATGCGAGCGAGTTTACCTGTGCGCGCACCAAAGGTAGCAGCCTCGGGTTCTCGTCATAAAAAAAATAAAAAAAAAAAAAAAAAAAAAGAAACAATAGGTAAAGTGGTAGCATGGTCGGAAAATAATGAGTTTAAAATCCACCAAAATCGTTATGTATGACCCAGTGCATACTTCGTCATCCAAAAAAAATGAGGAAGCCGCGGCATTCATGCTGGTGGCCTTCCACTTCCACAAGCTTTGGTTTGAGAAGCCTCCTATATTGACTTTTCCAACCAACAACTTGCCAAAAATCTAATCAGGTTGCAGAAACATCCTTTCTCAAATTTCACGTTTATGAATAACTTCAAATTATATACTTATATATATATATATATAGATATAGGAAGGATCAAATGAGAATCAAGTTTTATATGAGAACTAGGAACTAATATAAATTTTAGATTTATTTCAATCTATAGTTATTATTAAGCTATTAGTTAATTCATGATATTTAATGTAAAATATCTTAAAAAGTTAACAATGTAATTTACGTTGTTAAATTAAGTAACGTATCCTTTACATTTTGAAATCTTACCTTTTTTTTGTTATGATCATTTATTAATTTTAATTTCCATATTTAACTAATCACCAAAACTAATCATTTATTAGGACCGATGAATAATTTTTGTGATCTTATTTAACTAATAATTTATTATTTATTTACGATGCATATTTAATTTTCTCTAATTTCAATTTCAAAACTTATTTCAAATTGTATTGAAATAATTGATTAATTCGAATTAATTGAAGTATAATTTAGTGTAAATTTATGCAATAATTACAATATGTTTATGCATTATTTCTCATATTTTGATGCATAATTATAATAGCTATATGCATTATTTCCTATTTATTGATTCATCAATTAGAATACACAAATGCATAAAATATGTTACTGTAATATTATGATGACGATGTGTAGTATTATTATACATATTAAATATTATGATGCATATGTATAATATTATGATGCATATGAAATATTATAATGCATATGATGCAAATGTGTAATATTATGATGCATATGAAATATTATGATGCATATGATACCTATGTGTAATATTATGATGCATATGAAACATTGTTGAAATGCATTAAATTGTAAGTTAATCTTAATGCATTTAAACTAACAAAGTTATGCATTAATAAAGGAGCATTTTTTTAATCATAGTTATTACCTTTTTAATAATAATTAAAGTAAAAAAAATAGTAATTCTCTTCCGTATTATTTTAGTAATGACATCTAATTAAAATCTTTAATTAGTTTAATGCATTAATTTTAACTAATGTTTGATTGAAGTTACTACCCATCTTTCCTAATTCAAGTGTGTAATAATATAGAAAATAATTGGTTTTTACACAATCACCCTTACACAATTAAAGAAAATTAAAAATATCATAATTAATTTTTAGATCGACCATTCATTCTTATAAGATCGGTGGTGCATAATGGTTCTTGGTTACCATATAGAGTTTGGTTTTCACGAGAACTCTACCCTATATATATATATGAGATTGATCATTAAGGAACAACACCTTACTGAAGGAACTAACATATCATAGCCCTCCATTTTATAAGATGTGTGGTTGTATTTAAAGTAGATAGTTTTGTTTTATTTTTTTTAATTTGTATCATTAAGGGTACTGTAGTCAATTTCATTTATATTTCTTATTAGTTATTTTTTTATTATTTTACTTTGAATTTAACAAAGAGGAAAACGAGATTTGATGCCCTTTGTTCTTCTTCTTCGCCGCTCGTAATTTATATGCACTTCATTCGTAATTTTTATGCACTTTATTCGTAATTTATATGCACTTCATTCGTAATTTTTATGCATTTCATTCGTAATTTATATGCACTTCATTTATAATTTATATGCACTTCATTCGTAATTTTTATGCACTTTATTCGTAATTTATATGCACTTTATTCGTAATTTTTATGCACTTTAATCGATAAACCCTAAATACCAGCTCTTTTGAAATATGCAAAATTAACCCAAATAAATTAATCGTACAAATTCAACATCTCAATCAGTTTCTGAAAAATTAAAGCTCCATGAAGGCCCAAATTAAGTTAAATTCCAGGTAATTTGAAATTTGCAAAACTAATCTCAATCAATTCCTCAATTCTCAGTACAAATCTATCATCTCAATCAGTTTCTAAAAAAAATCGAAACTCCATGAACTCCGAAATAAGCTAAATAATATTCAATTTCATAACCCTATGAATCCCGATCCCAAATCCATGAACACCCATCAATACCGATCCCAAATCCATGAACAACCACAACTCCCAACCCATTCCTCCTCAATTCCACATACAAACTATTACCTCAGTTAATTTATTCCTCAATTAGCTTGACGAGAGAAATTCGACGCCATTTGCTTCAGATCCTTCACCGGCGGCTCCACTATCTCACAATAATCGGAGTCATCTCCAGCGAGTGTGTAGTCGCCGTCGTCTTCTTCTTCGATGAGGAGTTCGTATGCGAGTGGAGATGGAAGGTAAATTGGAAGAGAGAGAGGCTATTTATGTTTCTCCTTCGATGAGAGATAAGCGAGGATAGAGAGGGAGATAAGATTTCCTATGTGAGTGAGCTAGAGAGAAGATGAAGGAAGAAAGAGAGAGAGAGAGAATGAAGAGAGGCGTGAGAGTTAGAGAGAGAAGAAAAGAGGAAGAAAGAGAGAGAGAATGAAGAGAGGCGTGAGAGTTAGAGAGAGATAAGTTGGGTTTTTTTTTTTGTAATTTTGTGTCTATATTGGTACTAAATTATCCTTACTAAAATTAATAAAATACAAATTTACTTCTTAATTATTAATTTAACTATTGGTCCGTACATTTTCTAAAATGTATGAATAGATCTTTGTTCCTAATTCCTTTAATAAGTGGTGTTTCTTATTAAACCCTCTCATATATATATATATATATATATATATATAATACATCATTCTCTCTTTAATTAACAAAGCAATCTAAATGACTGGTAGGATTAAGATATTACTTCATCATTGATTAAAACTTATGTGCCTTTTCAAACCTTAGATTATCTTCCGTACTTGGTCAGCCCGTACCGTACCCATAGACACTTTCAACTGAATTTTTCTATCCTAGGCATCGGGCCTACAAGCACTCGCGTGCGATGCAGGATAGAGTGTTTTTATTAATTTTTTTTTTACAAATATTTGATGTGTCATGGTTTTTAACCACCGAGTCTAAGTTGTAGACCCGGTCTAAGATAGAAAAATTCCTTTCAACTTGATTCAACCAACGCTCAATTTTTCATCAAGCGGTTTACCCAAACGACGACGTCACGACAACGCGACGTTGAATCACGAACTTTCCCCCACCACCCTTTCTTCCAATCTCCTCCAATTTTGAACGTCAAATACTACTCAATTCATTTCAACTAAAACACGCATAATATATACATACATCTTCTCTTCCTTTCCCGGATAAACCAGATTACATTCATCATCATGTCGCAAATTTCAACCATCTTCGCTCTCATGCTTTTCCTTGCAGTTACTTCCTCAGCCCAAAACCACAACAACTGCGCTTCTTCATCTTGCGGGAGTATCAAAATCAGCTACCCATTCAGATTGACAACCGCCCCCAAATCTTGCGGCTACAACAACCCTAACTTCGAACTCCAATGCCACAACAATCAAACCATTCTCAACGTAAGATCAAGACGCTACATCGTGCAAGACATCAACTACGATTCCTACTCCATAAGAATGGTCGATCCCAGCATAAACACAGCAAATCTCTCTTCTTGCCCTGCTTACACCAACGACTACGACAGCTGGCCTCTTATATTCACAACTCCATTGGAGCAGATATCCGTATCGTACTTGTACTGCACGACTCAACTGAATTCTCCCAATTACGTAAAAGCCCCTTTCTGCGGTAACCGGAGCAGCATTTCGTCCAATTCTTCCGAGATTCATAGTTATATTGTGGTGGGGAATAGCATGATGGTGTTGGAAGTAGAGGATTCGTGTAAGGTGGATCGAGTAGTTTGGATCTCGAGGCAGAGTGGCATGAGGGATAATGCTTCTTTGGCGGAGATTTATGATGCTTTGGCTTATGGCGTCGAGCTCTCGTGGTTTCGGGTTTACTGCGGTGATTGTGTGAGGAAGGATGGATATTGCAGCTTGGAGGGCAGTAGGGTTACTTGCAAATACTACTGCATGGAGAGTACACCTGTCTCACAACAGAGCTTTAAATGTAAGTCTCTTAGCGTTTCCTTCTGTAGTTTATGGTTTATGATCACTTGCTTAAGTTTGCTGACTTTCCTTATACTTGATAATTCCAGGTCAAGTTCAGTTCTGGGCATGTGAGTACTTCAAAATTCTTTCAAACTTACATTCTGTTAGAAGCTTTTTCATTTATAGTTGTAACATATATACTCCACTCTTGTCTGATTTCCTTCTTTGCTTTTTTTTCTTTTTCTTTTTGGCAGTTATTATTGGAGTCTGGGGAGGCATTGCAATTGGTAAGATTGTTTCCTTCTGGAATGATGCTTGATTTGAATGATGGGAATAAATTTGAAGTGTTGTATGCTGATGGTTCTTGTGCTTGTTGTTATGCAGCTGCACTTGTAGCTCTGAGATTCGTGATTGGGTTCCCATTCCTGATCTGGCTAGTGGTGTCGCAGTGGAGAAAACGGAATCTACCCGTATAGTTTGTGCTGTTCTTTCTTGATGTATGACTTGCTTGAGGTTCATGTTTTACTCTGCTTCAATGTATCAAGTGTAAATTGTTTAGTTGTATTGGTTTGGAAGAGCTGTGTTTCTAACTCTGATATGTAAATTTCAGTTTTTGTTCATATATGAAATCATATTCCTGTTTTGTTACTGTAAAATCATGTCAACTCAAATAGTTCAATATATCAAGAAAGATATGATACAATGTTAATGTAAGTACACGTATGAACTGTTATGATGAATGCCCTTCATTTTTGTGTGTTGAGATCAAAAGAGGCGAAAGGATTTGGTGGCATAACAGGCATGTTTTCTTGTTCGAGCATTTCGATCACTTGTTTCATTGATGGACGATCAGATGGAAACCACTGAATGCACCATAAGCCAATGGTTGAGAATTTCTTAACTGATTCATTACCTTTGCCTTCCTCCTCTATCTGGATGGCTTGTTCTTCTCTGTTCTCCAACTGGCTGAACAACCACTTAGGAAAATAAACTTCACTGATCTGGCGACGAAGATTTAATCTTCTCCCTACCATATGCAGCAATAGCATTCCAAAACCATAAGCATAAGCTTTCTGCGGTATGATGTTAGAGGAACATGAGAATAACTCCGGAGCATTATATTCTAGTGCTCCTTCAGAAGCAGACATCGTAGCTACCAAGACTTTGGGTTTGAAGTTGTTGTCTAGAAAGATTCTCTGAGGACTATCAACCAGATTGAGGATTCTTGGGGGCGGATTCTTGCTGCACGTACTCGATTCCTTTGGCTATATCGAGAGCAATTTTCTGTAACTCTTCCCAACCTAGTTGTTTGTTTTTGTTTTCTGAGGATATAAGCATATCAAGTGTGCAATCTTGGAAGAACTCATAGATGAGAGCTCTCTTATGTCCATCTATGCAAAATCCAATTAATTGGAGGATGTTTTCATGCTGCATTCTACATATTACCTCAACTTCACTAATGAAACCTTCAACACTTAGTTCTTCAGAACCATTATCCAGCACTTTGACAGCAATAGGAGTACCATCTTTGAGCATCCCTTTATGCAGTGCACCTTGCCCGTCTTTCTCGTTGAAATTGTTCACAAGTCTCTTAACATCAGCATAAGAGTATCTTCTTGGCCTCATATCCTTGTGACTCTTCAATGCATTCTCTATCCTTCTATCATCATCTTTCTTTCTTTTCATCACTCTGAAGACGAAAAATGAGGCCATTGTAATGAGCATGAGGAGTATTGTTCCTGCTGTTATCCCTGTAGACATGATTTTTCTGTCAAAATTTTATCTTTGAATTTGTCTGAACAGTGAAGACTGAAAACCTTACCTGCAACAAGTGGTGTATGATGATTCTTTGATGCACCAGTAACTGTAAAAGATCAACATCCATTAGCTAATATGATGCAAACAAAGTGTACAAGTTAGTTTTTTACCAGTTTGGCCAAAGCATTCAGTTTCTTCTTCTGCAGCAGCACTATTTTGCAACCTACAATACTTCCCTTCTGCTTCACACTTCCCACAAGCTGGACTGCTCCAACTAAGATAAAAAGGAGTTCCGTACTCAAAGTCTCTTCCGGTCAATGCGCCATCAGGAACAAATGAAATGTTGTACATCTTGAAACAAGATGAGTATGGGGGCAAGGATGTGATATCATACATTGAAGCAAAATTGATAACTCTGTAACCCCTGCTGCTGAGGCAAGGAATAGTCTCATAGTCTCTTGTGTTGGAACAGTTGAACAAGACGGATCCATCGCCATATCCTATTGCCTCTGCTTTAAATGGTGAGGCTGAAGAGCTAACGGTGGGAGGCTTCTCCGGTAGGCAGGATTGTGCTCTAGCATAGGCGGCTAGCATCTTCTGTGCTTTGTAGTCGATATCCCAGACTGCAACAGTCATATTTAGTTGAAGCAAGATGTTGTTGTTTGATGCTGTAACTGGGAATTGGAGATCAAGCTCCGCTGTTCCACTTTCATTGCATGACAATCCGAAGCCCGGGTATCCACAATGGTCTGGCTGCTGGCCTTTCAGCCAGAATGGGAACCGGATAACGGGGGCAGAAGGGCCACATGTTGCTGGTAGGCACTCATTCTGGCCTACTGCAAGGGGAGAGAATGGAGATGAAAGCAAAGAGGATTATCTTCATGTCTAATTTGGATTCTCTGTGAGACAAGACTATTACTAAACTTAACTCCTCAAGATTCCAATCTAGATTGTTGAATAAGAAATGAGAAGAAAACTGATCAAGTGCATGTCAATAATTGTATGACTTTTTGTGCTATTTTCTCCATTGTTTCCTCCTCAAGGTTTCCTCCATACTCAACCTGTGTTGACATGAACAAAACGCGTCGACGTAGTCATGACAGATTAGTTTATCAAGGTTTCTGAGCTTTTGACTTTGAATGAAAAATTCTTTGAGCTCAATTCTGCATATAAATAATGGCTTCCGTACAACTCTTATGATGATTAAGGATTAAGATATAGATTAATGAATGTTATCTTCTTTACTGTTGGCATTATTTATATCCAAACAGAACAAGTGATTAGTCTAGTCAACGCACTAATCCCCATGATACATTCCAACTGAATCAATCAAAAAACTCAAACCAAAACTTCCAAGAAAATAACCATCAATACTCAAAACAATCTATAGCATTAAAACATTCTATCACAGTTTCGCATTCTCTCATCATCTAAAAATGTCGAATAAGAAGCTCTTTTCTTCATATCTAGCCCTTCTGCTCTCCTATGTTTTACAGGAATATGCAGAGCAAAAAAAAACTCAACTTGCATCACTTCTTCTTGTGGGAATATCAACATCAGCTACCCTTTTAGGCTGAGAGGAGATCCAGCAAACTGTGGCCATCCAGACCCCATTTTTGCGCTCGAATGCCAGCAAAACCGACTCTTATTCCACACAAAATCAAGAAGATACCATGTTCAGACAATCACTTAACAGCAACTTTTCCATGCGCTTATCTGATCCAGGTCTAGAGAGCAACAACTACTCTTCCTGCCCGAGTTACTCATACGTGGATGATGACTTATCCTCGAGCTATGTGTATCGTTATTCTTCCAACAACATCTACATTACATTTCTCAATTGTCTTAGTCCTGTGGCTAATCCATTATGCATCAAGAATCCATTCTGTGGCAACACAAGTGCTTTCTCCAACTCCTCTCGAGTTTACAGTTATGTTACATCTAAGAGCATATTAGTATCAAATTTGAAGGAGTCATGTTCCTATGACAACATGGCTCAGGCTTCATCACCATAGGCTTCATCACCATAGCCTTTGAGCTATTATGATATCCTGCATTATGTACAGAATGCTATGAGAGCAAGGGTACTTGCAGTCTGGACGACATCCTGCATTATGTACAGAATGCTATGAGAGCAAGGGTACTTGCAGTCTGGACGACAACAAAATCAGATGTCGCCATTATTGCTATGAAGACACCCTTCTAGAAGAGCGTACTTTCATCTGTAAGAGAACCTTCAACTTTTTCTTAAATGCTTTCTTGAAACAGAAATTTACAAAGTTGGATTGGTTTACATGTCAGCTTACTAACACTCTTTACTTGGGAATGCAGGCAAGTTGGAGTATTATGCGGGTAAGTTATCTATACACAGGCCTCTAATTAGATGTTGATACAAAACATTTTCTTGTATTTGTTTCATATATTTATCATCTGTTCTTACCTACTTATTGCATTGAACAGCTTATCTATACATTGCGGCGTTGGCTATTGGTGAGTCCTTGTTACCCTCAGTATAACACACAATCTACCATTTTCATATTTTTATTGCAACTCTTTCATATCTTTTTGCAGGTGCAATCATTGCACTAAGATTCATACTTGGGGTTTCATGTCTAATTGGATTGGCAGTGAATGATAGGAAAAGGCAACGATCATCCATGAACGAGACTGAAAACATCGAAGAACTCTTGAGACACCAAGTGAATCACATGCCAATAAACTATAGTTATAGAGAGATCAAGAAAATGACACAAAATTTCAAGGCCGAGTTAGGCAGAGGACCACATGGAACTGTTTTCAGAGGCAAACTCCGGAGCGGTCCTCTTGTTGCAGTAAAGATGATGACTGATTCTTCAGATAGCGACAAAGAGTTCATCAAGCATGCCTCATCAATATCAAGGATCAACAATGCAAATGAAGTCAAACTTTTTGGGTTCTGCATCAAAGACAGAAAGAGAGCTCTGGTTTATGAGTTTGTGCAGTGTGGCTCTCTTGACAAACATGTCTTCTTGCAGTAAGGAAAGAAGATTTGTCTAAGTGTGGGAGAGATGTTCAAGATATCGATTGGAATCGCATGTGGAATGCAGTGTTTACATGCTGCTCAAGTCTTGCTTCTTGGAATCAAGCCTCGCAACATTCTTCTTGATGAAGATCACTATCCCAAGATTCTAGATTCTGGGCTTTGCTCATCACATTGTCATAGAATTGAAGGTAGGAAAGTGGATAAGCTTAAGGGGAAGATGGGATTCATGCCTCCGGAACTGTTGTACAGCAACATTGGAGAAGTCTCCTGCAAAGGTGATGTGTACCGCTATGGGATGCTGGTGCCGGAAATGGCAGCACAGCTGCAGGCCTTAAATCCTTATGGCAGTAAAGCAGGGGAAGTGTTCTTTCCGTCGTGGATTTACGACCGGTTATGTGAAGGAAAAGAGTTGGAAATGAGAAGTGTTGAGGAAGAAGAGAAGAGATGGTGAGAAAGATGATTGTAGCTGGGCTATGGTGCATCCAAATTAGGGCTGGAGATAGGCCAAGTATGGATGAAGTTGTGGCATGCTTCAAGGAGGAACTCAGTTAACTATGCCACCTGTGCCTTTCCAGAGAGCCATGAATTAGCTTTCTATAAATTTTAGTATTCATAAGCCATCATCTACTATGTTTCATCATTATTATTTTTTATTTCTTTTTTACTTTCTATTTTTCATAGAATCAACCATTGTAGCTCTGGCTTTGAGGTTGTAAACCCTAAACCCTAACTAAGAGAACAATTATTAGATACATTATAACTAAATGGCACGTCATTCAATTTGTTAGTTATAACTAATCTATGCAGTTTAGGGCTAGTAATGCAGTTAGGGTTACTGTATAAATGTCTCATTTGATAATCAATCAAACACGTTTTTCATTATCAAATCCAGCTGCTACTCTCAAATCACTTCATCCGAAGAACGTCCGAACAAATCTCCAGCAGGCTTGATCTCCTCTCTCTTCTCCTCCAAATAACCAGCAAAGATTTTACTACTCTTTAATTTGTTTTTGTTCCTTTCTTTGTTATTAGTTTAATAGAAATTATTTTGTTACTACGAATTTATTGTTTTCAGAGTAGGAAGTCTATGGTTTATTGCTTATCAAAGAAAAACTGGGTTCTTTAGTTCTTATGTAAATGATAAGTTCCTAAATTTTACACAGCAAGAGAGCATGGATAGCAGAGTCCTACTAAATATTAGTACTAATTACATAGTGGTCATTTATCTTCGGTAAAATCTGGCTCAGCTGGCTTCTGAAGAAGAATAGGCGATATCCTCGCCTTCCTCGCACCGTTCCTTCGCACAGCACGGAGAGCATTAGCTGCAAATCTCGACGCATAAATGGTCGCCCCCAAACTAGGCAGACTCCCACCTTCTTTCGCCAATGCATACTGCAGCCTAGTCTCTTTCTCGCGCAGAGCTTCTTCCATCTTCTTCCTCACACAACGCCTCCATGCCGCTTGTATGAAACAAGCCGCCCAAGTCCTCCACTGCTGCGAGTAGAACCTGAACGTGTGGCGAAGCTGTTTGCTGTGCAGCCTTCGGAATTGTGATGCAACAGACTTGAGGTCATCAGCCACAAGCACGAATGCTTCTACTTCTGTGAGGGCTTGAACTGTTCTTGTTGAGATTGGGAGGTTGGAGGAAGAGTGGGGGTCCAGCGCCCAAGTTAAAAGCTCCTCTCCACAAAAATCGCCAGCTTTTAAATAGTCTGAGTTGAAGAAGCCTGTTCTTCCTCCATTCGTGGTCACAGTTAAGAGTTTCCCGCGCATGACAAACAGCATCTCGTCGACTGGATCACCCTCGCGGACAATGTAGCTGTCTTCGGTGTAGAGAACGGGTTTGAGGCGATCACACATTGCATCTAGGAGTTGATCGTCCATTTTCTCAAATATAGGCACCTAAACCATAGATACATTTATCATTTCCTAGCTAATCTTGTAATCTTTATCAGCCAAGAAATGAGCTTTAGAAAGTACCCTCTTGAGCAAAGCCAAGCAGAGATGCCGCTTGATGTCTCTTCTGAGGTCCTTGGGAAGATTACGAACCAGATGATCTTCATCGACACCTCTAGTTTCTTGCCATCTGTATTGCTCGTATCTTCTTATTCGCTCCCTCAAACTCTCCGGAAGAAGACGGTGAGACATCCATTGCTCTGCGTCTCGTCTCTTCACCCTCATCTCCTCCAATCTCAGTGTTGTAGACTGCAGATATGTCTGTATTACCAATATTCAGATTTCAGTAAAAAAAAAAAAAAAAAGAATCTTGTGCGTGTACACGTTACACCAATTTAAATGATTAAATCTAAGTCATTTGGAAAACATGTTCACTAATAATGAAACAAAGTCTGTATATTGGATAAAGAATTCAGTTACCTGCATATTTCCAATCAGAAAAGAAAATAGGACCAAGCCAGAAATGGATATGAAAACTGCAAAGCAAATTTCCCAGACATAGGTACTTGTTTTAAGGTTCTGGCCGAGAGAACTGCAAAAGTTAGATAAGTTGAATATCATGCACAAGAAACTCTGAAACAAATGCTCCATCAAGTATACTAATATAGAAGAAAAGATTATCACATTTTTCAAAATTTTGGGACAGGTGATTTTAGATTTCTTCTTAGCTATAAGGCAATAGACATAGTTAACATTCTTCATTGTCTTTTCTGTTTCATGAATATGTAAGGCAGCTATAATTTGATACTTCAATCAAGCATGTTATTGTCGAAGAAGAGTACCTCAAGTTCTGCAGTCCCCACCAGAAACAGTAGAAGAACTTCTGAGGAAAATCATTTGATTCAACAACACCAGATTGAAGGCCATTAAGGAATATCCCAAAATCAAAAATGGCAGCATTAGGTATCTGAACAGGACAAGATTGGTTCAGCAATTGAACGAAACCATTATGATTAGCACTGCAGTCAAATGAAGCTTTCCTACAATCAGACTGATTCCCACAAGCTCTTAGCCAGCAGGTAGTTTCGCGTTCTATAGAAAGCAAATACCAAGAGGCTCCAATCACCTAACAGAGGAACAAAACCCCAATGATCAAACGATCTTAGGGGAAAAAAGATACTAGAAATTATATAATTAAGCTTCCTGAGCCTTATAAGATAAAATGGCATTGAAGATAAAACAGGAAAGCAGCTAATTTAAAGCAATACACATACACCTTCGTAGGCATACTTACATGACTGGCAAGCATATACAGGAGAAGATTGAAAGCAGCTCCAGCCCATGCTGTTTCAGTGAGTATGCCTGAACTTCTGGTGACTTCTGTGTACAGAGGATGGATTCTAAGAACCCTTGGAATATACTGAAGGATCACCACAGCTTTTAACAAATTCTTCGTGTTTAGAGACTTTGGACCTTTCAACGTGGGTATGATAATCAGTATTACAATCTGCAAAACCATAGAATGATCATTGAGTTACATGTACGTAGATAACTAATTGCAACTATTTGCAGTTTCTTGAACGTAAAGAAATTTCATGTGTATTATAATACTAAAAAGTACATATTTGAAGTTAATACATCAATATTTAGATTAAATGAGACAATTTCGCATAACAAGAAAATGTATTTGAAAGATAGATCTTTATGGTTTTATGTGCAGGGGACATAAGTGTCATTATTTATGACACTGGAAAAATATGCTTGATCGGTAAAAGTTTTCAGTGTCCTAATTTCCTTGTATGGATTTATATGCATCACAAAGTCTTGGAAAATAAGTCTTTTTGGTTTAATTCTTGATTCAAAAACCAAGTCTCACAAACAATAGAGATGTGTTATTCTACTTTTCGGATACAACAATGTAGTATGTACAATCATCTTACGCATAGAGATTTTCTCACTTACCTGTGGAAGTGGAAGAACTGCAAGAATATCAATTACGAAGTAGGAAGACAGATATCTCTTTGTAATCTCCCAAGAATTCTCAACAAGAACACCTCTTCCAAACACACGAGAAGAAGGGGCAACAAAACCAGTATGGAACTGAAAAATGATATGGATGAGGTAAAAGATATCCGTAAAGGAACGTAGAACACAAGCTATAAGTTCCAATCTCTTGTCCAACTTAAGGCACTTTCTACCACCATCTATGATAGGTATGTAGAAAAACAGGGGATCCAATGAAACCGCAGCCACACATGATAGAACAAAAATCTTATTCCATTTTTTGAAGAAAGGATCCTTGAGGATCAAGAATTTTCCTCCTAGACTCATCATCTGTTCTCAGCTTTCCCAGAGAGAATGAACTTAGTGATCTTGTCAACCGTTTAATTCTTTCAGAGCCATATTCAAACCCTCTCTGAAATTTGTCAGAAACCGAGTAGGCTGCTGATCTAAGTCTGCCCAGTTCCCCTGATGATTGTCCATCAAATCTTTTCTGCGATCTCCAACCTTGAAACCTGAAAGGTGAAAGGTGAAACTATAAGACTACAGAACAACTGCCTGATCAACGAAAATTTGCAATACAGGAAGCAACAAAAAGCCAAATAACCCTGCTCCACATGATAAAGATTTTATCTTTGAGGAGATGGAGGTAGTTCGGAAAGTAGTTTAAACTTCTTCTGCAGAAAATCTTCTTCCAATTATTACTTTCATGCTGGAGACTACAAGTGCATGTAAGCTCTAACCATCTCAAGAAATGAAGATGACAATAGACAAATAACTGACCTGGCAATCTTCTCTTGTTGGTAACTCATTACCCAGCTAGCATGAGGATGAAAGAAAAACAGAATAACAAGAAACTCAACAAAAATATCCTCTTGCTAGCACCAGATGCTTTTCCAAATCAAACCCTGCAATTAGAATATGCACAACAACACCCTCTTAGACTATTTGCTCGATTTAAAATTGAAAGCAGAAACTGATGATTCAAAAACCAACATTTTCTTTTTCATAAATTCAAATACAATAATCACTTTAGAGCACAATTGATCCCAATAATTTCCCATAGCTTATAAAAAATAAACCAGTCTTCTTCCATTAGATAACAAAAAAGATGTTGGTAGCAGAGTGGCATTCTCCTAAGCAGTTGATGAAGTGCCAAAAGTAACCTAAACTTAATACGGAAATAAATATCATCATATCCAAATTCAATTCCAGATTCAGAACCAACGCAACACAGAAATACCTAGAGTTTATAGAGTATGATTGGACAAAATAAGCGTCAACGCCATAAAAAAAAATAAAATAATAAAATAAAATAAAAAAAAGAAGAAGAAGAACCAGTCAACACAGCCAAGTGTAACAACGTCATCCAGAAGCAAAAAACGAGCAAATAATCAAACAAAAACACTAAATCTCCACTAGAACATAACCAAAACTCACCATTTCTTCACATCAACGAAACACACACGTAAGTCAGTACGGACTTCAACTTCTCAGCGAGCAGCTAGCAACGGCACTTGGAACAAAGAAAGCAGCGCTCCACCAATCCTACATATAAAGTCATGAGCCGTTATAAAGACGTCGTACACCGCTGCCTGTTCCTTGTGAAGGGGAAGAAGAAAGGGGGGTGGGGCAGGGGAGAAGTTTCGTGGATATTTCCGATTCTGGAGCTCTTGTTTGAGGTGGGAAGCTAAAAAGCATTGTGCAGTTTCCAGTTTGGATTTATATAAAAATCCTGCTGCTCTTGCAAATAGATTTTAGAGAGAGAAACAAACAAGGGCATTGGATTAGCATCCACCCATCAAATACTTCAAAATGTGAAGTGGGAAAGAGGGAAGTCGTTGGTGGGGCCCTCCTCCCATTGAGTGTGAGCGACTTTAACTCCTCCGTCTTTTATTTTTTATTGCATCTATCTCGCATTATTAGATTCGTTTTTTCGATTGAGACGTCCACTAAAATGGTTCGAATCTAATTTAGTAAAATAATTACATTACTATTATCTCTACTACTTTAACATTTATTTCTCTTACTCTATCATCTACTCCCATTATAAAATTTATTTTTTCTACCATATTTTATCATCTACTCTTTTTCATTATCTCACTTATCTTCTCTCCCATACTTTTTCATTTGCTTTCCTCCCTACATACTTATATCGTTTGTTTTCTTAATAATCGTCTTAGAAAAGTTTTGAGCCGCTTATAGCGGAATGGAAGGAATATTTTATTTATTTTCTCACCGGCCGGTGCTTGCAATTTTTCAAAATTCGGAATTTATTTTATTAAAATTATTTTATTTCTAAGTTGAAAATATTCCCTTGCCATAGACTTTCAAATAAATTACTAATATTAACTAATAAACACTAATATAGTTCATTAGTTTGGAACTAATTGTACTTCACATAACACAAAAGAAATCCTCCTTAAAAATAGGAAAAATGTCATTTTTATCTGTCAATGGTCTCATTTTAACTTTGATCCCTTATTTTAATTAACGATCAATTTTTGACTTTATAAATTGTATAAAAGTCTCCGATTCAGCATGTTTAATTATATTTTTAAAATTTATCCGATTTGAATCTGTTAGGATGTTGTAATAGGCATTCATAAAGTTTTGACTTCATTTCATTTTTAATCCGGTAAGTTTGACTCTTGTTTCAATTTTAGTGAAAAAAACTATTTTAGCCCGTTTGATAGAAGTCAATTTGACTTTTACCCATTATTTTAATACTCACAAACTCACTAAATTATATTCCCTAGTCCCACTAGAAACGATACGTTTCTTTTGGGCATGAGAACCAAGAAAGTGGTGTTATATGGTGTAAGATTGTTTGACTTTTTAGTAGTTAATTGTGGTCCACACAATCTTTACTATTTTAGGAAACACGTCATTTCTAATGAGACGGTTCAATAAAGAAAACGCGTCGTTTATAGTGGGACAGGAGAGTAAGTATTTATACATGTTGCAAAAATGTCAAATGTTGGTGAATTATATAAAACCAACCAAATTTGTGAACACGTAAACGAGGGCAATCCGATTAGACCACAACCATCGGTTGAAGTTCAACCGGTACCTCATAATTAAAATATGTGCAATTCATTTATATATTGATGATCCTATAAACGAGAAATAGATGTGGGGGAATACACCCATGTAAAACTTTTTGGTTTGAAATGTGCAAAGGTGCAGAAGTGAGTGAAAACCCTCTCTCGTTTGAAAAACTCTTTTACGTATGAGGAATGGTTTATAAATACAGGATAAGAATTTTATCTGAAAGCAGAGAAATAAAAAGTAACGTAAGCACATGGTTTATAGTGGTTCGAAAATAATTCATACACGTCCACTCTTCCTGACAAGGTCAGGGAAATCCCTTATAACAAAACTTGATCGAGTTATGTTACATGTCTTCTTCTTCGTCGTTTACTTCGACTTCTACAAAGATTCCAACAAACACTCCAAACATTTCAACACTTCTTAGTTGGGTATGGGTTTGGTTTCTCTAACATGAGAGGTCCTTACAAAAATTTGGACCTTCTCAACTAAGCAAGAATAAGAATTATGGCTTAGCAACTGTTGGAACTTTTGGGCTTCAATAAATAGACACAACTAATAATAAGGGTTTAATAAGAATGAGAGCTTTTGAAATCTTGAAGGCTTGAGAATATGAAATAGTTATGTAACCTTGTTTGATTCAAGGTTCTTCATATATATATAGCCACCTTCCTAAATAGATTCGTTAGAGAAACATCTTATTAGAGTAGGTGAGTTTCTCGAACTGCAAAAAGCTTATGAATGTTGTTTCTCGAACATTGCATATGTCATCGTGTCACAATCTGATTGATGAAGAAGATATTGTCAGTGACTTCAATCAGGGCGTGAAAACCTCGTACTTCTTTGAGTCAAGCAAGTGATTGAATCCTTCTTCGAGGAGGTCAGCATTGCGTCAGTCAAGAACCGTTAGTTTCCTCAATAAGGTGGTTAGTGTCCAACAATAACAAGGAGTATTGATTCTATATCCGACAATCATGAGTCATATAGAGTCATTCCTAAGGCGAGAATCACAAAGGACAGCTAACACTAGATACTAAGTACAAGCTATGACATGATTTATCATCCGTCAAGGTTTTGAGATATATATCAAAACTATATTATTAAAATCATATATATATATATCAAAACTATATTATTAAAATCATATATATATATATATATATATATATATATGGTGTGGATCTGGGATAATATGTATTTTGTAATGAAATATAATATTTGAATATTTGGTGTATGGAATTGGAAATGGAGGGGTTTTGCGGTCACCATTGCATTCAAAAAAATTGGACACAAATCAATAAAAATACCTTGTTGTATGTTTTGATAATTTAAAAATCAAAAGATCTGATATTCTTATCAATTTTGATAGTTATGTATATTTAAATTTGTATTTTAATTTAATCAATTTATTTTTTGTTTCACATAAGTGTATTTAGATTCCAACATAGCTAATTTTATATGAACAAGTCAAATTGAAGTATTGAACGCTACTTAATTGTTTAAAATTTGACACGATTAACATAACGATGAAATTGAGACAATAGCAAACGTGATAAGAAAAAATAATACTCCTCCGTCCCACTGTCTGTGAGTCACTTTTTTATTTTAGACATCCTAATAAAAGTTGCTTATTCTAAAAAAAGTAAAAGATTCTGTCGATCAAATTTTACTATAAAAGTCAAACAATTTACATAACACAACTTTCTAAATTCTCGTGCAAAGAAGTGAGCCACAAATAATATGACAGAGTGAATATTATTAAATGAGAACCAAGTTCTTTAATAAATAGAAATTTACATGCGCCTATACACACTTAACGGATTAAAATCGGATAAATTTGGATTAATTCTATCAAACACGTTAAAATCGACTCTCTCCGTCCCATTATTCATGTCCACTATACGCGAAATGAGTATCTCATTATTTATGTTCATTATCTAAAATGGAAATGAATTACACTACTTTCAACTTCTTAGACCCACAACTTTTTAATTATATTAGTACTTTTCAACTTTTTGGATATACCACTTTTTTTATTTTACATTCAATACCATAATTTTTATTTTCATTTTAAAGTGAACATGGATAATGGAACTGGGTAAGTATTTTTATAAAACTAGATGGTTTGAAACTATGGTTAAAATATGGGACACAACGGATAATATGACCGACTAAAAATGATTTGTTCTCCTCCAAAAATTATGAGTAGTAATGAAAAGACGAATAAAGTATTTTATTCTGGTTTAATCTGAAACATTCCTCCAATAGTCAAGATAAGCCATTTATTTCCTTTGTCGCACCATGATTACCGTTCAATAATTTATTATTAGAGGGTGAAAAAGACATTCCACTATGAACCTTTGATTCGGTCAAATTGTAGTAGAAGCAAGAGCAACAGTGGTGGTTGACTTAGTTGACTTATACTTTTACAGTTTTACCATTCTGCGTTGATTATTTCAGATCTTAGATAAATATCGGTTTGATAAAAATTCACCTCAGTGAAGGTCAAAATTGGAAATTGTAGTTTTAATAAGTAGTAGCAAATACGTTGCAGTAATTGAGTTAAAAAAGAAAGAGCAAATACTAGTAATTAAAATTAAAATTTCTTAATGGTATAAAGAGACTAAATTGTGAAGATATGTTGTTATTTAGTGATGCTGACATGGCGCGATTATTTGGTCCATCGAAAATTGGAAATATAACTGTCAGTTCAAATAATTATTTCAGCGTTGTATTATCGTATTCCAATATAAATAATAGATGCATAGATTATAAATATTCTGATATCTGAGAAATATTCTCTCCGTCCCATTTTACATACCATGTTTTTAACTTTTGAAACTTAAATCCAAAATAACAGCGTTTCCTTAAAATAAAATAAGCTTTTAAAAATATTCCTAAATTATCTCTTTATTTTTTTTATTTCTTTCTCATACTACTCTCTCACAAACTCACTTATAATTTTAGTTGGTGAAGTAAGAACTACGAAAGTCTATGAGAACGTATAAAATATTTCAATTAAGATAATTTAGGCTAAATTGGGTAGGGCCATCTGATTGTTCTTAAGCCCGTCCCATAATTCCTTCCCGTAATTAGTTCCAAGGAAATTATATTATCTCTAGTGTTTTTTAATGTTTATTATCAAAATGTTAATTATATTATTTTATTTGTTTCATAAATGTATAAATTCATTATTTCTTAATAAAATTAATATAAATTATTGTTCAAAAGATAGTAAATAATAAAATGACATTAAATATGATATATAAATAAACTTATAACTTCTTATATTCATCCTAATTAAAATTCGAATTTTTTGAAGTTCGAAAATTCTCTCTAAATTAATAAATATTAATTTATAGATAAATTAATCTCTATAAAATAATAAATTTCACGGTCCCAACAATATCAGTTTAGAGAGGTTTAACTGTACTATTGAATCGAGCACATAAATAGTAAGTTTAATTGTGTTTTGTAAAATTATTAACTTATTGCTGGATATTGCAAATATTATTATTCTTCTTTCTCCTCCTCCTCTTTCTCTCCCTCTTTAATGAGGAACACACTCCCACAATACTTTTGGTGCGTACATGGTAAACTCACACATTGCAAATATTCTTAGAATTTAGTGTCATCTTCATCTCAATTATCTTATCCACTTTGGTTGTGATGCGGTTTTTAAAGAGAGATGCTAGTTGTGTGTTGAGTGATGTAAAGTTATGGGTCCCACAAAAAAGTAGGGGTAATAATTTACTAAAAAATGAAACTGGATAATATATTTGGGACGACCCGAAATGAAAAATTGAAGAAGATAATTCGGACTGAGGGAGTATTAGATTATACGGATGGATCAAATGAGAAGTTTATGCATAGAAACTAGGAACTAATTTGCACCCTTCATCTTATTTGTTGGGTGATGTCTTATGTATTAGATTTTAATGATCTCAAAACTCTAAATGATAATGAACTAGTTTTTGTAATAGATCGGTCAAGATTAGTTAAGCTTATAAGTTAGGAAGTTTGTTAGCCTTTCTCAGATTTTCAGGATATCGCCGCTCTAGTCTCAGTAGAACATGCTTCGGCAGCGTCTGAAGATTGGCTGTTTGAAGACTCAGTAAAGGTTGTCGCCGACTCAATACCACTGCCTTTATGAAGACTCTCTGGAGTGTAGTCTGTAAACAATGTTTATGTCAAACAAAGAGAACGTTATTACACGATCTTATCAATAAAGAGTCAAGTTATTGTTCGAGGAATCTACAGTATCAGTCTAGAGTCAGATCAAGTCACAACTATCTTATCAACCTCGGTCAATCAAAAACAACCCAACACTTTACTTATCCGAACATAAAGTTGCAATTAATGACTAATTCTCGGGATTTAAGGAATCTCAATAGTGAAGATTCAAATTGCTTGACTGCCCTATTCTCAGTTGTGACGGTCATAGAGAAGACATTTTTCAACCAAAATTACGAAACTTAAACATTCAAGCATTCAAAAGCTCTAGCAATCTTGAAGGTCATACTTAGCAAAGACCATCACTTTAAAATATATTCTCATATGTTCTTTTCACGAGTAGAGGTATTAACTATTTCCTCCCGTTTACGCTTAAGGCTCATTGTATTTATTTATAGCTTGATTGAATAATTTCATTTCTTGAACTGTTCTTATTGTAAGAACTTTTTTAGTTGGAAAATCCTTGACGTTTCTACTACCTTCCAAGAAGAGTAGGCTTAGAGTTTGGATTGTAAAGTTGCTTAGAATTTTAGTAAGATTCATTCTATCCCGAATGTAGGTAGTTGAACTTGTTCGATATAATAGCAAGAATCATATGCAAACGGGAGGAATGGATGCATGATATTATTGACCCGAACCACTATACATTGACCCGAACCACTATACTGTGTTATTTATCGCTTTAATTTGATTTATTATTGACCATTTGCACTAAAGAGTTTTACAAAATTATACAAGTCTTGCTTCTGAGTAAAATCCTTAAAAAGTGCATATGCATTCAAGAGAGATTTTTTAGTAAACAATTATTTTTTTACATGATATAAAATTGAGCTTGCACATTCCGCACAATATTCAATATTACACTCTATAAGAGCTTTTAGGAAGCGATCTTTACTATTGAGTCTTTAACTCAGTAAGTATATTAAGTGAACACTGAGTTCAACATTCAAACAAAAACTTGAAATCATGTTTATTCTCATGCACCTGAATGTCACGTTTTTGGACCAATATTACTATTGGATTACTTGAATCGTATATGTTCTTGAAATTTTCATTATTCATACATAAAACTTTTCATACATAACCTTTACATATTTTATGATAAGACCTTAAAGTCATGTAGTTTTTTATAAAAGAAAAATATATGAATTTTCAAGAAAAAATATAAAAATTATCGATAAATTCGTAATTTACGGTCTATACCTATATTTATCTTTTTTACAGCCGGCATTAATTGTTAAACTTGTCTTCTTCTACCTATAATAATAATAATATAATATAAATATATATAAATGTCAATCCAGGTACTCTACCCTTTTTCTCCATAAACTACCGAAGATGCCCTTTAATGTCCATCTATTATCCATTCTACCATTTTGTCTTATACGGCTATCCTCTTTTTTTTTTTTTGCTATTAAATGCCAATTACAGTATTAGATGTCAATTCCGCTTATAACAGCTTTACTACCGAAGTGGAAAAATGTTTGGCTCATTGCACGAGACACAGGGTAACATCTCCCTTATTGCCGAAGCTCAATGATTTTGCCACGTTGCCTCCCGTCCTTCGGTGGCAAATCGATTCGGCATTCTCGCACTCTCTCTCTCTCTCTCTCTCTCTGTCCACCCTCCGCCACTCCGCAACAAAATTCATTTTCATTCGCTCCACTAATAGCAGTGGTACCAACAAATCACTCCGTCTGGGGGTTTTCGGGGTCTGGAAAAGTTCAATTGGTTTTCATCATGAGTTAGTTTTTATCTCTATTATTGAATGACACCACTAGGATCTTCTATCTGATCCGATCCACTGTTCCATTTTAAACCGATCGATCTGTTTTCTGATTTGTAACATTCATTAATTTAGATTTTTCTTAAAGAATCGAATAAAGCGTGGATTCTCTGTGTGATATGCGCTTGGATCTGTGTCTCGGCATTTGATTGTGAGGCTCGACGAATCAACTATTCTGAGTGTAAGAACTAGTATATTTCTTTTAATTGTTTTTAAGTGTGGTTTCCCTCTTTCTTCACTCAATACTCAAGTTGTTATCTTAGGTGTGGAAACTGAGCACTGACACAGATGTACTAGCAAAAATGAGCTTAGTGTTATATGTTCGAGTGCTCACTAAAGCATCCTAGGTTTCCTAATTGTTGAATCGCTTAAAAATGGGTTTAGTGCTACAGTAAATGCTATTTTAAAAACTGTAATTAATAGCTTTGGTGTGTGTTTTTGTTATAAGAAAATTACATAAATTGTTAGCACGCAGTAAAAGGAAGAGATGAATGCTTTTGATGTGGCTAATCTGGTTCAACTTAGGTTGGTGGTTTTCTAAATTTCTGCAGTCCATCTTCACTCAGGAGTTGCAGTCATGAAATTTAGAAACATCTCTGCGTAAATATTTGTTTTAGATATGATGAGGTTGATTCCTGTTTCTCACTTAAATGTTTTTTATTTCTTCTATTGGATTTCTTAGATTCAACTTTGAGATCAAGGCATCTGCTTTAGATGTTATGCAACAGTATCTTGAGGTCTGCAAATCTTTGGGCGGGCCATATCAGGAAACACGCTCAGGTCACGCGATTAAGATATATCTGCGGAGTTTCAAATAACACTGTGCATTTAACTTCTTTGTGGAACTATAAGCTTGGAAGATTAAGATCAAAGATGTTGGATTGTGGAGCAACTGCTAAAGGGCCCACAATTGATGTTTCAACTGAGAAGGATGATGATGGTGGCTATGCTAGCGGAGGATGTAAGAGGTAATTAATTTGGACTTCATTAAGTTTTCTTCGTCCGGGAGCTTCAGTATTTTTTTCATAATTTATTATAAAGGAAACATTTTATGCATATTAGATTTTTTTGCAAGTATTTTTGGTGCTTTAACATTCTTTATTTTCATTTTCTGTAAAGGGTTTAAAAAAGATTGAGTTCGTAATTAACATTTCTAGTTTCACTGACCTGTAAAAGCATTAAGATGATTACTAGTAATGATATAACCTGCATATTCTTGTGTTTGTTCTTTGTTGTGAAATAGACGCTCTTCTATTTTTAGTGATATATGCATTTTTTGGTAGTGAATGAGTATGTCAATCTTTGCCATGTATAAAGTGTTACTTCTATAGTCATTAACTTGAGCATTCAGCAGTATGATCTCAATTCTAGAATTAATGAACTAATAAATGTAATAAATTGCTGAGTTGTTTTTCTTCCTTCATCTGGATCATCAAACGACCAGTAGTCTTGGTTTCTTCTTTGCCTTTAGCTATCTATATTCATAAGCTAAATTTTATTTTCAGCTTTTACTTTAGGTGTCATGAAAGTAAAAATCTTAGTCAAGCAAACCCTTAACTGTACATAAAAACTAATTCAAGAGCCCCACCCTTTTCCTCATTCCAAACACAAAAAACTTGATATAACAGAGGACGGAAAGTTTGCCATCTTCACGATTGTTTTAGTTAACATGATTTGTATTTGTGTGACCTTTGCTTGTATCAGATACCTATCTATTGGGTCGTGCAAGTGCCTCACTTGCTCCAGAAACGTCCATGCATGAAAACAAGTAGTCCTGTATTTATGGTTATTCTCTCGTGTAACTATTTCATTTTATGCAACTTCTATTCCCATTATGCTTTCAGGCATTATCTGTACTAGATGAGAATTGAGGCACTGGAATCACAATTCATGAGAAATATATATCTCTGCATGATATTAATCCTTTAGTGATGTAAAATAGTAAAACCAGAAAATCAGTATCTATTTATTTATCATCGACTGTTGAATTAATTGGATATGTTAGATAATGGACACATGCTCGGCTTTAAAATCTTTGACGCCAGGTTGCATTACGAGCAATATGCTTTGTATTACCTTGACTGCAAAAGTAATTGATTCTGCTGATTCATTGCTATTTTGATATTGCCTGAATTAGTTTGACATGACGTGATTAAAGTCATATTCACGCTTTATTTCCTGATTGACAGTGAAGATGGAAGATTAAGCTGGGGATATGCCAGTTTTAGAGGAAAGAGGTCTACCATGGAAGATTTCTACGACATTAAGGCTACCAAGATTGATGGGCAGTCAGTCTGCCTCTTTGGGATATTTGATGGTCAGCTCTTGCCCTATAATTATATACTCCCTCCGTCCCGCTCCAAGTGACCTGTTTCTTTCCGCCGCGGAAATTAAGAAAGTTGATGATAAAGTATGAGAGAGGAGTAGATGATAAAGTAAGAGAGAAAATATGTGTGAGATAGTGAGAGAATAAATGATAAAGTAGGAAAGAGAAATGATAAAGAAGTGATAAAGTAGAAGAGAGAAATGATAAAGTAGGAGATAATTTGTGATTTTTTTTTAAAGTTGTTTCCTTTTTTTGGAAACGGGTCACTTGGAGCGGGATGCATGAAAAGGCAAATGGGTCACTCGAAGCGGGACGGAGGGAGTACCTTTTTCTTGAAGTTTGCATTAATAACCAAAAGAATAGGATACGCATTGAAGGGAGAAACTCCTAATCTAAATGTCCCATTTAGAGAGACAACTGGAGATATAAAGTGTTAGTTGTATAGTTTGTGTGTAAATGAAATCTAATTATGTAATGGTTTGCATATTATTTCATTAAGTGTAGAGAATGATGGGGAGTTGCAGCCTGGATAAACTTTGGGTCATGCATCTTGCCTATTGTCCAGCTTGTTCAAATTCATTGGTTAAGTGATTATATATTTCATGAGGCTGAGTGGTCTTAACGGTCTTTTTGCTTGAGTTTGTTATGAAAAATCTATTACTCCCTCTGTCCTACTCCATTAGTCCACCTTTCTTATTCGAGTTATCCTACTCAATTAGTCCACTTTCCTTTTTAACTTAAAATAGTACTCTAATATAATATAGTGGACCTTACAACTTTATACAGAACTAGTAGCTTTCTTAATCTCCGTGATGAAAAGAAACTGGACTAATAGAGTGAGACGGGGAGGGAGTAGTTTATATGAATTTCATATCACATTGAAATTCTCGATCGCATGACCTCTCACATTTATTGCACAAAGCTTGAAATTAAGATGTTTTCGAGCTAACTTTCTTTTTCTCCTTTTGTCCTCTGAATATAATTCTAAAATTGTTCTGCTTTTATGGGGAGATAGAAAGAATATCACATTTTTGTTGATTTGGATCGTGGCAGGTCATGGTGGCTCTCGTGCTGCTGATTATTTGAAGGGACATCTCTTTGAGAATCTAACAAAACATCCAGAATTTATTGCAAACACAAAAGTTGCTATATGTAAGTTGAAAGGCACAATATTATGTTTGTATAACCGAATGATGATATGTGATTGCATTTCAGTTTTTTTCTATATATTTATTACTCCCTCCTTCCCTCTATAAGTGGCCATCTTTCCCGATTGGGATGTCCCACTAAAAGTGGGCACTTTACTAATTTGGTAAAAAAATATTATCATCTCTTCTACTTTATCATATTCTCTCTCCTACTTTATTATATTCCGTCTCCTACTCTCTCATTATCTTACACATCTTATTTCTCATACTTTATCTTCTACCCTCTCTTTCATACTTTATCATCTATTCTCTTAATTCCCGTGCTGAAAAGATGTTGCTACAAATAGCGGGATGGAGAGAGTATTATTGTTATTGTTATAGTAATTTTCCGTATTTTTTGGTTACAAGCCAAACGTTTGTGGTAATAGGGGATATGTATACTTTCTTCTTGTGTCCCATTGCTGCTTGTACAGTGTAATATTGGATACTTGTCTGGTCATTTATTAAGTAATGAAGTGCAATTATCTTATCCCTTGTGTTGAAGCTACTTAGAGATATGTTTTCATATACTTAAAAGGTGTATAATTTTTAAGTAGCACCTGATGGTTCTAAACTTCTATGTGAAGATATTAAATATTTGATCTGGCAAGGTTTGGAACAAATAGTGATTATCTGTTTCAAGTGCCTCCGAATTTTGTAACCATGAAAAAAGTTGCTGCAGATTGATTCCAAATTGAATTGCTGATTTCCATAAAACAGTTCTATAGATCTATGATTAATCAAACAATAGTATATTCGTCTGTTCACTCAGTCTGATCATCGAGGCCTTCTATACTTATGCTGCTGTCTTGTTTCACTAGATTAGTTTGGTTGCACTGGAGGAACTCATATAGCTTATGAAAGACTAGATGTAGTGGTTCTGGTTTATCCAAGTGTGTCTTTTAAATGTTAGTGAAGCCTAATAACTTATACAAGTACCACAGGTGAAACATATCTGAAGACTGACAAAGACTTTTTGGATTCCGAAAAGGAGACATACCGAGATGATGGCTCAACAGCTTCAACAGCAGTGCTTGTTGGTAATCACCTTTATGTTGCTAATGTTGGAGATTCTCGAACTATTATATCAAAGGCTGGAAAAGGTACTAATGCAACCATATGCTTTTCATCACAGTCAATTGTTATGAAGCAAATAGTAATTTCTTTTCATTTTCCTTTTTCTATTTTCTGATGAAAATTGGAGTTATAGTAGAATAAGTTACTCCTCCAAACTGGTATATGTATACAAAGTATATATATATATATTTATTTTGGGGATATGAATATTTTGAACTGTCGGGACTTATGATAAAATGGCAACAAGCGCATGGGGATGTTGGACCAATGTTTTCTGATCTGTCATTTTTTTTCTTGGGCCAATTATATTTTTGGACTTATGATACTTCACTTAAATAGTAAAATATTGTATTAAACTAGTTTCCCTTTTCCATGTTCGACAGCAATTCCACTCTCAGACGATCATAAACCAAATAGAAGTGATGAGAGGAAAAGAATTGAGAATGCTGGAGGTGTCGTAATGTGGGCAGGTTTGGCAGTTTTATAGTATTATCTAAGATCCTTGCACTTGTTCAGTATCATGCAACAGTAGCAAGAGTCATTTGTCCTTCTAGAATGGTATCCTTTAGCTTCTATGAGTGGTAATCCTGTCCATGCTAATATAAGGAGTTATCTTATAGTTCCAAACAGTGGATTCACTGGAGGGCTTAGATTGATGGACTAATGGATACTTGTGTGTAATTCCTTTATTTCCCTATTCTTCTGTCTGAGAAGGCTGATTATTCTCAAGAGAGAGAGGGTGCAAGAAAAGATAAGTTTCTGAGTCAATCTTCCTGAGACTTCATGCCTTGCCCATGGAATGTTATCTTGTTCCATTTGACAGTTGTTGATATGTAAAAATAATCTATATCTTCTCACCATCTCCATAGTGTACGAGAGAAATGTATGCATGTCAATTAGGGTAGTATTGTATGGTTACAATTCTACCATACATGTCTTTTCCATTCCGTTTTATGCTATAGACACTTATTACCTCCCCTCTATGCCTTGCAGTAATAATTCCTATTCTTTTGTAGAGTGGGTTTCACTTGACTGTTTACGGTTCCATTATGTGTGCTTGGGGCGATATTTAATGCTCAATAGTCAGAAACTGGTATAAATTTTTTTGGTCAGGTACTTGGAGGGTTGGCGGTGTCTTGGCCATGTCTCGTGCTTTTGGAAACCGCATGCTGAAACAATTCATTGTAGCAGAACCTGAGATTCAGGTACTCATGATTCTGTCATAGAGGTTTGTAAGTAGTGGACTTTGTTGCTAATTGATTTGTCCTGAGAGTATAGAATTTAAATTGATTAAAAATAATTGAACTCTCACTATTTTGCAGTATTAATTTAAACTAAAACGTGTTCGCTGAGTTATAAAGTTATGGAGTACCACTAATTGTGGTCAGGTCAATGTTCAAAACATATTATGTGATCATTCTGATGCTACAGGACCAGGAGGTCGATCGAGATTTTAAATTGCTTGTGCTTGCCACTGATGGACTTTGGGATGTAGTACCCAATGAGGTAATCCTAAGCATAATGATTTGTCAGTAATCTTCAAATATTGGATATTTTTCCATAGATAATCAGATATTCAAAATAGTTGCAGGAGAGGGTCCATAAGATTTTAAGTTGTCCACTTCTCCATTATGACCCCATGCTAGTCGAAATTGAATGTGGTTGTTTAGTTTAAAGTTAATGGTTGATGCTCTTGGATTTTGTAAATGTTAATTCATGGATAACAAGAAAATTAATGAAAGAAGTAAAGCAAAACAAAATGACAACTGAATGGATGATTGTACTGAAGAAATACTCATCACTTGCAGGATGCTGTTTCGATAGCCCAAACAGAAGAAGAGCCAGTAGCAGCTGCACGGAAACTAACAGAGACTGCCTTCACTCGTGGTAGCGCGGACAATATAACCTGCATTGTGGTCAAGTTCCACCACTAGAAAGTGGATCAAAGTGAAACACACCAAGACGTTGAAAAAATTGAAATCCCCACAATGAGCAAGGCAGAAGATTCACAATAAACTTCCAAAGAAGAGCCTGAGAAAACTCAAAATAGTTGATCCATTCACATAATTTTGGAGATGCAAGTTTGCTGATAAGGCGGTGGTCCATTTGATGATTTGTTCATTCATTGGTTTTTATTTCCTGTATTATGTTTCATAACTTTAAGTGGTGGTGTGCAATTTGGGAAAAACAAGCTTGTTGGGAATATTTATTTGTGCCTGCTCTCTGTCTTTTCTTTGCAAAATTGGTAATTACACAACCCTCCCCAATGGCTCATCTTGTTCACTATAAGGTACAAGTAGACGCTTGATCTCTTCAGAACTAAGAGTCGTACTCCATAAGTGCATTTGCTCCCTAGCTTCTTCTACTAGATTGTAATGTCATAGGGTTGTAAGCGAATGAGATAATCTTACCTTTTTCAGTAGGGTTATAAGCATCCCTTAACAGCCTCATAACCTGAGAAACAGACACATATATGTTAATATGCATAAACAAGCTGCATTCTACTAGTCGTGATTGCAAAAGATAGCAGAAGCATACTTGAGCATCAACACGAGATTGCATTTCTGAACCGGGTCTTTCCTTGATATGAAGTGCTCCAATTTCATCACTCATCCCACAAGTTGATACCTAGAAACCAACGAAAAGCAACAGATTTTTTAGAACAAAATCTCAAAATTCAACTAAAATAGAGCAATATACTCTGCAAGCTCGGTAGCTGTGTTAAGATCACTGATTGCTCCAGTAGTAAAGTGTTCCTTGCCAAAGATAAGCTCTTCAAACATCAAGACGTGCCAGCAGTTGCTTCTTGATGATTGAAGCCCAGAGCAGATCCACGGGGCATAATCGTTGCTTAGTGAATTGGACGTGCAAGGCAACGTGATAGCATGGCCGCTCTCATGAAAGCAACTAGGTCAATTAGACAGCTAACGTAAAATAGCACAAAGTAATAACTTTAAAATAAGAGTATGGAATCTCCAATGAACTCGGTAATGGTAAATTACATTTGATACATGTGAATGTTACAAATTATTAACTGAATTTGTTAGCTCCCCTCCAGAAGGTAATAAACATAAATTATCATTGAGAGTAAGAGAATTAAAAAGAGCACACATGAAAGATAGAGAAAATACATTACTTGGAATCTTCTGATAGAAACATTGTCTTCCTTTCTGTTCCCATCATTATCCTGTCTTTGGCAAACTCTAGCTATGATGCAGTCAACTTCTCAGCGCCTTCCACAGAAGCTTTAATGGCAGCAATGTTTCTATATGTATTATTTAATTTCAGACCAATGTACTGAGAAGTTCATGACTTTAGCAGGATGGATAGTGAGGAACTGACTCCAGTGTCAAGCGGCGTGTTTTAAGGAGAAAAATATACTCACATGCCTGTCAAATCTACTAGGTCTTGTTAAAGCTGGATCAAGTATATCAAGCAAATTAGTTGCAGCCATTACAATAATTCCCCGCATTCAAATTTCAATCTCATAAGGAAGTGTGAGAGGAAGGTGGAAAGTAGTCGATGTATGAGCCGACTTTACCTCATTCTGTTCAAAACCATCCATTTCCACGAGTAGTTGATTGAGTGTTTTCTTTGTCCCACAGCATCAATCTCATCTATAAATACGATGCATGGAGCCTAAAAGCATAAATAAATCAGAATTTACAGAGATAGAAAAACTATAGCTGCCTTGAACAAGGATCTTACACGCCTAGCACCAACACCAATAAACCTAGCAAAGGAACGAGAGTGGTATTTTAAATTGGTTAAATCATTGACCTAAAATCCAATATCATTGCGAGCCTCATTGGAAAGTAAGAAACATGTAACAACTTGTTTTGAATCGCTAGCTTCATGGATACAAAGGAATCTCAGTGCTTTCACAAACACTTACATTTCATCAAACTCCGAGCCTGCTCTGTAAAAGAAAGGTACCCCGGCCTCCCCAGCTATAGCCTTGAAGATATAGGAAACATAAATAAAAATAGAAAATAACAAAATCAGTCATATGCCTGATTTCACTGATATCGAACTTTCTCCACAATGCATTCATTTTGATGCATACATCACATCTAATTCATGCATACCATTCTCCAAATTCATGCATATTACTTCGAACTACAATATGAAACGCATATCCGTCACATGTTTCACAATGCATTCATTTTTATGCATACGCAAAATCTAATGCATGCATACCATTGTACTAATTCATGCATATAACTTCACACACGATATTTTTCGAAACTACTTTTCACAAGTAAATTTTGAAATGTTACCTTCGTCCATGCTTTTACCAACTGAAACGTAATCCGTCAGTTGCTTGTAATTCGGGAAATACAATTTATGTATATCCTATGAACAAACAAAACGAAAACAAAACGAAGCATAAATCACATCTCTTCGAAAATATATATGCACGAAATATCCTCGAAAGTATTTTTGCACAAATTAATGGAAACGTAGTTTGTATGCCGAAACAGTATCTCAAGTCCCTCAAATCGCGATGAATATTGTAAATCGAAGGACGAAACTACAAAAATTGAGGAATAAAACTCAAGAAATTGACCAAGAAACATTAAACCCACTCCAATCGCAAAAGGAAACTCTGCAAATCGCAGAAGGAAACTCTGCAATTTTCGTGAATTTTGCTTAAATTCCTATTTCGCCAAGAAATCCCCGAATTTCCGTCAAAAAACCTAGGCAGGCTACAACTCCATAAAACTTCGATTTCACTGCAAATCTACTCCGAAATTGAAGAAATGAACCTGAAATTTTTGTGAAATTTGAGATGAAACCTCAGATTTTTGAAAAAACGAGCATGAAATTTTTTATTAGAGAGAGAGAGAGTGAGAGAGAGAGTTGAATAGAATGGAGGCGTGGAGGAGGTGTGAAATCTGAAATGTTTTCAAATTTTCTTCTTGCACATTTCCTATATTACCCTTATCCTTGTTTTTGTTTTATTTTTTGTTGAAACTAATAGGAAATCTTGACCCCTTGATTTTGGTGGGATCTATGATCTAGAATAGATCTCATATCTCTTTTAAATGTGGTTCTCCCTAGAACCATACCCTATATATATATATATAGATAGATAGGGGTTGGTTCACGTGAGAACACCCTCTTAGCGTGTGAATATAAGAACCAATCATAAGCATTTAATTTAACAAATGAGCGATCCAGATTTAATTTAAGATTAAAAATAGCGAATAACACTTTACAGAGAAATCAATTTCACATAAGGGTAAGTTTGGCATGTTTTTATAATTGATAAGATTTTATAAACTACCTTCTTCCACTAATCTAATTATGATCACAAATATATCGAAAGAAATTACCACTAATCAAATCTTAACCCATATTCTTATGCACTAAATCTTTAGAAAGTTACTTTGGTAATTGATTTGGACTGCATTTTGAGAATTTAGGGGATGCACTTTTAATTGATTTGGATTGCACTTTGAGAATTTAGGAGATGCACATTTAATTGATTTGCACTACACTTGGAGAATTTAGTAGATGCACTTTTAATTAATTTTGACCGCACCTTGAGAATTTAGGAGATGCTCTTTCAATTGATTTGATTCGCACTTTGATTAATCATGAACTGCAGTTTTAGTTTATTTGGATTGCACTTTTTAAATTAATGAGATGCACTTTGAATTAATTTGGAATGCACTTTGATTTATTATAGAATGCACTTCGAATTAAACTACATTTTGATTTAGTATGAATTGCACTTTCTATTTCTAATGCACTTACGTATTAATTTCTAATGCACTTTAAATTAGCACTTGAATAAAACATATGAACACAAAGATCATATCTTAAATCATAAAAAAAAAGCAGAATAAAAGAATAAAAAATAACAATTGGAAGTTTACCAACCATAAGCAGTTGTTAAGTGTGTAGAGAAATATCAGCGTAAATGAATGTGGTTATAGAAGTTATATGAGCGTAAATGAAGAAAGATGCGGTTATGGAAATAATATGAATTATTTGGATTATGAATATCTTTATCTAAATGTAAAATTACCTAATTAGCCTTTAAGTGCATTAGCAATAAACTGTAAGCGCAGTTCGCCAATTTAAGTTAAAAAACAAAATCCAACCATCCAATCCACAAGATCAAAGGTATAGATTTGTTCACACGTTCACACGCTAACATGCATGTTCACATTTGAACCTCTCCACATATATATATATATATATATATATATATATATATATATTAATGAGACCATAAAAAAAAGTTGGGTTTATAAGTTTAAGGTTGAAGTGAAAAATATTAAAAAGTTGGTGGGTTTTAAAAGTTGACGTGACGAGTAAAAAGTTGGGTTTTAAAACCCATGGTTGGAGCTTTCCTAATGAGACACCCATTTCTAGTATAGTGGAACATGAATAATGAGACGGAGGGAGTACAATATAAAACCATTAACATATTTAGTTTAAACTATTTATTTATTTTATTTTTATACAATAAAAAACATAAGTTTAAAAACAAAAAAATATTAAAAATAATTAGAGGGTTAAGTCCGTCCGTCCGCCCATAATCGGAGTTGTGCTGAATTTCATATGTCAGTAAGGTGTCAGAAAAGCTTGGACGGACCCAAAAAATAAAATTGACCCGATAGACCCAAGGTTGGGCCGGCTAGTCCTCTCATTTTGCCACTTCTACCTTTGTGAAAAAAATCACGTTTAACTTTTGAGGTGATTTTAATTTTGAGTTGATTCTAGTAATACTTTAAGAATTGTTTTTGGAAAGTAATATTTTTGGATTTGTTATTAAGAATAGTATTTTCTATTTTAGAAATTTGCTCGATTGTTTACTCCCACATAATATTGTGCCTGAACATCGATTAAGTCCTGCGTCACTCCTGCCAAGTGGGGTAGACAATGTTTTCTGTACAACAAATGAAACGTGTCAATTATTTTTTAATTACCTTGGATAAATCGTTGGTTGTGTGTCGACATATGACAACAATAGTGAATTTTATTTTCAATTCAAAATATAGTGTAAATCATTTTTTCATTTGTCTTAGAGCATCGGTATCCGATCATTTATATATATTTTCACATCCATCCATTTATCATCCTACATGAGCTTTTATTTAAATACTTAATTTTTAAACATACCCGCATTCTTTCATCCATTTATATTTACCAATTTTACTTTAGTACGTCTCACTATTTTAAAATTTTAAAATATTATATTTTAATAAAAATAGTTAATACACACATAACAATAATATTATTTCTCAACTAATTAAGAAATTATAGAAATTTGAATACTATTTATTTTTAAGAAATTTTTTAAATTCCATTGCATGCTATAACATATCTATTTCATTCATTAGATTCCACCCACTCACATTTTATTTGCACACATATCCATGAAACCATTTGCAACAATGAAGAACAAACCAATGTAGAATCCTGACCAACTCGCCCATCCCATACCGCCTCAATTTTCCATTCCCGGCCCACTTATTTGCTTTTCTCTCTCAAGTAGATCCGTCTCATCCTCTCTCCATTCATATTATGATCCCCCTCATCCATCCATAGTTATGCATGACTTGAAACAAGCTAATGTGGATGCTCTCATTAGTTAAGGTGATTATCTTATGACCAAGGTAATTTTTGATTTCCAAAGTCCAAATGACTTAGTTCAGCTAATGCATGAAGTAAAGTTATTTCCACTCAATCAAACATAGATTTACTTTGTCGCATCCACAAGCATCCACCTGTATGCTTCATTCAAAAGAGTTCAAGTTGAAGCCATATCAAAGCAGCATACACACCTTCAATTTCATAGATCTCGAATTTTGATTTAGCTTTAGGGCTGTTAAAATGAACTAACCAGGCTAAAACGAATACTTTTAATAATGAACATGATCACATAAACCATCCACCATCAACCTTAGGCATCGACGAAGTTGGGTCAATTTGATCTTGAGAAAACCAAAACAATTAACAATAAGATCCGCAAACTGCACACGGTTGCACATGTCCAGTGAAAGTTGTTCTTAGCTCTTGTTATCTTGCAAAATGATTCTATATAGCCAGATAACTGTTCTACTGATGATGATAAGGACGCATAGGAGACGAGTGGGGACCTGCAGGAGGCCCATAAGGGTAATTATGCATTAGCATTGGCGTAGAGTGGGGTATTGCACCTGGATTCCAGCCAGATGAAGGAGGCGGTGCATGATGATCCGGACCTGAAGCATATTGCGTGCCATTGTAAGCAGGACCACCTGGGCCGGCCACAGGATATGACTGCTGTCCCAAAATTGAGGGCTGAGAGTTCACAACTGGAGTATTTGGGATGGTGTAGTCTCTGCTTCTGTCATTATTGATCTGAAAACATAAATAACAGGTAAGTACATGTAGACTGACCATGTTTGATAAATTTGATCCACGAGGCTCACCTTTATACTGAGATCAGTGTGACGAGAATATGAGAGATGAAGCTTGCAGTATCCTCCATCATATATGCAATGCCCTTCTAAGGCTTCCTTCGCAACAACAGCAGTCTGGACATCTGCAACATTCAGAAACGTTTATAAACCATTATTGCAGTGAGAACGTCAGAACACTCAAAAGCAACCAGGACTAATCTCCTAGTTCCGTCTTAACCATGGATGGATCGAATGTCTACATATCGCGTAAGAGTATTTTGCATCTGTCAAATGGTGCATGAACTTCAGTATTTTTAGTTCAACTTGTAGGTGTTTCAAGAAACTGGAGTATTTGTCAAATTAAGTAGCAAGTAGTCAATGTTATCTTACCAGGATACTGGATCAATGCTTGAAGACCGCCATTCTTATCGAACATGGCAATTTTTAGGACTGGCCCAAAAGCTGAAAAGACCTAAATCACAAATAAAATTACAGTAACTTAAGGAGGAATAAGGCAATAACTAATGTCTAGAGGCTTTCTCAAGTTTCAAGGAGGGTACCGTTTGTAAAACATCCAAAGTAACTGCATACTGCATGTTTTCAATTGAAGCAAGCAGAACATTGCTCTCGGGCTCCATTTTTCTCCCATCAACTCCTAGACTAAACTGCACCAAAGCAGAAGCAATTGTGAGCAATGTATGCTAGCCCACAACTTTATACTGAGCAAAGTGAATAGTTCATTTACATTCCATAAACAAGTTGCTACTGAAAAAACTAGATAAATAAACCAGTATCACTCAGGTAGCTCCAGTGGTGCAAAGTAAGGTGCAAACAAATTAGAAACAAAAAAAGAAACAACTAAACTAATAATTTACCTGCCCACTTGCGTCTATAGCTGAAGGAGCAACAGGAAGCATAGGATTGGTATAGTCCCTAGATCAAGAGATAACACAATAGCTTAGAGAAGTGGAGAATACCCAACAGATTAGAAGTTTAAATATAAAAAAAGCACTTAACTTACCTACTACGATGGCTCTGGAATTTTACGCTCAGGTCTGTATGCGCAGAATATGTTATCCCTAAGGGAACACGGCCCCAGCTCTGGAATCAAATAACTGGTGCAGACCCAGGACAGAGGCAGCATATTAGCATGAGTCTGATATACTTATATTTGCTTATTGAAAACACACATAAACACACCAACCATAAGTAGAGAGTAAAATAGGTTATACATCCTAAAAACTGAAGAAGGTGGATAGCTTATTGCAGTACAGCTTTGTCATGTTTGCGCATGATACACGTGAAATAGGTAATTTTGGTAGGTTATTTACGGTCAACTATCATAAGAAGTGATACATGTTTGAGAGGGAAAGTGGGTAACAACATGAAAGCACCCTTTTAGCACATTCTTAGTAAAACTTCTGAAAATATCCAGCCCCAATTGTATCACTAATAGTTGGAAAACCAAAGCCAAACATAAAAACTCAAATCACCTAGGAATACTTCTCCCATCAAGAGCATCCTTGGCAGCAGAAGCAGTCTCTGAATCTGAAAATTGCACCAGAGCCTGGTTTCAGAAAAAGATTGGATGTTATACATTGACAATTTCCAACCATTAATAGCAAATGACATTTGAATAAAGATCTATTCTATACCTGAAAGCCAGCAGTCTTCTCAAAAGTAGTAATTTTATGTACGAACCCAAAAGCTGAAAATACCTGCAAATCAAAGAAGATTAAATAACTGCACCAGAAAAGCTACACAACACTTACAATAATAGCACTTTGAAATGTTATGAAACATACATCATCTAACCAAAAAAATGCAGCATTAACATTCACACCGAAATTCTTTTACCCCAGGAGGAAAAGGCCCAGAAATGAAAGACTTCGAGAAGTAATAGTAATTTAATAATTAACTAAATAAATCCCAGCTAAAGTAAAAAAAAGAACTGAATGCTGGCAAAAAGCCACTGCATTATACAAGTGAAAGAAGCAGAAATTAGAAGCTCTCAGATCAAGTAACATATATGGAGCTGACAAAGTTATCAGGCAACATATTATAGACTCTATGAAAAAACTTCCTAGCACTGTAGAAAGGTCATCATATTATGAACAAAATACACAAAGAGAAAGCCAAAACTTGTGCCAAGTTTTGTAAGGATCGACTAATCCAGCTGGGAGTTACAAGATAACTTTCCAAAGAGTAGAATAAATTCCCAATAATTTCACATGTTTATGCTGCGCCTAACTTTCAGCATTATGGAAGTTTTACAAATGCTTTCTGAAGTTACATCAGTAACACTGGTTAAGAGATCTCCTTTTAAATAAGAAAATAGGAATAACTCTATCAAGTGAAACAAACATGAATAATGAAACTTAAATATAAATGCTGAGGTTAGTCTTCTGTATGACAAAAGAGCAAATCATAGAAAATCAAAGTAAAACAGTGAGGTACTAAACCCCCAAAATAAGATGATAAAAAGAATATTTTTGGCCTCTTAAGACGCTAGGGGTAGAATCATGAATTGGAAGAAGGGAAGAAAGAGAGACTGTTAAGGAAGGAGAAAGAAGACAAACACACATGTGCTCTTTCTCCCAAAGCAATAAGCTGCCATCGAAGATATTTCCTTGGCATGTTCCTGCTGATTCATTTAGACTCTTGTTAAGAGGGACATACCATAATCTAGACACAAAAATATCATACAGAACATCCTTATATTGCCACAAATTTTGACATGCTTTGAGTTCGTGAGGGTATGCTCAGTTTCTTACCAAGTGTAGGACATCTATACTGACAAGACGTGCATCATCTCCTTCAATTGTTACCAAGAGTACATTCCCGGCAACATCCGCAGTAGTTTTGTTGTTCACTATCTCTTGCCTGTTGGAATATTGTAGGTAGACAGTTTTCCCTCGTACCTGAGCAGGCTCAGATGATGATGCATAATATGATATCATAGCGATAGCTTGATTTAGTTCTGCCTGTAAATCATGAAAAATAAGAACAATAATGACAGCGCATAGAAAACCTCAAGAACTCAGGAAATTCTAAAGGATCAAGCTGCAGTTTAAACTTACAAACTCAATAAAAGCTTGGTTCCGATTTGCTCCAACATTACACTTTGTGTTTACAACCTTCCCAAATGGCTTCCCAAGTTCAATCAGTTCCTCTTCAATACATTCCCATGGTAAGTTCCTTAAGTGGAGAACCTTGGATGGAGGCTGGGTGTACCGAAACTGCGGCTGGCTGGAAACGGATGACATTCCAAACAGCGAGCCAAAGCTGCAAAATTGCAAACCCAATGCTGTCATTTACAAGTCGACCACATTACAACGACTTCAAAAGTTCATACACGGCATCTGAAGCACAAAGCTAAAAAACAATCATAGAAACACGTAAAATCCTCAAAGCCAAGCTCAGATTCACGTCCTCGCATTCATCTTAGTCCAATTTCATTGAACCACTGATTCAGTTAAAAAGCATAAACTCCCAAATGAAACGAAAATTACTCAAAGTATCTCTTTCATATGACAAAAACGAGAATTAAAACGTCTTATCTGGATCAACCATACATTACTGAAACAAAAAACGCAATCAGCCAGGAAAAGCAAATCCTCCAAAATTAAAGAACCCTAAAAACAGAAAATATGATGAGAACGAGGCAAATAGGTAATTGAGATAAGCTGGCACGAGTACCTGAGAGAACAATTGTACAAATTAGGTTTCGGAGTGGGCAGAATAGAGATCGAAAAGGAGAAAATAAAAGTATTATAATTTTTCGGATTGTTCTCTGGGTGGAAGGGGATTAGAGTATGGCGAGCACGCAGCGCCCTGTGGAAATTAGCAGAAAGGGATAGATATTCGCGTGGCTACTGGCTGACATAATTTAGCCTTCGGGCCAAACCCTACTAATTTGAAACAATGGGGCTCATTCTTCGCCCTTTTTTCTTTTTTTTTAATAATTATTTTAATATTCTTTGTCACTATTCTTGTTTTAGTAATGTTCTAGATGAAGTTTAAGAAAGTTTGTGGATATATTAAAGTGTGTTAACGTGGTGGAATCTACCGTTTTATTAATTGTGATTTTCAAATTATTTTCCTTTTCAAACGTAGACAAAAATAACAAGACAATAAAAAAAGAACACCAAGATAAGAATAATGGAACGAAGAGAGTATTTATTTATTTATTTCTAATTTATTCCCAAAAAACTGAACTTATAATACAAGCAAGACCAAGAAACATATCAATAGCATTGTGGTCCAATCTACTTTGACTATTTCTCTTCCACTATTTGAAGCTCATTTCTTTTCTACATAAAATTTAACTCAAATTTAGTTCGTGAAATGGTGTGCCCCACATGCCTTTTACTTAACTAGGACTACTAAGGGGGTGTTTGCAATAGCTTAAACTTTTTTTAAGTGTTTAAATTAAGGAGAAGTTGGTAAAAGTGGCTTATTAGAGAATTTAGGTTTGTTTGTAAAAACTGCTTAAAAGAAGAAAAAATTGAAAAAATAGTGTTTGCAAAATTTATACTGTAGTAGCTTATTTTGAAATTTATAAATAAGATGTCAAATCATAACTTATCTGAAATTATAAATATGCCATTAAGTTGGAGAAGTTGGTTAAAACCAACTTAACCAACTTCAACTTATTCAACTTAAATGTAGAGAATTTTGAAGAATTTAAGTTGTTGAAAACACTCAAAATCAACTTTTCCTTAAATTAAGTCATAAGTTGAAAAATTTAAGCGGTTGCAAACACCCCCTAAGAACATCCACATTCCTAACTTATTTAAACACTCATTCATCAAATTCTCTCTGCTCTACATTATCTTTTTTTAAAACACACAATCTTTATTATCGAAACTTAAACAAGATTTTTTTTGTATTTTTGTAATAAGTTTATTAAAAAATTGAATAGTAATACGAAATGTACAATAAATTGAAACTTTCAATAACATTGGAAATTAAAGGATACTACAACATTTAAATTAAAAATACGATTCATTACCTGAAAATGCTAATTGATTAATTGTTATTGTAGTGTGTTCGGGATAGTTCAACCAAGTACATCACTTGTTACGTAACTTCGAAAATTCTTTGGAGAAAATCTCAAAATTCAGCATTTGGACCTTGATTGAGTTGTGCGGGTTCATCATATTCATCACTGGTAAACATTCCAAACATATCCCCTTCATCATCAACAATCATGTTATGCAAAATTCTACAAGTTCAAATGATATACTTTTCTCTAGAATTGAAATTGGAGAGCCTAGTTCTTCCCTCCTAGAAGATTTGGACGTCTTGCTGCTTGATAACAATGGAGTAGAAAATTAAAAAGTGTGAAGGATTTGAGTTGAAATTTGACATATTGAGTGGGTTAGATGTGAAAATATGGATAATTCAACATATTTCCATAACGATAAATTTTGGATATGGGTATTTGAGTGGAAAATTTGGCGGATAAATTATGTTAGATAATTGAATTGAGGTTATAAAAAAATTGGAGGAACTTGAGAATTTGGAGTGGATTCATCTTCATCCAAATTCTGATGATTTGATCAATTGAACTCTTGTTTTTATACATTTCTGATAAAAATTAGAAAATAATAGAGTTTGAAAATAAAAGAAAATTGTGATAGAGAGTGAATAATAATTGTATGAAATAGGATAACTAGGGAAGATGTGAAATATTTTTCTAACAAATATATAATATAAAATGTCATTAATGGCTATGTTGATGTCTTTTTTTTCCAACAGATATGACAACGGTCAATGAAATCAATTATCAATTCTCCACTATCTATTCACTATTATACTCTCTCGGTCCACCACACAAAAATTCCGAACACGTAAATCAATTCTCTCTCCTTCAATCTTCATCCCTTTTATCTCTTTGGGCCTACCACCATATTACATTCTCTCACTATTTAAGACTTTACGCACATTCTTCTTCTTTCTCCATTCATAGGATTTGAATTACTGTCATTGGATTTTTCCTAGTTATAATTGTGTGTATATATTTATTTCAGATTCCTTTTCAGATTGTTCTAGTTACAATTGATCTGTATACATTTAATTCAGAATCTTATTCAGATTGTTTTTTTGCATTATTCAAAAGATGTGAGTATTACGTTTAATGAACTAAATCATATTTGGAAGTAGTTATTCTATTATGTGTCATTAACTAAATCAACTTTTAATTCAGATTCTACCCGCTATAAGGAGAACAAGAGAATGCAAGACCACACATCAAGCAAAATAATGAGGAATTCAACGTAATAACCACACTAGAAGGATTTGATACTAGACTACTTCATCAACCGCCAAACTCCCTGGACACAAAAGTGAACGACTTATGGTGATTTAAAGCTATTCAGAGCATTGAAATATAATCGGTATCGTACAATGTTGACCAATTGGTCAATACAGTTGTGGCATCCTATGAAGAACTATATCCTGCCCTACGTAAAATTGCTACATAATTCCACATCTAAAGAAATGTACTCTTCTGAGACAAGATACTTTCAATAGATTTGGAAGTGTCTGTATCTTTGGTGAGAGAATGAATAACTTTAGGATTGAGAATGACAACATAGATTGGAGTTGATTGTTGATGACGTGACAAGACTGCTTAGAGAACGCTGCTGATTAGGTTAAGTTTTGACCACTGATTTCAGGTTGTAGACTTTTTTGTAAGAGCATCCACACCGGCAAGAAAATTGCCATCCATAATTATGGATGGATGTAGCGAGCGATGCAGTAAAATCATAGATGGAGAGAGAAAATTGAATGTTTAAACCTTTGGATTGAGAGAGAGTGTCTTGTGTGGGACCCGCTGTAAATATTTTGTCGGCAAAAATCAACAAAAACAACATCAACCAAATTCATCAAGCAAAATCGACCAAATTCATCAAGCAAAAACAACATCAACCAAATCCATAAACAAGCAACAACAATTTTTCATCAAGAAAAAAAAATTTCATCAAGCAACAACAATTGAAAGAGAGAGAGGCGGCGCGGGGAGCGGAGCCAGCGGCGGCTCGGGGAGCGGAGCCAGCGGCGGGGTACTCCAAGCTCGATGGACAATCGTTAGAGGGCCAGCTCGATCTTGGTACAGGAAAAGAATAAAATCTATCATGTTAACTTGTGTAATTTTGCACAACATGATTGTTGAGGATGAGGGGGATATGGTTGCATCTTTTCCCAATGATGAAGATGATGAACCCCCACAATTCGTTCAAGGTCCAAATCCAGAATTTCGAAATGTGATTCGAACCAACTCCGAGTTACGTAGCAGCGATGTGCATCACCAACTTCGACACGACTTGGTTGAGCATATATGAACTCGCTACAACAACAATTGATCGATTAGTATTTTGATGTACTAGTTCGTAATTTTTATTTTAATTGTTGTATTGTTTAATTTTCATGTTATTGCAAGTTTTTAAAATTATTTTTTCCCCTTTCTTAGTATTTATTGTTTAATGAATTTATCGAAATTAATTAAAATAGTGGGATCCAATAAAATAAAATTAATGTTTGAAAAATATAATGTTTGAAAAATTAATATAGTGGGACCCAATAAAGTAAAAAAAATTATATGGATGGATGAAGGAATGTGGTTGAGTGTTTAAAAATTGAGTGTTTAAAAAAAAGCTGATGTGGCGGAGAGAGAATGTTATGGATGGGTGTTTAAATCTTGGAGCAATGCGGATGCTCTAATGCAGTGTCTTTTGTAAGTAGGTTGTTTACTGAAATCCTGTTGTAGAGTTTTTTGCAGTGTAGTGCATTTTGTAAATTATTTAACTATTGAATGCAAGCTGTAAGATTATAGGAAGGAAGCATTGTGTTGAAACTATCTTGATCAATTAAGATAGTTGCCTTTAGCTTTTGTGGATCGAAACAAATGACAAGATGTATTGAGTAATCAAGACATCTTTGTATGAACCCCTCGAGACATTGAGTAAGAATGGTTTTTTGTTGCTGATTTTGGAAGTGAGTAAGATAGTAAGAATGAATGAAGACATATATATTGTAAAATGATTATTCGGGTAAACATGTCAAACTATATGTAACCAGTTTTTTTAAGGAAATGTGTTGGGAATGAGATTCGATGATATAGAGATTTGAAGATCCCAAAACTCCTTAGGCTGAATAATGAACCTTGATAATGTAACAACTTAGTTGAGTTCGGTATGTTAGGAACTCGGTAGACTAGCTAGAGTTCGGTAGGCGATAGGTTCGGCCTCTTGTTAGCGAAGGTGGACTCGGCACTGAGACTCCGGTTGGGTAGCTCGGAACCCATTTGAATCGGTAAAGAAATTCGAGCCATGTACCGAATATCTCGGAAGAATGTCGGCGGAAGACAACTCAGAAAAGGCGTACAAGGAATCGAGAGGAAGTCAACTTCAAGATACGCTTTGAGTTTGAACGAACCTCACCAACTTATTAACCTCGACCAATGAGGAGCTATCAACAAAGTGTATTTGCACTTATAAAAAGTCTGCTCCCTATACCGAAAAAAGAGAGAATCTCTACAATAGTATTCAAATTCGAGATGGTCGTTTTTCTTGGCACGTGATGAGTCGTTTTCGTACTTGGTGATTTCCGAGGCCGAAAAGTGCGTCAATGGCCAATCGGTGCGATCGCAAAGTGGCGTATAATGCAAGTTTTGGCGGCGACGTGGCGGGATGACAAGGATATTAATTGGCGCGTTTTGGTGAAGAAAAGGCGCGGAAAATCGCGAGAAAGGAACGGTTATGAGAAAAGGAAAGGATCAAGAAAATATCTTAAGGTGGTTAAGGAAAGATCTCGGTTTCCTTATCTACCCAAATCTTTTCCTAATCAAGATCTAACCTACCTTGGAGAGGAAGAAAAGGAGGAGTATATAAGAGGATGATGAGGGACGAAAATTACACACGCGAGACAATTCTCTACACCATAGAACACGTCCCAAACATCCAGAGCTCACATTCCGGCCATTGCTCCCTTCCGAACCACCGCACGACCACCGCCGCACGATCGCGCCGCCGAACTGCCCAGCCGACCGCCGAAGCCGAACAACCTTCCGAACCAACTGAACCCAGATTTCCGTAGCTATTAGAAGAAGAAAAACACTTTTTAATTTCGGACTTATGTTCTTTAAATTCGTAGTTGAACTCTAGTTTTATTTCCGTTTTGAATTTAATCGTTTTCTAAGAACTTAATATTTTACATTCGAACCTCTTTGTTATTTCAATTCAAGATTTTAGTTAAATTTCGTAAGTTATTATTTTACGTTAGTTCGTACCTTAATTAGTTTAAATTTCGTGCATGCTAAATTTAGGGTTATTCGTGTTCATGTTTTACGTTATGCAAACCGTCCCGGTTGTCCAACCGAAGCGTCGGCATGAGTAGCTAAACTTTTTAGGGTCCGGGGGAGAATGTGAATGCACACGTGAACAATACATGAGGCTTAGGTGCTCATAATTAATCAAAAGGGTTTCGGGATAATTCGAATTAATTAATCGGCTAGTAGTTTAGGCTTGATCACCCTAGGTTGCGTAGTACGTAGCTAACTTAGTACTTCCATCGTTTCTCGTGGAACAAGGCTAGGTAAGTAGCGAAATTATTCGTAAGAGTAATTGGATTAAACCGATAGGAGACTATGAGATGCCCAACATACGAGTAGGCTCCTATACTAGGCTCCCTTAGTTCGATAAAGGCCGTCCAGCTATTAAATCTATTGATTGTCCAACAACGTAGGTTGTAGCTAGGTTAGGGAAGTAGCCGTTTCTATGCCCAACATGGCGGTTACCGAATAAGTAAGTGGGAGTGAGGATCACGCAGTTTAAGTTACGGTGGTCTATAACTAGTAGATTCTTGAGATTAATTCATATTAAGTGCCAAGGATTGGAATTATGTGTGCATGAATATTCTGCTGGACCCGCTTTCGGTTGCCCGGTTAATACGGTTTAAATTCCGTTTTTCTGTTTTTATATTTGCTTTTAATTTTACAAGTTCGTAGTTTAATAGAAAACCCAATTCTTGCGTGGTTGCTAACCAAAACCCTAGATAAGTAGGAAAAATAAAGTGTCTAGCCGTCCGTTCCCTCGTGTTCGATACACGTGAACTTTCTCGAAGTAATTCTCTGATTTTTACAGGATTATTTGGTGCAATACAGCGATCACCAAATTGGCGCCGTTGTCGGGGAACGGTGTTAACTAGTTTCTTTGATTTTTCTACTAATCTTTCGTGCTTTTTAATGTTGCATGAGGCAGGTCTTCCAAGCCTAATCTCGATATTCGATCACGAGATCGAAAGCGACTAAAAGAAATAGGAAGGAGACAAAGCTGCAAAAGCAACAATTTTGTCCCGGGCGCAGACGTCTTAATCGCCCAACCAGGAGACAAAATATCCGCCGTTGATCCGATCGGCGACTTCGAGAACCGAGAGCTGTTTTGTTCGACAAAACACTCCACAACACTCCGGGAACAAGCTCGGAATCGGAGGAGGAAGAGATGGAGGGACGAAGTGCATGATCCACCACCCTTGAGGATGAATACCGGATCGCTTGACATGGGAGCGGACCTACACGGTCCCAATCCAAATCACTACTACGGAACAAATTGATGTCAAGCTGAACATGGTTGCCGCCATGCCGAAGTTTTATGGAAGGACGAACGAAAATCCAAATTCCTTTTTGGCGTCGTTCAACCAAGTGTGTAATGCTCGCGGGGGCGCCTAGACGCTTTCAAGCTCAAGGCCTTTCCATTCACTCTTCAAGACGGAGCACAAGCGTGGTTCTCTAGTTTAAAGGCGAATACGATCACGACGTGGGCCCGGATGCGTACGGTCTTCCTAAAGAAGTATTTCCCGCGATCAAAGACAAATGCATTAAAGAAGCGATTTCCGGGATTGCTCAAGAACTTCGATGAGACCTTTGGCGCATCTTGGGAGAGATTTGGACGACTTCAGTCGATAGTTGTCCGAACCATGGCTACTCGGATGTGGAGCTTCTCGGATTTTTATCAAGGAATGACGGACGAAGCCAAAGCCATGGTTGATATCGGTCTAAGGGGGAATTTCCATACAAGCCTCTACGAAGATGCAAGGAATATAATCGAAGGACTTGCGGAATCCACCTCACAATACAAGGGGCCGAGACCAACAAGGAGAGCTGTAAATTGGTCTCATTCTGACTACTTGGATGAGATCGATAATAAAGTGGAGGCAAAATTCAGCCTATTACAAGACAAGCTCGACTTGCTACTCAAGCAGAACGCTCCCGCTTCAAGCCGATCAAATGCCGATCACGCATGCGGAGCGTGTGGAGAAAAAGGACATACCTCACTACAATGTCCAGGAGAAGAAGTAAACGCATTGGAAATTGGAGCGGACAAAGAAGGGGTTCATCCGAACCTTCGATGGAGGCAACCGGAAGAACAATTTCAACAGAGGAATCCGCCTCAACAACAATTTCAGCAGCCATACCAGCAGCCTTACCAGGCTCCTAATCAGAATAGCTACCAGCAGACGTATAGGCCTCCGCATCAAAGGCAGTTCCAGCAGCAGAGTGCTCCAGTTGCCCAACCGGAGCACCAGAATCCATTGGAAAAACTCTTGGCTGAAATGGTTTCTTCACAGAAAGACACTACTGCATTTCAACAACAAATACGGGAAGGAGATAATCCAAACTCGGCGAGAGATGAATCAAACGAAGAAGGACCAGCCAAGCTACAATGGATCGGTTGGCCAAGCAAATGAGTAAGTTGAATTCTACTATGCGGGAGATAAAGAATTCTCAAGGACGACTTCCGGCTCGACCCACAAGAAAATCCAAATGCCCATACCTGCGGTCAAGATTATCTTTGCGTGGAGGAAAAGAACTGCTTGGCCCAGTTGTGCAAGCGAGACACCCAGAAAAGCCGGCAGAAAAGAAGAAGGCCGCAGAACAGCCTGCACAACCCTACTGTTCGGAAGAGCCGCGTGCTATGAGATCTTTGAACCGAACGAGAAGAGGAAAGCTGTTCGGTTAGCCAATCGGAGTTTGAACCGATACTTCCTCCACCATTTCCGGAAGCTTTAGAAAGAAAGAGAACGCCGAACAAGGAAAGCATGGATTACATGAAGTTGTTTGAGAAATTGGAGATAAATATCCCTTTCCTTGAAGCCGTAAAGATTCCAAAGTTCGGAAAATTTGTGAAGGACTTCATAGCTGGAAAAGTTCCCAAGTCCGGAAAGTCCTGTTCGATCACACGGTGTCGGCGATTATACGAAGATGCTTCCGCCAAATGTGCCGACCCGGGTATGTTCACACTTCCCTGTCGATGGGTGATGTCGATGATTAAACAAGCCATGTGTGATCTAGGAGCATCTATAAATGTTATGCCCTTATCTGTATATAATCAATTGGTAGGAGCTGAATTAATACCCACTAAAGTGATTATCCAATTAGCAGATAGGTCATGCATTGCTCCGATTGGTTTGCTTGAGAACATTTTAGTCGGGAATCAATAATTTTGTCTATCCAGGCTGATTTTTATGTAATTGATACGAATGATAGACAAGTTGAGGGAACTGCGGGAGTATTATTAGGAAGACCATTTTTTAAAGACAGGTAAAAGCCATAATTAATGTGGATGAGGGTTCAATTAGTGTGGCATATCATAATGAAACTTATGTTCATAGGATAAGCGAAGCACTAAAGAAACCCTACGATCATGAGAATGAGAATGCTTTTTTCTACGACTCCATTGATGCTATTGTCCAAGAATATCTTGAGACGTATGTGGTGCGGGGATAAGATGGAAGTTACCTTGACTCGGGGACCGACCGAGGTAGACGTCAAAGATATGAGAGATGAGGAGATCGGAGAGAGCATCTTAGCTGCGTACGCGGCCCCAAAGCTCGACATCGTCGCAACGTGTCTCGGTTGCCCAACCGAGACACCTCGCGAAGCTTGTTGCCCTCTATCGTCAAAGCTCCGGCTGGGCCAAAAGCTGACTCCCTACACATCCGAAGTATGCATATACGGGAGAGAATGAGACGCTGCCCGTCATCATCAACAAGGAGCTTGATGACAATCAAGAGATGGCACCGCTTGAAGTTTTGAAGAAGCATAAGAAGGCTATATAGGTTGGACTTTAGCCGACATTACGAGTATAAGTCCGGATGTATGTGAGCATTCGATTTTGATGGAGCATGATAGCAAGCCTTTCCGCGACCAACAAAGGAAGCTCAATCCGAATATGCGGGAGGTCGTACTAAAGGAAGTTTTGAAGTTGTTGTCGATGGGTATTATTTACCCCATATCGGATAGCAAATGGGTGAGTCCCGTGCACGTCGTGCCGAAGAAATCCGGATTTCAAGTGGTGGAGAACGAGAAGAATGAACCGGTTCCGGTACGTTTAGTGACGGGATGGCGCATGTGCATCGATTACCGGAAGCCGAATTCGGCCACACGCAAGGATCATTTCCCGCTTCCCTTTCATCGATCAAATGCTAGAGAGACTTGCGGGGCAAGTCTATTTCGGTTTTCTAGACGGATATAGCGGTTATTTCCAAATCCATGTTCGAGATGAAGATCAAGACAAAGACAAGCGTTCACATGTCCATATGGAACGTTAGCTTACCGCCGAATGCCATTTGGATTGTGTAGCGCGCAGGGCACCTTTCGGAGGTGCATGATGAGTATATTCTCGGACCTTATCGAGAACCGCATAGAAGTCTTCATGGACAACTTCACCGTCTACGGTGACTCTTACACTACGTGCTTGAAGAATCTAGACAAGGTCCTGGCCCAGGTGCGTCGAAAAGAATTTGGTGTTGAATTATGAAAAATGCCATTTCATGGTGGCCGAGGGAATTGTGCTCGGTCATATCGTTTCTAAAAGAGGGATTGAAGTCGACAAGGTCCATAGCCAAATTACCGTACCCTACTACGCCAAAAGAAGTCCGCGATTTTCTAGGGCACGCCGGTTTCTATCGGCGTTTTTATCAAGGATTTCGCAAAGATAGCTCAACCATTGACAAGGCTACTGCAAAAAAGAGATCGAATTTGATTTCGATGACAAGTGTAAGGAGGCCTTTGCCCTCCTAAAAGACAAACTTACAACAGCTCCGGTGATGCGACCGCCGGATTGGAATAAGCCATTCGAAATAATGTGCGATGCCTCCGGTTGGGCAATCGGAGCGATCTTGGGGCAATCCCGGGAAGGAGAGCCATGTGATTTACTATGCATCAAAGGCATTAAATCCGGCTCAATGTAACTATTCCACCACAGAAGGAGCCGTTGGCAATCGTGTTTGCCTTTGATAAATTCCGTTCTTATTTACTCGGCTCGAAGATAATGCGTCTATACCGATCATGCCGCCGTCAAGCATCTCCTTGCAAAGAAGGAATCAAAGCCAAGGCTTATCCGATGGATTCTTTTGCTACAAGAATTCGATTGGGAAGTGAAGGACAAGAAAGGAGTCTGAAAATCATGTGGCGGATCACTTAAGCCGATTAAATCAAGAAGATGATGGAGAGCCGATCAACGAGACCTTTCCGAGGAAGAACACTTATATCTTTGTTCCCAATGTTGCTTCGCACTTGCCCAACCGCTATCGGAACAGTGTTTTGCTATGCAAGTTCGGGAAAGTGTCTCGGTTGGCCAACCGAGACACCATCAAGTCGAACAGTTGCGAGACGGTGGGTAAGACTTCTAATTTACCTTGGTTTGCTAATATTGTGAATTATTTGACATCTAAGCGGCTTCCACCCGAGTTTACTCACACTAAAAAAGCTAAGTTGAAAAGCGAGTGCAAGCAGATCTATTGGGACTCCCAATTCTTTGGAAAATGGGAGTCGATCAAGTGATTCGAAGATGCATACCCGAAGAAGAGCAAGAAGATGTCTTATTCCATTGCCACTCTTACGCTTATGGTGGACATTTTGGTCCAAAAAGAACCGCACGGAAGGTGTTGGATGCGGGATTCTTTTGGCCACGCCTACACCTCGACGCTTATAAGTGCTTGTAAGTGCTTGTACACGTTGTCAAATGAGTGGAAATATATCCATGAGAGATGAAATGCCCCAAAAGCCTTTAAGATTTTGTGAAATTTTCAATGTATGGGGGATGGATTTCATGGGTCCGTTTCCACACTCATATGGGAACGTGTATATTTTACTTACTTTGTCGATTATGTTTCTAAGTGGGTCGAGGCGAAAGCCACCAAAACTAATGATTATAAAGTTGTTGCGGGATTTCTCAGACTAACATTTTTGCGGATTTGGAGTGCCTAAGGCTATAATAAGCGATCAAGGCACACACTTTTGCAACCGCACCATAGAATCATTAATGAAGAAGTATGGAGTAGCTCATAGAGTCTCTACAGCTTACCATCCTCAATCGAATGAACAAGGTGAAGTGTCTAATCGAGAAATCAAGTCTATATTGGAGAAGGCTCGTCAATCCGTCAAGGAAGGATTGGAGTACAAGGTTGGATGACGCCTTATGGGCTTATCGGACGACTATAAAACTCCTCTCGGAATGTCTCCATACGGATTGATTTTTGGTAAGCAATGTCATCTCGCTGTCCAACTGGAGCACAAAGCTTGGTGAGTACATTAAGAAAATCAACATGGACCCAACCGAATGTGCAAAGGAAAGAAAATATCAGCGCAAGAGTTGGAAGAGATTCGGATGGAGTCCTATGGCGCGGCCGTGCAATACAAAGATCGTAATAAGGCATGGCATGATAAGGGCTATTCGTTTGAAGAAATTTGAGCCGAGGGCAACTTGTCTTCTTTGTATCAATCACGCCTACGGATCATGCCGGGAAAGCTTAGGTCCGGATGGATTGGTCCGTTCAAGTGCGCTCCGCTTGGCCAAGCGGAGCGGTGGTCATCTACGAAATTGGATTCGGACGAAGCTTTCACCGTAAATGGCCATCGCCTTAAAATCTACCATTCGGCCACAATGATAAAAGAAGTGGACGAGCGGAGCTTGTCCATTCCCTCTTACGTTTGACTCTTTGAAGAGGAGGTCTAGCCGAAGACTCTAAAGAGAGGCGCTACCGGGGAGACAACCGCGTTTTGTTTTTTATTTTTAATTTTTTTTTCGTGTTTTTATTTATTTTACCGATTTTATGCTTGATGTTTTTTCTTCTTATTTTTAGAATTTTGGTTAAGGATGAAAAGGTCTAAGTGTAAGGAGATAAAGTTTGAAGGACAAAATTGCAATTTTGGAGAGATGGAAGGACCCAATTGAAGTTTCCAAGATTCTACAAGGACTCGATTGCATGAAGGAGGTTTTATTGAGGCCAAATTCACTTAACAAAAGTTGATGGACTCAATTGAATGAAGATGGGGTCCCTTGTCTTAATTGTACAAGTGGAGGGGTCAAAGTGAAAATATTAATCTACTATAAATACAACAACCCTACCCACTTGCCACTATTCCCACTTCTTCCCTCAATAACCGCCGCCCCCTTCTCCCTCTCTCTATCGATTTTTCAAGTATTGCAACCTCCACCACCACAACCAACTCAATCGCGCAACCAAACCGATGAACAAATTATAATTCTCGCAAGTGCACGAATCGGTGTAGTACCTAATCTAGCAACTCCAGGGGTCGATCTCACAAGGACTCGCCGGGTTCTAATTATCCTAATTATTTTGCTATCTACTTGGTCCTAAACTGGGTTTGATTTACTTAAAAACTACTAAATTAAAATAACGGGAAGATAAAAGAGCAAGTAAAAGCAAAGCGGCCTAGGCTAATGGGTGTGTTTCAAGTTTAATGAAGGGTGCGGAGGTTTAGCAATCACTATGCCTAAGATGATCGATTCATTCCTATTCTCTAGCTAGCATTTATGAGTTTATTTTGTTGGTTCGTCCACTAAGGCTCTAGGGATTCCGTATGATGGCGGGAGATCTCTAACTTATAATCCTAAGGGTCAATCAAGTGATCATATCATGAACCTAAGGATCGTATCATGCTCAAGGATTTAAGGAACCATCTAAACTATCCCCAAATCAATTGTGACAATCTAGACACTTAATTGCAGGTATAAATAAATAACCGGGTATGATCCGCCGTATTATCTATAACCTATATTCTCTATAATTATCTAAGATGATGGCCAGTCACATTAAAGAATCATAGAGAAATCAAAAGAAGGCTCAACAATTAAGAAACAAAACAATTCATTCATTGAAAAACTTGGGTTTGAATCAATTTATCAAAAACATAGATCCTGCTAAACCCCCACACAAGGGGATTTAGCCACTTATATTCGTAGGAAAATAATCACAAAAGATGCAAAAATAATCCATAGAAAATAAATATCAAAAACCCTAAACAAAAGCGAGAAGGAATAATACAACCCAGAATCTAGCGGATTGATCCTCGCGCTTGGTTCACGGGTTGTGGTCTTCAATCTTCGTCTTGAATCTTCAACGGAGGGATGCCTTGGGTGTTTCTCTACTTTGGGAGTTGGAAAAAGTCGAAAATATGGTGTGTGGTCCATAGGAAAGAAGTCAGGAAGGGTTTATATAGGTTTCGGGCCGAAAAGAGGCCGGTTTTGGGCTGCGGGACGACGCGGACCGCGGTCCGACCCCTACTGACTTTGCAATTTTTTTGGGTCAGGAACGCATCGGACCCGCGGTCCCTCACAAATGCGGACCGCGGTCCTTAACAATTCGGCCGAACAATTTTTTCTGCACTTGTCGCGTTTTGGGAAAAACGCGATATCTCCTTCGTTAGCCGTTGGATCGCCATGAAACTTTGCCACGATGTTCTTAACACATGGAACTACGATGTGGACGGTGGAGATCGGATTCTAAGATCGTTAGATCCATCGGCCACATGATTTTCAAAGTGCGCTTGACACGGGAGCTCAGAAACACGATTTCTTCAACATTCGGCTTCAAATCCTCTCCATTCTTCATCCAAGAAACTCCATCTTTGCCAAAAATGCATAAATGGTCATGGTTTCTTTTATTTTGGTGCCAAATACCACCAAATATGCTTAAAATGCGCGAGAAACCTACAAAACCATCGAAAGTATACGATTCCAAGCAAAACAAAAGCTAAAAATGAATGGAAAACGATGTAAACAAGCTTAAAAAGAACATGATGAGATGGTATAAAAACCACTCATCAAATCCCCTCCCAAACCTAAGCTTTTGCTTGTCCTCAAGCAAAGAAACAAGATAAAAGAAAGACTATGACTAAATATTAAAAAGATGAGAATAACAATTCAAGCACTTATTCGGTTTTTAGAAGAACACATCATTAGCATGTGAAAATCATTCAAGTCGATGCCACCTTCAAAATAAAATAGAACATAGAAGTAGAGTAGTCCCTCTCCCAGAAATATGTATCACTCAAACACTCAAGTGTATAAGGGTAAAATCATCACTCAAGCTCAACCACAGGAGAGCGTCTTCATAAGCTTGCGATTGTCTAATTCTACTCATAATGAACACAATTCATGGCAAAGATCTCGAAGGTCTTACTTTGGTTGTAATGGGGCTAAGACATGTAATAAAAAGGTAGGAAAGATATAAGAAAAGTGACTCATAATGTACGAACAATCAAGGGATCTAGTAGAAGCAACCAAATTATGATATATCAAAATAAACCTCTAAAACCCGATCACATTTGAACCACTCCATAATCAAACAAATCAAGTCACCCGAGTTCTCACCTTTTTTTTTTCAAAATATACTCCCCTTTTCAATTTCCTCCCTTTTTTCTTTTCACCTCTTCTTTTTTTTTTCAACACCTCCCAACTCTAACATATGTACATCATTAAACCCCTTTCAATCGAAGTTAGGAGTACATGCACAAGTCTCCCATATTCTATCCAATTGTTTACCAACCAACTCTCTACCATTAATTAGATAAAGATTTCGGTATAACACGGTGTCATCAAGTTCGGTACCAGTGGATATAATCAAAATCAATTCACACCCGATCTCACTTTTTAGCAAATATTTGTCCCTTGATCACTAAACCCTTATCAAACCTCCCTTTTCTCCCCACAACACTAATGACTCCTACTAAATCCTCGGTTAAGGCTAGTTAGGCTAGGCGATTTAAGTGGAGGTACATGAATAAAAAGGATACATTAAGCTCGAAAGGGGCTTACTAGGTTGATGTTCAAGGTAGGAATCATATTTGGCTCTAGCTAAAGAACGAGATAGTGCCTAAAAATCATATCAATGACATATACGAAAAGTGTTCAATAAACTTCAAACGGACTCAAAGCAAGTTCTAAATGTTCTCCACTAAAGCGAGTATCACACATGAAAGAAATTGAGGCAGAGCATAGAATTTCGTCAGTTCACAATAGGCTCAAATTCTCACAAAGGCTTTGGACTACCATACTTTTTACATCCTACATGTTCGAAAATTTTATCATGCTCAAATTCAATTCAACAATGCTTGTAGAAAGAAAAATTTTAAGGCGAGAAATGCATAATCATCAAATAACATAAGTTACATACTAGTTCAAATATCAAGTACATGGAGAATCATCGAATCATAATTATACGGACCAAATCGGTAGGGTTCAAGATTCGACATACCCCCAAACCTATCTACGAGCTAGTCTCTAGCACGAAAATAGAGTGAAATAAAGAAAAATGGGTAAACAAATCTTCCACGATGTTTAGGTGATGTCCGATCGATCTACATATGCGAGTTTGATACGGCAGCCTCGAGATCCAAAGTTAATCCCGACCGTATCGGCTCCCATTTGCTCCGATATAGCTTATTATGCATTAAAAATCAATAGGTGATGCATATATGTCAATTTTCCTCCTCGGATTTTTTTTTTCAAGTTTATGGAAACCAATAAATCTAACTAAGAAAACTAGAAAAACTCACAAACGTGGGTTGCCTCCCACGAAGCGCATTGGTTAGAGTCGTTGGCTCGACTTTCTTTGAATCACATTAGAAACTTGGCGACTTTGGACGCCTGGACTACGGCCTTGTCGAACGCCTCCTTTGATGATGCTCCACAAACATCCTTCACCTTGAAATGTTTTTGGTTCGTGGATTCATCAACTTCACCACACCATGCGACAAAATGTCCACCACATGAAATGGTCAGGAGAATGTAGAAATTGGGTATCCCAACGTGCTCTTCCCACAAGCAACTTTAGTGCGTCGACATAGATGGTTTTCTTCGGGGAACATGTCTTTTAGATCTTCAACACGTTCATCCAAGTTGGAACACCGACATCGGTGACTCCTCATCGAATAATGAATGTATTCCTAATCCCATTCTGTACCATCGAATCCTTCACTACATCAAATTCGTGCTGCACAAAGTTAACTTCAGGCGGTTGAGGCATTAGTTCCCAATGTGGTTGGAGCTAGTGCTTTGAATTGTGTAACCTCCCCCAGACTTCCATCCTCACGGTTCGTGATGGTACATCAACACAAGTCCTAGTGGTTGCCATAAATGGCCTCCCCTAGGAGGATAAGTGGTCACTTAGCCTCGAGAAGTATCATCACGCATCAAGAACAATAAAGTCAACAGAACAATAAACTTGTCTACCTTCACCAACAAATCTTCAACAATCCCCATTGGGGTCTTCACCGAGTTATCAGCAAATTGAAGCCTCACAGGTGTAGACTTCCAAATTGTTAACTCCCAGCGTTTTGTAGACAGAGTAGGGCATGAGGTTGATACCAGCTCCAAGATCTAGCATTGCTCGTGTAACTCCATCCTTGCCCATCGAGATAGTAATACTCGAATCTTCCGGGGATACGCTAACTTGGGCGGTAGAGCCGATATATCAACTACAACACCCCACGATTCAAGTGTAGGAAGATTTGTACTGCGCTTGTAATCCCTTTTTGTTGGTAATGAGCTCATTGAAGAACTTGGATTGCCTTGGAATACTCTTGATAAGGTCTAAAAGGGGAAGATTGATGTTAACCTTAGAAAGCATATTGAAAAGGGTAGAGAATTGCTTATCTTGCTTGCTTCCTTTCGGGCCTGGGAAATGGTAGATGAGGCTTGTATGGGTTACTCGCCTTGTGTAAAGTGGGTTTTCCTACATGATCCTTCTCTTTTCCTTTGACTTGTTCAATCGAGGCTTCTTCATCCCTCTTTGACTACGCCCATCCTTCTTGATTTTTCCTCAAGGGATGAGTCTTGGGTTTATAATCCGGCTTCTCAATCTCCTTGTCATTCCTCGATACGTGGATAGCCTTTGCTTGCTTGTGTTTGTCCGGGTAGTTCCCACTTGTTGCATTTTTAAGCAAAGCGGCTTCCGTGCTAGTTGGCCAAGTTGAGTCCCCAAATTATTGGAATTGGCTTCCACGTTCCGGCGGTAGTGGTAAGTGTCTCCATTTGCTCCTTAGAACTCTTCATAAAGAAGTTTAAGGTGTCTTGCAAGATGGCCATGGAATTCTTGTCGGTGTCCTCAATCTTTGGTCGAGGGCGAGAAGATGATGTGCCTCCAAGTTCTGGCTGGCGGAATGGCATTCCTCCCTCCATAATCCTGGTAACTCTTGTAGTTAGGATTGTACACTTCTTTGCTTATGGACAAAATTTTGCTTTGCGCCTTTGATATTGCCTTCTTTCTTCCCATTCTTGGTGTCTTAGGCCTTGTCCCCAATTAGCTTCTTCCTCTTGAAATTGATTGTGGATGATATTAAAGCGGCATTGGGCGGTTGAGTGTTGTGGATCATCACAAATGGTACGGAGCCTCGCCAATCTTTGGGGCTTGCACTTGTCTCTGCTTGAGCTCCTTGATTTCTTGTCTAAGTAGTTGAAGCTCCTTAATTGTATCATCCGTATATGCGGCCCGCACATCCTGCGTTCCACGTTGTCTCATACTCGACTTCTTAATATGGAACGAGCCTTCAATGTCTCGAAAAGCTCATGCAATGCACTTGGGGTCGGTTGCAAGAATACCTCAGGGAGCCCATGTTGTCAACCATAATCCGACACGGCAAGAGCAATCCATTGTAGAAGAATTCATTCAGCATCGCAACCTCGGTAATTATGATGTGGAAATTGGATGAGGAGTCCACTTGAATCTGCCCCAAGCTTCATGATATGTCTCATTGTCAAACCGGGAGAAAGTAGCATCTTGTTCGCCTCGACTCGTGGCTCTTTGCTTCGGGAGTAGTATCGCTCAGTGAATGCTTTGAATACGTCCTCCATTGTTCGCAAAGAATTTGCGGGCGTGTGTGCAACCAATTCTTGGCTTTATCCTTGAGTGTATGGAAACAATCTTCTTCCCAATTGATCGAGTAGTGAGCCCGGCGAGAGGAATAGTCCCCTAATGTAGCATAGAACTCCCTCATATGAGCAAAGAGGATCTTGGGTTGCTAGCCGTAGAAAGATGGTAGCATATGGTAGTAGATAGGCTTCGAGATCATAATTCCTTGCGGTCTCTTCTAGGACAATGCGAGGTAGTATTGGCTCCAAGTATCGGCCTTGTGTAGTCTCCCGCAACCTCTCTACGGTTCGGGATTGTTCCCAATTTGCTCCATTGCAATTTTATCTTCGGTTCCTCCTTTGTAACGCGAGTCCCTACTACGTGTATGTTATCGATAAAAGGCGCAAGTTCGGATTTTGCGACCTTCTCCGTGCATAAACCTGGCGGAAAACTTCAAAGAGTAAGACTAGACACAGTAAAGAAAAGAAGAAAAAAAGTACCAATGTAAAATAAAATCTAAACAAATAAACAAGGCTAGTAAAAAGAATAATCAAAACTTTTGGTCGAGTCCCGAGACCGGCGCCAAAACTTGATGAACAAATTATAATTCTCGCAAGTGCACGATCGGTGTAGTACCTAATCTAGCAACTCCCGAGGTCGATCTCACAAGGACTCACTGGGTTCTAATTATCCTAATTATTTTGCTATCTACTTGGTCCCTAAACTCTGGGTTTGATTTACTTAAAAACTACTAGAATTAAAATAACAGGAAGATAAAAGAGCAAGTAAAAGCAAAGCGAACTGGGCTAATGGGTGTGTTTCAAGTTTAATGAAGGGTGCGGAGGTTTAGCAATCACTATGCCTAAGATGATCGATTCATTCCTATTCTCTAGCTAGCATTTATGAGTTTATTTTGTTGGTTAGTCCACTAAGGCATCTAGGGATTCCATATGATGGCGGGAGATCTCTAACTTATAATCCTAATCGATCAAGTGATCATATCATGAACCTAAGGATCGTATCATGCTCGAGGATTTAAGGAACCATCTAAACTATCTCAAACCAATTGTGACAATCTGACACTTAATTGCGGGGTCTAAATAAATAACCGGGTATGATCCTCCGTATTATCTATTACCTATATTCTCTATAATTATCTAAGATGATGGCCGATCAGCATTAAAGAATCATAGAGAAATCAAAAGAAGGCTCAACAATTAAGAAACAAAACAATTCATTCATTGAAAAACTTGGGTTTGAATCAATTCATCAAAAACATAGATCTGCTAAACCCCCACACAAGGGGATTTAGCCACTTATATTCGTAGGAAAATAATCACAAAAAGATGCAAAAATAATCCATAGAAAATAAATATCAAAACCCTAAACAAAAGCGAGAAGGAATAATACAACCCAGAATCTAGCGGATTGATCCTCGCTTGGTTCACGGGTTGTGGTCTTCAATCTTCGTCTTGAATCTTCAACGGAGGGGATGCCTTGGGTGTTTCTCTACTTTGGGGGCTGGAAAAAGTCGAAAATATGGTGTGTGGTCCATAGGAAAGAAGTCCCAGGAAGGGTTTATATAGGTTTCGGGCCGAAAAAAGACTGGGTTTTGGGCTGCGCAGACGCGGACCGCGGTCCGGTCAAGGCGGACCGCGGTCCGACCCCTACTGACTTTGCAATTTTTTTGGGTCAGAAGCATCGGACCGCGGTCCCTCACAAATGCGGACGCGGTCCCTAACAATTCGGCCGAAACAGTTTTTACGCACTGTCGCGTTTTTGAAGGGAAAAACATGATATCTCCTTCGTTAGCCGTTGGATCTCCATGAAACTTTTCCAAGATGTTTCTAACACATGGAACTACGATGTGGACGGTGGAGATCGGATTCTAAGATCGTTAGATCCATCGGCCACAAGATTTTCCAAGTGCCTTGATACGGGAGCTCCGAAACACGATTTCTTCAACATTCGGCTTCAAATCCTCTCCATTCTTCATCCAAGAAACTCCATCTTTGCCAAAAAATGCATAAATGGTCATGGTTTCTTTTATTTTGGTGCCAAATACCACCAAATATGCTTAAAATGCGCGAGAAACCTACAAAACCAAAAACCATCGAAAGTATACGATTCCAAGCAAAACAAAAGCTAAAAATGAATGGAAAATGATGTAAACAAGCTTAAAAAGAACATGATGAGATGGTATAAAAACCACTCATCACAAACCATCATGCCAGAAGAAACGATCCGGGGGCTCCGCCGCCGCTAAGCGGTTGCGCCTACAAGAACGACCCGGAGATTCGGCACCGCCGCGCCACCGCCCGAGGCCTCCGGCTGCGGCGCCGCTCGAGCTCAAGCTCTCGCCATTGTGCCATATGTTGAAGAAGAAGTTCCACCACCCGCGGAGTTTGATGTTCAAGCTCGAAGAAAATGTTCAAGTCCCATACTCCACCTTCTATACGGAGTCTTCTTCTCCTCCAAACCCGCCAAGGAGACGGTTACGAAGAAATAGGGGAGTGCGTGTCCAAGAACCTACTCAACCGCCGAGAACGGTTGTTATCGACGACTACTCCGAACCCTAGTCAGGAGGCGTCTCCCAAGAAGTCTCCCGAAAAGTCTCCCGAGCCTACATGGCAACCGCCTCCGCCCGCCGCTCTCGTGCACGTTGGTCGTCCGCCCGACATCCCGTGAAGCCTCATCCTCTCAACCGCCTCGTTCGCCCCAAACGATTGTACGAATGGTTGCCCTTTGTGGACCAAGCCCGAGTATGTGAGCCGGCCCCGCAACCGCAATATTACGGAGGTGTAAATTGGAGGGAAAGTATATACGGGGAGTTGCCTAGCGAGGAGCAAGACTCCGGATTACGTGTCCGACCAGTATGATGGACACTACGAAGGAGATTTCAACTTGAGTGGTCTCTCGTTAGCCGATTCCGACTCCACGTTCGCCCTTCCGCGAGAAAACCAATATGGTAACCGAACCATAATACACTTGGACACACCGAGCCGCCGCGCCCTCTATCGCTCGAGGATGAGAGTACTTGGACGACCAGGAACATGGAACGCGAAGGAAAGGAGTATCGGAGTGGACGCCTCCTTGATCGAGATTTCCTTCGTGGTAAGGGGTATTATAAATCCTTTCTTTCGGTATTTTCAGACGTATTGGTTGGTCTTGGTTGTTGGAGTCTCATCATTATGATTGCTTATAAGGAGTTAGCAAGAGAGTTTTTCAATACCTTCCACTTTGAGCATGATAAAGACTTATATGTGCCATGTATTGCCTTTCGTTTGTTTGGGAATAATTATCATCTTTCTTTGGCCGAGTGGAGTGCACGTCTAGGCATTACGAGTTTTGATCATTTCCTTGAGTTGAGGTATGAGATGGGTTCGCATTGTTTGCCGAATAAGGATCCTCGATACATGGGACCCGATTAGTGCATGGAAGCTTCTAGAAGCGTCCGGAGGATTTTCCAATCCTCGGGTTCGTACGTGTGCTACATCGAGGATCCCGCTCTCCGCCTTTGTCATCAATACCTAGTCACAACCTCACGGTAAGAGTACGGCTTTTGATAAGGTAACGGCAAATGAGTTGTATTTCTTGTGGTGTATGCATGCTAGCCGACCGGTCGACCTTGCTTATTGGATTGCCAAGAATATGTTCATCATATCTAGTCACACCGCACGACACCTCACATTGTGCCACTTACTTGCTACGTTCATTGAACGTAATTTTGTGATATATGATGCTCAGTTTTTTAAGTCCAGTGCCCCCTCCCACTTCGTTTGATATGTCGTTGTTGAGGACATTCTCGCTTAGTGTCTGACTGCCTGACCGGGACATTGATCTATCACCGGGACCTCGTGTCTCGAGTGCATCTTCGAGTGTAGGTGGAGATTACGGAGGAGCTGCTTGCGACCGACTTAAACTCTTTGGGACGGCCGTGTTGACCGCTTGCCCTGCACGTGATGAGCCGACTGCCTCGCTTGCCGGGCGAGGCGCCAATACTTTTCTCCCAATTTGTGTTTTTGTTTTTGTTTTCTGTTTTTAGTACGTGTTTATGAGTTTTGTGTCCTTACACTTGAAAGGGTTCAAGTGTAAGGAGGGTAGTTTATTTTCTTTTTTGTCGTTTGTATGTTCTTACACTTGAAAGGGTTGAAGTGTAAGGAGGTGTTTTTGTTTTTATTTTGTCATGCCTTCTCTCTTTGTTTTGTCTTTTCTTCTTGCTCTAGGGCGAGCAAGTTTTAAGTGTAAGGAGGGGGTTTATTTTTGTGTCGAAGCATGCCAAAATTTTTGATTTTTTAAGCGTGGACCGATTTCTATGTTCAAGCATGTCTTATTTGTGCTTTTGTGTTTCAATATTCTTGCTTGCGGACTTTGTGAAAATTAGATCTAGGCACATATGTGTATGTAATTTGGGATGACGAAAAATAAACTTTGTTGGATCGAATTTTATTAAACCACTCACTTAAATTAGATTTGAGCCTAAAGTAGGACACTTCCTACTATTTCTTTTGAGTGTTTATCCGCAAAATTGCAATAAGTTTGAGTCATTTGTGATACATGATAGGAGGCACTAGGGATTTTTAGCCAAACGGCCGCGACAAAATTTTTTCCGACCCTAAATTATCCCCTAGTGAGCCAAGTTGAGCGCTTGTACCGATTCTTTGATAGAGTTAGTAAAAAATTTAGCCAAAGGCCTTTTTAAACTTTCTCTTGACCCTGTTATTATGCGTGTCTTTATAAACTTTCTTGTGCATGATAGATGTTGTTTAGAGGATTGTTACATATGTCCTCTACCTACCAAAGTAAGAGGTGCTGCAAAAAAGATTTGTATAGGCCGAAAGTTGAATGTATAAGGCTCTCGAAAGAAGAAAGCGGTACTTCAAGTGGCTTGATTGCCCAAATTGAGACAAATTGTACCCATAATGTGAAAAAAGAAGAAAAAATTTATGCCACGAAAAATACATATGAAATATTGAGAAAAAGAAAAAAAGATGTGGCGAAAAAAAATATAAAAAAAAAAGAAAAAATGGGTACATTACATAATGGTAAAGCATTTGTTGGAAATTGTTAAGTGGTGGGATGTTTTAAATTTTTGTATTGATTGCACAAGTAAGTGAATTTGATCGCATAACATTAAATTGTAATTTTTATGGAGCTTAGTACCCCTAGGACCCTTACCAACATCAGATTTGTCTAAGTCCTAAGGCCCATTACAAGCTAATGAGAAAGACCTCCCTGATATTGCTATTGTGACGATCTCTTATCGTAATTGCGTGGATTTATTTTCTTGAGTGGCTTGAACCGGACTTAGATTAGTTGAGTGATGAGCGAACCTTGAGGAGATCCACATTATTTAGATTTTGACCAAGTTGATATATGTGTGTTTAGTTTGAAATTTGCATCGTCTACTTGCTTGATGAGATCATATTTGCATGATTTGATTTGCTTGGCTAGTTAATTGGTGTTGAGAATTTGGACTGATTGGTGCTGCTTCATGTCGTCGTTTTTCTTGTTTTTATTTGAGTCCGTGTATTATTTTTGTTTGTATCTTTATGTCCTTGTTTGTCGTGTCTTTATTTTCTTGAACTGCTTTTATTTTTGTTTAGTGTTGGGATTGGCTGAAATAACTTAGTACTTATCTTTTTCTCTCCTTATACTCGAAAAGGAGCATAAATCAAGTGTAAGGATATTTGATGAGTCGTTTTCGTAATTAGTGATTTTAAAGGCCGGAGTGCGTCAATTGGCTAACTTGGTGCGATCGCAGTGGCGTATAATGCAAGTTTTGGGGCGCTGACGTGGCGGGGATGACAAGGATATTAATGGCGCGTTTGGTGAAGAAAAGGCGCGGAAAATCGCGAAAGGAACGGTTATAGAAAAAGAAAGGATCAAGAAAATATCTTAAGGTAGTTAAGGAAAGATCGGTTTCCTTTATCTACCCAAATCTTTTCCTAATCAAGATCTAACCTACCTTGGAGAGGAAGAAAAGGAGGAGTATATAAGAGGATGATGAGGGACGAAAATTACACACGCGAGACAATTCTCTACACCATAGAACACGTCCCAAACATCCCGAGCTCACATTCGGGCCATTGCTCCCTTCCGAACCACCGCACGACCACCGCCGCACGATCGCCGCCCCGAACTGCCCAAGCCGACCGCCGAAGCCGGACAACCTTCGAACGGTAGAACCGGATTTCCGTAGCTATTAGAAGAAGAAAAACACTTTTTAATTTCGGACTTATGTTCTTTAAATTCGTAGTTGAACTCTAGTTTTATTTCCGTTTTGAATTTAATCGTTTTCTAAGAACTTAATATTTTACATTCGAACCTCTTTGTTATTTCAATTCAAGATTTTAGTTAAATTTCGTAAGTTATTATTTTTTTACGCTAGTTCGTACCTTAATTAGTTTAAATTTCGTGCATGCTAAATTTAGGGTTATTCGTGTTCATGTTTACGTTACGCAAAGCTGTCCCGGGTTGTCCAACCGACGTCGGCATGAGTAGCTAAACTTTTTGGGTCCGCGGAGATGTGAATGCACACGTGAACAATGCACATGAGGCTTAGGTGCTCATAATTAATCAAAGGGGTTTGGGGATAAGTCGAAGAATTAATGTCTTGCTAGTAGTTTAGGCTTGATCACCCTAGGTTGCGTGATGCGTAGCTAACTTAGTACTTCCATCGTTTCTCGTGGAACAAGAGCTAGGTAAGTAAGCGAAATTATTCGTAAGAGTAATTGGATTAAACCGATAGGAGAGGTATGAGATGCCCGAACATACGAGTAGGCTCCTATCCTAGGACTCCCTTAGTTCGATAAAGGCTGTCTAGCTATTAAATCTATTGATTGTCCAACAACGTAGGTTGTAGCTAGGTTAGGGAAGTAGTCAAGTTTCTATGCCCAACATGGCGGTTAATAGAATAAGTAAGTGGGAGTGAGGATCACGCAGTTTAGGTTACGTGATTACATAACTAGTAGATTCTTAAGATTAATTCATATTAAGTGCCGGGATTGGAATTATGTATGCATGAATATTCTCATTGGGCACCCTCGGGTTTGCCCAAGTTAATACGGGTTTAAATTCCATTTTTTGTTTTTATATTTGCTTTTAAATTCATAAGTTCGTAGTTTAATAGAAAACCCCAATTCTTGCGTGGTTGCTAACCAAAACCCTAGATAAGTAGGAAAAATAAAGTGTCTAGCCGTCCGGTTCCACCCATGTTCGATACACATGAACTATACCGAAGTAATTCTCTGATTTTTACAAGATTATTTGGTGCAATACAACGATCACCGGCACGTGTCTAGACCCTCCCAACGGATCTATACATGAGTTGAGACTATAAATAGAGAACAATTTTCATGCGGGAGAAGACTACACGGAACCTAAAAGCGTTTCAAACATTCAAACACTCTAGCAATCAACGCGATCCTACCCAACGAAGAACTGATTCAAAGAGAGATAATTCTTAGTTCTTCACTCTACAGAGATCTATAGTTCCTTTCTATTCTAAGCAATCATTTTAAGATCTTAAGCCCAAACTAATCAAAGGAGTTCAGCTTATCGAACTATTCTTATTATAGGAACTTGCATAGTTGGAGAAAATCAAACCCTGTGTTTGAAACCATGAAAGTCAATTTGAAGATTTTTGTAATCTAGAGCATTTCATGCATCAAGGGTGACTTAATTGGTCATAAGTAATTGTAAGCACTCCTGCATTGTTCGTGACAGCTGAGCAGGACTAGGGTATCCAACCACTTCTTAAAAACCAGCTTGTATCTGATTCTCTGTTTTTATTGATTTCATCGTGCATACTCCATACAACTGTACTTTCAAAATCATGACCGCATAAAAACATGTTTTCAACCGAGATGAAAATATCTTTGGGCATAATCTTCCGCATTCTACTCTATTCATGTTATTATTCACTTGACCAAGTCAGTTGTTAGTGATATCTCAAGATGTGATACTCGCCTGACAACTGTGCAGGAAAGCTTACTTCGCTAATTAACTGACTCGTTCAACAACAATATTCAACGAAAGACCGACTTTCACGTTTGAGTTTGAAATATGAATTCGCTTGTATTAGCCCCCCCTTCCTCCCTCTACACCTGAAGATTCGTCTCCGGACCAATAAAATATTTTTCAAACTATCTTCAATATTTAAGATAGTTTGCTTAATCAACTTAATTTGTAACCAATTTATTTGTTTAATCAACGCAACGATATCAAGGCATAAACATTAACAATCAATACCTAGCAACCAGTAAATAAAAACAAATCTGTGATTAGACAACATACCCAACAACCAATAAACTTATCTAAAACAATTAACATCCACCAAGTAGAATTGCGATTAAGTATAACGAGTATCTAACGAGCAAATCACAGCCTAGGGAAGTTTCTGTCATATGCGGCAAATCGTATCCAGCCGTTGGAAAAAAATGGACCACTAAACCCGATGGAATATTAGAGTGGATATCAAGGCCCTAAACTGATCAACCAAGCCCGGACCTCACCCTAAACCCAACAACCGCTTTCACATAAGAGGTCATTCCGCGGCAAAATGTGTAGCGTTATTATCATTTCAGCCCTTAGTAAACACCAACCACACTAGTGAAGATCTCAACTAACAATTACCAAAATTAAAACAATAAGGCGCATATCTCACGAAGAAAAGTAAGCAGGGACATAAATCCTCAACATAGCTCAATCACTTCTATTAAATGTGGCGGCAACCCTTCATTCATTACACAGTAACCCAACATCGATCGGCCGACAAGAGGAAAACCTAATGTAACTGTGCTATACCATGATCGGTGGTGGCTAGGGATGGAAAAAATGCCAAAATCTCAATCGCCCTCATACCATATCGAGAAATTATAGAAAATACCGCTATTCGGTATATCGTAACTTTTGATAAATACGAAAATTTAACGATCCTGAGTAATGGTATCAGATTTTCAGCAATAGTGCTTGCCACATTAGCGGAGTTTGTTAGGATTACAAAACAAAGCGCAAGCTGAAATAATACGGAGAGAATAGTCCCCCCTTAAGTTGGCTCGGACACTTTCCCGAGTTTACGGTGGGTTCACACACGCAGCTATCATTACCCCAAAGTCGCTGACACGAACTGTTATACGAAACTATTACTAAATCTACACACCGCACACTTCTAGCCCACAAGGAAGAAGAGAACGGTGTAGGGCAAAACCACAGCTGCGTACTCGGTTGAACCCGAGGGGGAGACGGAAAGCTTGCTTATATAGGTAGGGCGGCGTCTCTGGCCGAGGAACGACGATGGGCTTGCATAACGAGGTAATGGCCCTAGAACCCAGTAGTGGGCCCGGGCTGAAATCTTTGCAATCTCCACCCCCCGCCCGTTGAATGTGGTGTGTAAGCCCGGTTTGCCGTGAAAGATACCCAGGATATAGAATGTCGTCATCGCCGAAGGGACAACTCCTGTGACCCGAGCCGCGACTGCGGAAAAACGAGGAGAAGAGACGGAGAAAAACTAACGGTAGAACATGAATGCACAAAGCATGGTGGATGCAGTCGCTGGCTTGGCGAACGGTCTGATTTATCCGGTCTACAGTTCAATATCTTGACAAGTTTTCGGTTTTTCTACGTTCGGGCCCTTGGATTCGAAAAAGTGTCATTTGGGTTCGAGTCGGTATGGATCTTATCTAACCCCACGATTCCAACTCGCCCATATCACCCCAATGAGGTGAAATCTAACATCAATGTGCTTTGTCTATGTCATGGAACCACAGGATTTTTAGTGATTGTATAGGCGATTGAGTATCGAATAAGCAGTTAAGTGAGAACATAAATCGATTGCGAAATCGAACGCTCGCCCGAATAGCTTCGCTTTAAGGCGCCGTGCCAACGGCAGCGTATTGACTCGGTAGTGGGCGAGGCCGCGGTGGAGGCCGGGGCGCTGACTCCGGCCCAATGCGGGAACAGCATGAGAGTAAACACGTAGTAGTAGTAGATTTCCTGTTATCTCACGTCGTTCTGCGTAGTTGGAATCAACGCAACGATAAATTGGTTCCGCTGAGCACTTAGAAAAGTAAATGACATGCGTTGTGGCTTCTACCAGTATCTAAGTAACCATTTCAAGGCGTTCCGATGGTCTTTTTGGATTTGTACTCACACCGCTCAAGCGGTGACGGCGTAAGCCCGAATCGGGCTGGCCAATCATCAAATACGTACCATATCGATTAAATTTGGAGTAAGGAACCTTTTTCATTTCATCGATTTCGGAAGCGGTTGGGGGTGATCTTTACCTGAAACAAGATTTGACGAAATTACGTTGGAACTTTGCGAGAAATTAAGCTAGAAAATTTTCAAAATCTTTTCAACATATGAAATTTGATTGGCGCTGAAGAAACAGTTCTTTCTATCCCTTTGATACACATACTAGGATCCTCTAGCATCACCTAGATCTTTCATCTCAA